>CM054002.1:4473243-5073243 GCA_028641665.1 Chelonus formosanus
CAATTTTATTTCATTTATTACCAAGTTTAATAAATAAATATAAATATTTCAAATTACCAGTGCATTATTATTATAGATTTTATTATTAAATAATAAAAACATTAAGGTAGGCCTTACAATCCATATAAAATCATATATGAACCATATAAGGCCAATTTCCCATATACAATCATATACGAAAATTTTTTCTCGAGAAGAAGCATCCACAACAGCGATATGATTGATATCAAAAAGCAATTCCTTAAAGAAAGTGTGTCATAAATAATCATCATCCAGTGAATAAGTGGAAAATAAACATGAAATTTGTTTTAATTATAAACTTCTGGGCCTATTAGTTACTGTTCAGTGTTGATTGAAATGTAGAAAAATGCCATTATTGCTATTATAAAAAGTTTGTACAGTGTTATGATGGTTTACTTGAAAATTACTACATTGAGCATGATTGATTTTATAGGATAAAAAAAATTACCTAGTAAGATAAGATAAATCGTTCTATCTTTTGAGGTAAATTCTATTTTTTCTATGCTGTTTATCACGACTATGCTACCCAGACAAATAATGTTCACTTAATTCTTCTTTTTATGTGAGACATTTTTTTCTATTCTTCAATTTTCTTTTACGTAACAATTTCTTTACTTGAAAAAATACCACACTTTAATACATTTTATTTAACTTTAATTATCCCTTCCTTCGATTAGAGTTGAAGTATAAATTGATTAAAGTATAAATATTTACAGAGAGAAAATTTAAATTGAACTAATTTTATTTTGACTCAAAAAGCACGTTTAAAAATCATCCACAACGATAGTAATCTTTTCATGAATTTTCCCTACGTTTTAAGTTCCCTTCAAATTGTAAAACTGCTTTTAAATAAAAATTTTCTCTGCATGTTTCTAATCAACTTCTTTCCGACATTTTTTTTTTTGTTGAATAAAGTTTGAAAAATTTATTACTATCTTTGGAGAAACTTACCAGGTATTGTTGCATTTAATTGAGATAGTGCAGACATGAGAATAGAATTGGGACTAGGATAAATGAAGACATTAACCAGAGATTACTTGAGACCACAGAAATGTCTAAATAATCTCAATAGAATGATTTTCATCCAGTGAAAATACTTTGTTTCACTTCAATTTTCTATTTTTATGAGTTCATTTCATCGAATGGTGTCATTTTTACGCTATCGTTTTGTTGACAAACGTAATAATAATTCGTAAGGCTCAAAAGACAATTTATTTTGATTGGATAAAATCATTTAAAATCGTAATACGAACGATTTTATTTACTATCGTAAACTGGAATATTTTAATAAAAGTCATGTACGATAAAATCAGACTTACGCCATTTGAGAATTTGATTTAAAGTCAGAGAAATTTTTTAGTCGAAAGAATGAAATTATTTGTCATAAACTGATATAACATTGCCATGTAATTTCTTGCTACTATTAATATTACTGATTCACCAAGCATGAAAACAAGCGCAGTGAAAAATGTAAAATTTAAATCAAGTGAAATTTATTGAAGAAGAAAGTTGAATTGAATGAAAATCAAAAAAAAAAGGAAAAGGTAAAGAAATTTAACTACGAAAATAGAATGTGATTGGTACCATGGATTAAATTTAACGTTCGGAAGTGCATTGGACGTACTGATGATATTTAAATAGTCCAGTTTTCGAATCTGTACCAAACGTGGACTTTGGAGATCCAATCATTGGATGTTACGTCGCCAGAGGGTAACATTCAGCAAATAGTTTTCTTCTACATTTAATCGAAAAAAAAAGAAATCAAATCAAACAAGGAGAATCTAATATTTTCTCGTAAAATGAATCCGAGGATTAGAGAAAGCTTAGAAAATGATTTTTTGGTGAGGGTAAATTAATTAAATTACCAATGCCGAATGGTTTCAAGATGATTTTTTATTGTTACTGTATCTTCTATTTATAGTGTAGAAAATAGTTATCACTTTGATGGAAAAAAGATACCATTTTTAAATTAACTTCTGAGGGAAAGAAAAAAGTGTTATGAGTTTGAGCGTAGCTAGGTTTATCAACCCAACGGTTCTCAACGCCCTTTAAAAATTAAGGATGATTTAATAATCATATAAAAATTAATGATGGGGTAGAATTGCTGATTTTTTAAAGAGTGGATCAAAATTAGATCCCTTCAATGAAAAAACGTCAAGTTTGTAAGATTATTTTGTTGTTCATATATTTATTTCTCTGTAAAATCTATTACTGTGCTAAAAATGTAGCTTGCAGTTCAATCAAAGTCTATACATAAAACAAATTTTAGTCAAGTCACAGAATTTTTACCCTAGTAGCCAAATCAACGTAAGACTCAATTTGACAAATGAATAATTATAGTCATGTAATACATTCTACATTTATTTAATCAAAAGATTTTTAACTAGAAAAATTGAAAAGTGACGCTTGACAGCTGACGCAATTAAAACTTTTCTCCTTTACTTGGCGGTTGATTTGTCTTTGTTTGGCGCCAGACCACACTAGACTATTTTTCTTCCTCGCTCATTTACGCTTCTTCATTTCTCTACTACTGTAGGTTCGTTGCTCCCTCATGCTCTTGCATTACTGTCCACAGACGTACATTATTCATTCGTAATTTGAAGCTTTATTTTTTTCATTCTCATTTGTTTGTGAACAAGAGCACCCAATCGCTCATAATTATTCAACTATATACTTTGTGTTTGGCATATTTTCCCACAATCTCTCCATATTTAATTCGCCAAAAAAGTTTCGTAATAAAATGATAATATGTTTTTTTTTTTTCTTTCAACTTTTAATAAATTCGTGGAAATATATCCTTGATTAAATTTAATTTGAGTGTTGGTTGCCATCACCCATTATCTTATAGACTGGAATTTTATGAAATTTATGGAAGAATTTTTCATTAAAAAGTATTTAATTCATCTTATGAATCTTTTAATTATCTTATATATTAACGATGATATTGAAAGTTCAAAGAATTTATTGAGAAATTTTGTAATTGTTGGCATAAAATTTTATACCATCAAATCGACAAGTATTGATTATTTGTGGTCATGTTGATAAAACCAAACCACTAATAGAAATTGATAATTTGCAATATTGAGAATGATGTGTAATTTCTATGAACATTTAACGAGCAATCGATCCTCTCCCCTACGAGCTTGCAACTCGTCTATTAAAGCTTTATATGAAGGTTCGAGTTTGGACATACATTCACGAATGTAAGTGTTGGTAGCATTAAAATTAGGATTATTTCAATCATTTCACCAATGTGAATGACTTACGAGATAACCTTTTTATTCGAAACAATTGGTTTTAAGTAGCAGTTGAATCATGAAGATACGGAAAAATGAGTACAATGTTGTCAATAATTATATTACATTGTGGTTTCCAATTGAAAAAAGAGCTTAAAATAGAGATAAAATTGACGAGAAGAAGTGAAAGCACAAATAATTTTACTTAAACAAGAACCAAAGTATGATTTAAATAAACGAGTAAAGTGCTGTAACAACTTAAAACTTTAAATAAATTATTATAAAACGATTTACCTACTTTGGAAATTTCGCAGCTCTTTAAGTAGTTAATGCAGAGCTTTTGAAAATGTATTTATCTGAAAATCAATGACAAGTATGTTAACAAAAAATCTGACGGTTGATTTGGAAATGAGAAAATAGAATGGTTCATATTTAACTAAAAAAAATACTATTTTGTCATACCTGTGCGGAAAGTTCACTTTTCTAGAGGGGTAGAGGGGTTGACCTTTCCACTCAGGTATGACAAAAAATCATATTCAACCCTAAGGAGGACAATTAGACAAAGCTTAAAACACACTAAGAGAAATAAAATAGTTGGATTTACTATGTAATGTTAATTTTTCATTTAACATTTTATAATTGAGTCCTTTTATAGTAAGAGAAGGACTCTACTATGCGCTTTCAAATGGAAAATTAATATTACATAGTAAATCCAACTATTTCGATTTTTTTCAGTACACGTGTTTACTCCCCTCGCCTTCAACTTGGGTTGTAATTTTACACGTGGTTTGAGCTAGTCTACTTTACCTCCCTAGTTGTGAAATGTACTATTTTATGCTTATACATATATTACTTAATTTATATAGATTAACCCACTAATGACCACCATGTCCATATGGACACATAAATTTAGGTAGAATAAATTCGTTAATTATGGCAATCCCAAATAGTTTGTTTGATAAAATCAATATGACAATAGTTTTGATATGGCAATAATTCGGGCATTAATGAGTTAATTTTTAAAGACATAAAATAATGTCTCAAAGGTGTCGGAAAAACATTCCAGGAGATGTCGAAAAAAATGTCTAGAGGATCTTTTTTACTTTCCTTTAGACATCATTTGAACAAAACTCTACGCAAAAATAGACATCTTTTTGGATATCTATAAGACAACTTTAACAATATCAAATAGAAATTGAACATCTTTTAATTTGTATTCGAAAGATGTATTAAGTTTTTTTTCTAGTTAGGTAGATCTTGGGAGTTGTTAAAAGGTGTGGTACACCTGTTGGTACAACGTGGATCCTGAGATGATGAGATCATTATTGAAGAGAGGTGTTAAGGTATTGTTCAGAAACAAGGGAACATTGTTCTGACATCATGCAATTTAGATGATCTATTTTACTATTGAATTTAAGCCGAATAATAGTAAGCCATATCAAAGACACAACTAAGCTAATATCCTGGTTACGATGCTGCCGGAGAACTGTAGTACATCAGAACCATTCCCATGATTCCTAGGATACATTACTTTCTTTTCAAGTAAACAATCCCAAATGGTTGAGACTTCCCGAGTTAAAATATAACACTTTCTTTTCATACTATTCCCATTCTTTCTATCCTAGATTCAACCTTTTTATCCTAATATTATTCTGTTTTATTTTTTAAGTCGATCAAAATTAGGATGATAAAGACTCATTTTAACTTTCTAATCCTAATACTATTTTTATCCTTCTGAAGTCGGTAAAAATTAGGATATAGACAGAATAGCCTGATTTCAATCTCATCAATTGACTTGCTTATATCTAGTAGTACTTATGGAAATAGTTGGAATAATTCTCATTACATTCATACTTTTTTAATAATACATATGATTTTAATACTGATAGTCAGCCCAATTAGAATTAAAATAAAATAAATAATTATAGAAAAGTATGTTTTTGTTAAAATAAAATAACTTGAATCTCAAATAAAATTAGATTGAAACAAGGAAAAGTATAAAATAAAAGTAGGATGAATCTAAGATGAAAGAAAAATAAAATTAGTATGAGTTTAGGATAAAACTGAAGAATTATCAGCCTATGGAAACACTGATTTGTTGTGTATTCCAACTTCAATTAGAATTAGTTCATCTTAAGTTAATCCTAAAGAAAGGATAGTCTTAGGATAAAAATAGGTTTTACATTTTGATTCGGGGCACCTTATGATCAACTATGTGTTTATGATTATCGCGTCGTTTGTTTTCAAATAGTCTTGTATCTATAATCTATGACAGCATTATAGACATTTTCATAAGAATCTCGGCCATTGTCCGTGAGCAGTTGACGTGACGCAGGCCAACCCTGCGGCACAGATTTAACGCTTCAAGTGTCAAAGCGACTTGCACCCTCCCCGGGTTTTTTTCTTTTTTCGCGGGCGTCGTGTTTATCCAGCAATCCAGTAGCCTCCTCAAGCCAAGTTTTTCTCATTATCAACATCTCCACAAGCTCATGCTTTTGAAAACTTCGTGTCAACCACCCTAAAGCTCTCGGAGATTCAATGAATTTCCTATGACGTTTTCAGAGTCTTCAGGCACTCTGCTGAATTTAAGTACTGAAAAAATATTACTCTACACTTGCAACTGCCTGAAAAAAGAAAATATTAGCAATTGTTTGAGAGGCTACGTTGGAGCCTTTAACTCTGGATTATTAATATGACTCAAACGAAATCCACTTTTAAAGCTTTATGATTTTTACGGCTTCAGGTAAAATGTAAGCTTCTATCGTACATAGAGTTTTTCTAGTGCTGTTTATTCGTTCACAAAGTATTTAATAATTGTCATTATTTTTTAAAGGAATGAAAATATTTTTGAAACAATTCCTAAAAAAATTTTTAAAAGGAAACCAAATAATGACTTGAAACATGGAATATTTTTCTTTTATCAAAAATATGTTTTATTTCATCTGGAGTCCATTAATTTAATCAAAAGTGATCAATATTATTATTAAAACAAATTTCTTAGTTAATGATATGTAAAAAGTTATTTCAAAGTTAAGTAGATGTTATACATAATCTCTAATTAAAAAGCTAATTAATTGAAGCAATTTAATCAAACATTATATAGAATATAGATATAAAAATATTTCTGTCTCTATTGGTTGCTATTTGTTCTGATGTGTTGCAATCAGACCACTCGAGAGGGCAACTCTGATGGGTAGCTTAATGACATGCCGCGAGGGATCGTCGCTTGTCGGTTCAGTCAATGCAAAAAGTACTTTCAAATACGGGACAATTTTATCGTTTCTTCTTTTACTCCGTCATCATATAGCAAAGACAAAAGCATGCTAGCTTCGATTGAACACTTCAGTTATCGCAAAATGTTCCTCTTGGGTACCAAGTTCACCTCCATTCTGAAAAATACCTCTTTGGAGATCTTCTGAAGCACGGACACTGTTAGGATAAAGCTAGAAATGTTAACTGGAGACTTGGATGGCTTCATTATTTCCAAGTGCTTCGAACTCGAATACATAGATAGACAAATACACCATTCATTGAACAACTTTGAGACGATGTTGCAAGGAAACAGGCCAACGCCTAGTCTTAGTAAGTGCAGGCAACTTAATGCTATGGAAATTGAATGTCAGAGTGAAACAGAAGGAAGGTATAATGGGGTAGATGACTCCTGAGTTTGCTTCTCTAAATATATTTACCATATTAACTTTAGGTTATTGACGTTTAAATTCTTTATGCTCAATTAACTCTGTTTTTGTTAGCCAATCATTGACTAAATTGTTTCTAATTATTCTCGGACGGTTCTTTGCTCATAAAATATTAATAGATGGCTAAAAAAAAAAAAAGGTTATTGATTATCAACTTTTGATGGCTTTAAAAGGAATAATTTGAATGTGCAAATTGTCAGATTATTTTAATCGTATTAACAGAAGTGGTAAAATCGTAAAGCTGGGATAAAAAAAGATATATCTCATATAACGTCTTCATACAGGATTAGTGAAAACGACCGTTTATATTCAGACAACGGTTAAGAGCCATTCGCGAAGGATAAATGGTCTATTACTCTATAGCTACAGGTACCTGTACTGTGCAGAAACACGCGTAATACAAATGATTACTATGAGAAATCTGACAGTATGAGTAATTTTTATGACACTATAACTATTTTCTCGAAATATTTCCATTTTACACTCAAATTAAATAACTTTTCTCAAAGATTTATCCAATAAATAACTGGCTTTGTGCAGTTAAATATTATTCTAAATATAAATATTCATTGTATTTATTTAAAAGTAAAAATCCACTCAGACATTTAAATTCATTGGAAATGTATGAATAGAATTCTAAACATTGTCGTAGGAAACTCTAACAAAAACTTTTATAATTTAAAATGGAAAAATGTAAATTCAGTTTAATCAGTGTCTAGTGAAAAGGTAAATTATAATTCATCATTATTAAATTGTCTTGCATTTGATAAATTAAAATTATTAATTGATGCGAATAATTAGAGGAAAATAACCGAATATAGAGAACCGAAATGAGTAATGATCGAAATTTTAATTTCTGTGTATTTTTGATAAAAGTATTTCACATCAAGGATATGATTCGTTATTACTCTTGTTTTTAAATATTTTACTTCATTTATTTTCCGTTTTTTATGCACCTTACAGTGCAATAAAATGTAAACGTACTCATTCACGTATAATTGTTGATAACTCTTTTATAAGTGATCGAATGAAGTTTTTATATTTTTTTAAAATTTTCAAACGCTTTTTATACGAAATGTCCAAAATGTAGGTTAACATGATATAACTAATGAGCGTCTAATTATCATCATAAATATTTCTGAAAATAGTGCTCTGGTTAATCATTGAATAAAACTATAATTTTTGTCATTACTGATGAATGCAAGGTAAAAGGAGTCCTGATAGACGTGATCGCTTTAATTATGTTGGTTTCTGGCTGCAGTTTGATTGCTCCCAGCACGGGACGTGTGCTACAAAGTTGAACGTTTCAACATTGAACCCACTGTGTAGATTCTGGTTCAGACCTCCATCTCTCTCAGTTTAGTTTAGTTGTAGCGGATAGGTCGCCGTGCCAAGAGCTGCACATTGGTTAATTGTCAGTGGGAACGGAAGTGCTGTACTATAGAATCGCGTTGAGTTGCATTGCGTTGTGTTGCAGTAGAGAAACTAGCAACCGTAATGTCTGCTACCATTCCTCTTTCCTCTCGTACACTTCTCTATTCGCCATCACCACCACCACCGCTACCACCACCTCCTCTTCCTCTTTCTCGAGTGGACAGAATTCTGATATATGCATATTTAGAATGGTCGCGTCCACGTCGGCGCAATTTAACTATCCAACGTTAAACCAAAATTAATTCAATGATGATAGTACGTGGACTTTGAAAATAATTTAGGTCGAGACCTACGCGTTTAGCTTATTGAAGATTACAAATATTTCAACCAATATTTAATATTAGCATTTACGATATTATTCCACAACAGGTTGTGTGCTTATATTGTGTGATAATTTTTTTATAAAGAATAATAATTTCATTTTACGCTAAGTTTATTCATAGTTTAAATATTGATTGAAAAATGGCTCTTTTTCTACGATAAAATAATAACAATATAAAGGAAAGTGCTGTTAAATATAATGGAGTAGTTTTTCTTGATAAATCTTGTTGATTCAAAAATTTATGAACACAGATTTATAAATTTCACTGAATATTCAGCAAGCAATTCATCTACTAAAGAGATAAATTTTCTTCTATAACCATGTTCTTTTATTTTCTTGCTTGAGGGAAGACAAAAGGGTTCCATATAAGCGACTCAAGACCTTAAAGACTAAAAAAAAATCAAAGAAGGAGAATATAAAAATATTAAAGTTCTTGTTTCATTCAATTTTTATCTTCTCTATTTCATCTATTTACTTTTACGTGTTTTACTTGGAATCAATTGTATTTCTTTTTGTTTAAAGAAATTAATCTCTTTTTTATATTCTTTACTTTAACTGAAGAACACCTTAACTGGAACCATCTCAAGCATGAGGATTAAACACAAATCGGTAGTGACCGACGTCCACGAAGACTTGGAGCAAACTTTGTTAGCAATAACTTGACGAGGAATTAGGTTAGCTAAAACTTTAAGAGAAAAACAGTAAAAAAACACGCCTCTTTTGTTTGCCGTTTCTTTTCATCTATTCTACTGGATGATGTGTAGCATATATACATTTTCAAGCTGTCTCGTCTTTCAGGGATCAATTTTTTTCTATTCTTTCGCTTGCATTGAAGATAATAGAAGTTCAGTCACATTAAAAGTACTTCCATAAGTTACTAGGGTATTTTTTTTTTTGGACTTGTTTATTTAAGAATAATACCATTGTACTTTTGTTGACTCAATCATTTTAACGGAGTTGATGCTCTACACTGTATTAGAAATAATTTAATCAAATTTTTAGAAAGTATTTGATTTACAATAGTAATTAGACTGATGGGATTTTTTTTCGAATTAAATTTAAATAGAAATATCACTGCATATCTTAAATTTGAAAGTGTTTTATTGTAATGCACTTGAAGTGCTATTTGAGCTGGTTGACTAATATTAAAATAATTACTTTTATATAAAACAGGCATGATAAACGTAACTTACCCTGGTAACCAGTGTTTACGTACGTTATTGACATCAGTTTTATGTAGGTGTGCTATATTTCTTAGGAGCAGTCGTACGTAAGATTGCCGTTGGAATCTGTCGTAAGCATGATCATGAAACTATAAAAGTCATAGAATGGATCTTGATAAAACAGTTTCAAAATAGTGAATATTGACATTAATTGGATACATTGATAATTATATATTTGAGACAACTGTAATATATAGTAAAAATATGCATATCTTCTATGCTAATGATGCTGCAGGGTTGATTGAGGGCTTATATGAAAGATCTAGACGTGAGGGAGGAAATCGTTAATTCCCTTACCTAAAAACCCCGTCAAAAATCCTTTGGATTTTTCTCATTGGAAATTCTCATTGGAAATCTCATAAAATGAAGAATAAAGTAAAAACAATAACTGATTTTCCGCGGTCAAATTTACTGACTGATTTTCTTTCATGTACAAAATGTTTATTTCGTTATAAAAAATATTTATTTGTATCAAACAAATGCTGGAAAAAATTTTAATCAATGTATTTATTCCTGCCAAATAAATCCTTTTATCAGTGTATTGTAGTTGATAAATTGTATTATTCATGATCTAATTATATTTACGTTATCGTGTAGATTTTTGGCATAATAAAATTAATTCCTTCTTCAGTAAATACATTTGATGCAAGTATTTCATAGATCTAGGTTAAGATCGGAGCATTAGCTCCTGAAAATGTAATTTTTTGTCTCGAAATAAGTCTCAACTGCAGTAGGAGTAATAGTAGTGAAAAGTACTGGTCGTTTTAACAGAGAATTTTTATTTCTTTTTTTTTCAAGAGAAATGCATCGTCGAAGGGTGCATTTCACTATAGAGCAAAAAAATATTAAAAGAAATAACTGAAACAAAAGTGAACAAAAAATTAATAACACAAGAAAAAGAAGAATAAGGAAAGAGGGAAAAATGATAATAAAGCAAGCAAAATACTTATATGTGTCTGAATATACTTGAAAACTCTCTTATTCGTATGGTCCTATATAGTTGTAAACCGTCATTAAAAGCACTAGGTTGCCTGGACACTTGTCGATAACATGAAGTACGTGCGCTGCGGGCGAATTGTACGTCAAATATCTCACGCCCTGAGTGCCAAGTGCCCGATATAAATCGTAGATATAACGCAAGTAATATCATCAGTTTGCTTCGCGATAAAATCTAAAAGCTTAAACTACTCCAGGCATTTATATTTCAATTATGTGAAATAAATCATTTTAGATTTACACTAATGAAAAAGTTATAGCTTTAAATTTTATCCAAATTCAAATTCGTGGTGTAAATAAATCGCTCGATTGTTTTATCATGAAAGCAATATATTATACAGAGAAAAAATTTTTTATTGTTTCAATATTAAAAGTATACTGTTCAGAAAATAATTTTGTCAAATACACCAAAAATTTTTCTACTTCTGAATTTTATTTTATTTCGAAATAAAAAAAAAAAACCAGTGAATGTGTTTGGTATCACGAAAGTTCATATCACTTATTTTTTATACAAGTTAATCATGTATAATTGTTAATAATAAATTTTATGACTATTTCGTTTTCAATTTTATTAAAATAGTCATATAATGATTTCTATGAATTGATTGCTGCTTATATGAAGCTATGATTATGATGCTTAAAGAATGGTCAAAAAAATAGTGCGCTATTATAAAGTGAGGAAAAGTTCACTTTTTTTAATGACGAATAAAATTGTTAGCTAACTCAATTGTTTTAAATAAATGTTTTAACAACGTTTATGCAAAATATTATTGTATAGTAGTGACTTTGATATTCATTAATTAGGACCAAAATAGGATCAAGGATATTTATTAGTTAAGATATAATTTTATAACTGTTACAAAATACTTTTAACCGTTAAGAAGCCTCTTTTATTATCACAAATCTCTTGCATCAGTGTGCTATTATCACTGCAAATAGTCAATATTCACTGATTCATTTTTAAAGAGTAAAATTTACCCTGCACACTCTCTATGAGCAGGCTATTGGTTACCCTTACTCATTTCACTTTCTTATTTTCTTAGAATAGATAAAGAATTTCTTGCTTTTACTTGAGTAAAGACAAGAAATTCTTTGATCAAAGGCTCTTTTAATTAAAGGGCGCTTAATGAAAAAGAAAGGGGCTCCACAATCAACTTTTAAAAATGTTTGGTCACTTTTATCACTGCAAATCCAAGTGCTTAACAACTAAACACTTTATTTAGACGAGTTTTAAACGTTTCTAGCTGTTTATTCAAATGCTATAATATGTTTATGGTATTCAACATTGAAAACATTCAAGTGTTTCATTATTAAACATTTCCAATTTTTATACATCCAATGCAAATCCAAGTGCATTCTTATTATACATCTGACTGTGTTCAATATAACGTCACTTATTTGATTAACATTGTAATCACTTTTTACACACTTAGAAACATCTTTAAAGTGACTAAGGTGGGTGTACCATGGAAGTCCACTTTAACAAACAAACAAGTATTGTTCATTTATTTACTGGATAAATGAAGATAACAAACATTTAAGTAATACTTTGTTTTATATTATAACATATAAACCACTTTTTTGCATTGCAGATTGAATCAATATTAATTGAACTTGAGTTTCATTGAACTCTTCTAAATGGCCTTGCTAGGAACAAGGCTCTTTAGAAGGTCATTATAATAAATCAGTCATTTAACACTAAAGTTTAATAAATAGCGATTAAATCTACAATAAAAGGAAGTGGTTAATATGTTACATAATAAATCAAAGTATTACTTGAATATTCTTTAGTATTATTTGACCAGAAAATAAGCGAATAATAATTGTTTATTTGTCAGAGTGGCCTTCCATGGTACACCCTTTTTATTTTAACGTCGTTGATTCCCGAAATCAATGAAGCGAGGGACCGTACTGCCAAAATAGTAGCACGAGCGATTCGCCGCTGCGTCTGTGATGTTCAATTCGATCGGTGATTGGGTAAGTAGAAGGAATTTGTCATCACATGACAATAATTATGAAATTTGAGTAATTGGCCTTAGAAAGAGCATGGCCTTCCATGGGCCACCCACCTTATAATGTTAATCAAATGGGTGACGTCATATTGAACACGTTTAGATGCGTAACAACAATGCACTTGGATTTACAGTGATTTGCATAAATAATATTGCCCAGAAATTTTATTGTGCCATGATTACTTTAAATTTCAGTACAATTTTCATGTAATCCTTTTGTCATGTAAAAATCAAAATGTAAGATTTTTAAACAAAATGTGTTTGATATAAAATTGAATATGATGGAAAATAGGTTTAGTCTTTGACTCTTATTCGATAGTGATCGTTGATGCGAAGATTGATACGACACATGATGTAAAAGCACACATCACCTCAATTACACATGAAGCAAGCAACGAACCACCGATGAGTTACCATCTAACACAGAGAAGCTATCGTAAAGTTTGAAATTGTTCCATCCCGGAAATTGCATTACGCGTTACGATCAGCTATTCCATAAATGAAATTCAGTCTCACGTTTGTACAGCGTCGACTCAATTTACAAAATATTTAGAAACGGTGGTGGCTGGTGCATGTATATTACTCAAAGTAAATAACTTATGCTCGAGAGTAGTAGATGTTGTTTTCGTGACCATTGCTCAATTAATCGTGTTACCGTCTGTCGAATCACTAAAGGATTTATTTTCTTTACGTCATCAAACTGGTAATAAATTTGTTCGATACTAATTGTATATTCGAGCTATTGAATTTAATAAATTTCCCTAAAATACGTCAATTTTGTGTCAATTAGTTTTATAAATATAACGATACTTTTAAGCTGATATTTGATTGAATATTATTAAGAAATAAATGAATTTGAAATTTATAGTTTTTTTGTCATTAATATAATTGATGAGGAAAGCAATAAGATATAATTTTTATGTTGATTGAAATAAATTCAATTATTGAATAAAATTGTTTCTATATCTGTTTCAGAACCTGAAAAATCAGATCATGACGACGAACGTGTGGGTGGAGCAGGTGAGTTTTATTTTGTAAATATTCATATAAATGTAAAACGTAGCAACGATAACAATTTTAGGTTTAATAGAATCAAAAATGCAAGAAAGTGTATGAATTTTTTAAAAGAAAAAATCATTAGAGTGAAAATTTATTATTTGAAAATTTGAAAGAGAAACTACAGTAAAATTAATGATTAAATTCGATAGCTCGAATGGCTACTGTACAAACCAGTTAGCTTACTGATCCATGTAGCAAAACATTTGCGATAAAATTCAGGGTAACTCAATGTAAATATAAAAAAAATATCAAAAAGATTGAAGAGAAGGTAGGATTATGGTCCGGTTGTTAATATGGTCCAGTTGTTTATTTTGAAAGCGATAGTTTAACAGAATATAATGTAATTAAATAAAAACAAAAAGTAATCTATAAACCTACTGTTTCAATGAGTTACTTTTTGTTTGTACTCAATTACATTATACTTTGTTAAATTATTGCTTGCAAATAACAAATGGACCATATTAAAGACCGGACCATAATCCTACCTTCTCCTCTAAAGAATCAAAATAAATTCAATAACTCATTGGCATAACATAAAACATTTTTATGTTATAAAAGAAAAACTAAAATGATGGTCCAATCAGTAACATGATTGATTTGTTTATCTTACAAGCATGCTGCATTTTGCATTAGCTAACCCTCGAATATATTGAAAAAAAACTTGTGATGATTGGTGATAATTTAATTTAATTACATTGAATATGATGTCACCCATTTGATTAACATCGTAGACACTTTTAACACACTTAGAAATGCATTAAAAGTGAATACAATTTTAATCCAATTGGTGGCGTCATATTTACCACATTTAGATGTGTAACAACAATGCATTTTGATTTACAGAGTAAGATGTACATTGTTATCTTCTAACGAGGGTGTTTCATAAGTAATGTCGGTTTTCATATGTAAAAATTCCTGTGCCTCAATTTAAACATGTCGTAATTTGTTAAGACTAGTCCTTGTAGAATACGATGGGCTATACTTCGAAAATTAAGGCTTTCTTTTTGTATGATTATTTAATAAACAAAGTAAACATTGGAAACTGACGTTATTTATGAGACACTCTCTGTAAATCATTTCCAATTGTAAGTCAGTTATAAGTTTAGCTTAATTATTCTTTATGAAGCTGGAATATGATTATTAATGATCTAGTTTGATAAAGAATATTGAAGGCCTGATGAACAGAGGTTTGATATCGATGCCAAATTTGAATGTGTCTTTAAATGGGGAAATTTTTGTATTTATATTGATGCATGATGTGTATTTTATAGAAAGGTTAAAAATAGGACTAAAAGTTCCAATGTAAAACATTATAAAATTAGTTAGTTAGTTCATGTTGGTAGTATAGTTTTATTAAATGGTATTATGATAGAAATTAATACCCTTGAAAATAATTTAAAAGAGATTTCAATGTCAATTACATGAGTGAATTTTATCGTATTAAAATAACATATTTAAATTTACAGAGTAATGACTACCGCTTGTATATGAAACACCAAACTGTCAAATTTATATTTGATTAATTTAAAAAAAAAAACCGTATTCTGTATATCAGCATTACAAAAAATTTGATGTATGCAAATGGATGAAAGTCATGATTGGCATGACAAGTTAGTGTAGGGAAAGGTGGGAAATTTGTCATGCAAAAGGTATATAGATGATACAAGTGTCCTCGGGAGATCGATCATGTATGTCAATTCCATGCGGCGCAGACATCATTGGAAATGTTATAGCGAAGGTATAGAGTTCATAGAGACGACCAAGAGGGTTGTAGAATCAGTATTGGGGTGAACAGATATCTGAAGAAAATCGAAACGCGATAAGATAAGCCCCTGGAGCATGTTCAAATATGTTTATTTGTTGGCTGAGAAGGATTTTAAAATGGTCATAGGGTGAACACGTACCGTATTTTGAATAGGGTGCTCGAAGAATGGAGAAAAATATGAATGACAGGGGCAGAAATGAAAGAACATAGTGTAATACAGGAAAGCTACGTCAGCAATGCAATCCTCAATGTGACACGCGTATTTTAAGATTCCCAGTGACATTTCGTGATCTACAATCACAAGAGGGAATGAAACTTTATCACTAGTATGTTAGTTAAAATTCTATCTTCGAATATTGAAAGAAGTAGGTTAGAATAACTTATATCAAATCATTTTTTAGATTTTTTCATTTATATACATGCAGAAAAAAATCAATGATAAAGGTTGATTGCTTTTATAAAAATAGAAACAACTCGAAATATGATAACGTAACATGAGTTGAATTTATTTTGTTTGAAACTTATCATCTATTTTATTTATTATTTATTTATTTATTCACAGTTGTTTGTTACGATCTAGTTGTAATTTATCACTGACTGTTGACCAGATGCTTTCGACCATGAATTAAATATAAAATTGATCTACGATTACTCAGTCCAGTCAATGGGTTTTAAAAAAATAAAGAAAACTAAAAATTTTGACATTGAGATTTTTTGTTTATAAAAAATTGCTTTTTTTTTTATTAAATATGGTCAATGCACCAGTAGAGAAACGATTAAGGATATCGATAGTCTTATTGATCGTTAAGAATTAAATTGTTATCTGGCTTATGAGGTCATATATATGGAATGTAACAAATTTTATTTGAATGACCTATCTTTGAAACACTAAAAATATATAATAAAATTTTATAAGTAAATCAAATACACCAGTGGATGAACACTATGCTTAGTATATCTATATATTAGCAATGATTACTTTTGTTTATATCCTTTTTGATGTTATCCATGATCAAAATATTCCAGTAAAATATCCTTAGTAAAAACATTAAAATAAATTTATGTTTTTCTAATTCTTCACTGAGAAATAGAGAGAATTGAGAGTGAGGCAGGGGGGAAGGGTGTTAAAAGTTAAGAAAAAGTGTTCACTGATCCAGAATAATAATCATATAATTTTTACAGTAAAATCATCAACTCTTTCACACTAGAACTAAGAGAAATAAGTGCACATGAATGTCTGCGAATTATCACAATAGTACTTAATTTTTTTTTTTTAAGTGATATATACAAAATTATATTTTCTTACCAATTAAAAAGGGAAAAAAAAATTTAATGATAACGTTGTTACTTATTATTTAGATATTGCGGTTAAAAGTGAATATAATTATTATCAAGATTGTGTAAATTAGAGAAAATTGGGAAGAACGAGCAAAATAAAAGTGTATGAGTCTTAAACTTGGTTTAAAAAAGAAAAATTACTAAACTAAACTTTTCTGGGCAATCGCCAAGACCAAACAACCTTCTTTGTCGAGGCAAGTTCTGAATACTGAAGTTAATCTGACAGAGACAATACTTAGAAAGACAGACGAGCATTTTACAATTAAAATATTTCTTAAGGGACTTCTCTTCGTGTTTTTCGTCATACTTAGTTTCAATCTCTCCTTTTGCTTTCGAGTCTTCGGAATTTTTTTTTTTTTTTTTCTTTATTCACCACACCTGGCGTCAATTTTTTCCTTCGTTTCTCTCCCTTCGTATATTCAAAGTAGTTAAATGCGATTTTTTTTTCCTTTTTATTCATTTTATTCAAACTTGAGTGGTATTATCACGAAGCGAAATAAATTTTTTAAGTGAAAAAAAAGGACGAGATGTTTTTAAAGGATAGAGTAGTACCGAAATGGAAAGAGTTTAAAAAAAATAATAATAAATGAAGTAAACCTTATCAGTGGAATTCCAACAACTTCCTCTGCATTGCGAAAAACTTTTTTTTATTGATATTCAAGATACTCATTCATGAAGGGGCAACGTATAGTACAATAGTATTTTTTTTTACACTTACTGCACCAAGGAAGAAAGAAAAACAGAATTTAGATTCTCTATGACTAGCACACAGACTCAGAAGAGTCAATAAACTTTATGGACTCTCCCCTTTTTGCTCGTTGAGTGAATCTCATCGTCATTGTAACCCCTCGTAGAATTGTTAACTTTCAAATTATGACAAAATCAGACTGTTACTATTTATTTTTATTGTCCAGATGTCCAACCCCAAAATCTATGAATTACAGAGAAATGATACAGACACTAAGTGATTTATTTTTTTTATCACAATGATCAAATGCTATCTTAAAATCATCTTGAAAAAATAAGCTGACAATATCATTTTATACCGTATAAAAATAGTCATTTCATCAGCGATATATTTTATATTTATTTTGATACTAGCAAGTTGAAACTAGTATTGCTAGCACAAATTATTTGATGTTAAATTTACGATTCAGAAATTATTGACTCTGGAAATAATGTCAATAAATTTGTAGATACGAATAAATCAAATAAATTATTGTATTGTACTAAAAATAGTTACTTTATTATTATTCTTCTATTTTAGTAACAATACAATTTACATTTTATTATTACATAGAGAATAGGATTAAATAAAAATTATCATACAGTTCAGGATCATTGGGGTGCATTGTACAGAAACATTAGAATTTATCCTTAAAGATAGGATCATTTGTCTTACCACTTTGTGAAAATACCTATCATATAATCTTAGATGGTTGAAGCATTGCAGGTTTCATCTGATGTCTTATTGGCGATTGCCAATTCAGAAAAAAAAAAAACATTTTTAACTACACGGAAAAAAGCGTAGAGTAATTACAATAGAATCCCTCTAATGTTAGTCTCTCGTTAATGTTGACAGGACAATCCCGTCACTGTTGCTTTCATTTTCCCCCACTATAATTTTTTACCGCCCAACATAATTCTAATTCTGTGGCGCTATTTTTCTAGTGTATCCTCACAAAAACGTTTAACTGCATTTCAAAATTGTCGAAAAACATACTTTCAATCAATATTAATCAATTATAAAGTTTTATTATGTCAGCACTTCAATCAATATATTGAGGTTATATCCGTGCACATTGATCCATCAATCGATTTTGTGTTCTGCAGAGAGGAATGCCAACATTAGCGAATGATCCTGGCCCGAGTTGTCAACATTAGAGGAATTCTATTGTATGCAATTCAATGTCCTTACCTCCGATGACCTTGAAATTTTAGTGTTCTAAGCGAAGTATGCATACGTACGTTTCAGAAAATAGAAATTAAAAGTATTGCAATAGCTTAAGTGGTAAAGCACCTAACGTGCAAACTTTGGGGATCCTGGGTGGAGTCCTGGTCGCAAGAAAAAATCTTTTTCTCTGAAAAAGCATGTCGATACAAAAATGTGTAGACGGTGTAGGGCAAATAGGGTCGGAAAATACATAATTACCTTTTTTAAAATACATGGCATGCTGCTGAATTGCAGTGTCTGTATACAAAATATTAGGTGGTCCAAATATAAATCTGCTATCTCAATCAAACTATCAAAAATTATAAAAATGTTTTGGAAACATATACACTACCGTTAGATAGTAATTGCAAGCATGTAATCGTTGGCAGTAAATCGTGGATAACAATGGCGAATATATTAGTAAGACATAATTATCAATTTGAATTAAATAAAAGAAAATATTTCTTTGAAATGGTGGATGTATTGATTACTTGATAATAAAAATGATATTGATTAAAATATAACGTCACTTGTAAGAAAAATTAAATAAAGATTGACTGGATTACAATAAATTGTACATACAAAACGCAAACTTCATCAATAAACGCCAAAGTTTATTATTTACTTTTTTTCCTCGTAAAACATATTATAAAATATAAAGTTTGATTTTAATGGAGGACTCTTCTTATTCATTTTAATGATTATTCATTTCTTATTTTTTAATATTTACCCATGAGAAAAAAACGTTTAATTTATGTTGTGAAGTGAGGAAAAAAATAGCGAAAGAAACAAATCTTCTTATATAAGTTATGGAGATGAGTAATGTAAGAAAGTTGGAATAAAAATGAGAGGCTTAGGTTGGGGTCAATAATACAGAAATATTTTTTACGAGTCAAAGAATAAGAAGTAGATAAAAGAGTGAGGTTTAGAATAGAAATAATCCTCGCCCAAAAAAAAACATTAGATACATCACTGTTATTACTTTTATCTTCGATTTTCTTAGGTACTTTTTTCAATTTCAATTATCTACTCTATGCCTCTATAAAGCTATTGATTCACTTGTCAACAATTCAAACATAGTTCAAATACGTATGGTTACATAAAATATTAATTAAATTTATTGCCAAGCAAAGCGATGCAGTGATAACTCAAGTGTAAGCCAATATTTCAGGTTATAAACCCAAGTTGAGGATTAAGTGTAAGAGATGAGAATGTGTATGGTGTGAGGGAGAGAGAAAATGTATCCTAATTTTCGTGTGACGTTTACATAACTATAATGTACGAGCTGCGACAACTGAATTGTCATACGTCACGATTAAGACGCCAAGTGGGAATGAGAATAAACGGTTTTAAGGTAGGAGGCAAGTGGTCAAACTATATTTGTGTCAGACATTCATGACTACTTGATGAAACTGGGATTTCAAATCCCAGAGTACTTGAGAACAAAGTATTATTAATTCTCCGAGTTTTATTGAAATAAATATTTGACAATAAAGAACCAATCAACTTTTATGAATTCACCTGGACAGAAATATTTAAACTCATCAATTTAAATGAAAATAAAATTGAAAGAGATTGAAAAAAAAATTGATAAATTAATTTATCCTTGTTCTTGAAATAATTCTTGGATGTTCGTTAGAGAAGATATATATATATATATATATCTATAGTAGATATTGAGATTAAGATATAACGAAAAAAAATACATGAAAACATTTTTAGAAGATGAGAAAAAGGATTTTCATTGGATCAAGTAGAAAAAGAAGTATCAGAACAAAGAAATAAATGAAATTGTCTATTCTTAGCTTTTATTACCTTGAACATAGCGCTGAGGTTGTTGTAAATGTGGAGTGAAGATAAAAAGAAAGAAGTGGCACTTTTTCTTTCTTTATATACTTAGTATTGAGAAGAAGGAGTTGCCGGAACGATTATGAGATGTCGAGAAAGAAAACTCGAAAGAGACGGAATATTCTTGATCACACAAAAGCAAACGACTTGGCATGGCTTATTTCCTTACTGAGACATCACTGCGACACAATTGACTAGAGTTATTTAAGATTCTCTTAGCTTTTCAATTTTTCACTCTTATATATTTAATATTAAACTGACTATATTAAACATCAGGAATATTCATCTTGATTATGTACTTCTCAATACACACAGATTTTGCACGCCTTCAAATCACTTTTATGCTTTCTAATTAAATGAATAAATAAATTATTTGTTAATAATCTTCTTTTGATAATTAGATAGTATACGTTTTAGAAAAAGCTTGATGAAATACCGGTACACTGAAAAAACAGTTTCAGTAGGACAGGAAAATTTTTCTCTATCATCATAATAGTATATTTCACACCTAGGGAGGAAAAGTAGACTAACTCAAACCACGTGTTTATCACCCTTGCCTCCGACTTGGGTTGTAATTTTGCACGTGGTTTAAGCTAGTTTTTCTCCCTAGATGAAAAACAAAAAGTGTTCCATAATCCTACCTTACCCTCTGCAATTTTAATGTATAAAATAAGTAATATCTTACCGAAAGTTAGACAGAAACAGCATTGGATTTCTAGTTAATTGTTTGTAAATAATCTAGCGATTATCAAACGTTGTACAAAAAAAACATAAGTTCCGAAAATAATTAAAATGTCAACATAATATTATGTATCAAATTCGATGAAGGTTGACACGATAATTATCAAAGAACTAATTAAAACGTTTACTAAAATAGCAGAACAAATTAATAAGCAAGAATGACCTATAGTCAGCTCTAGTTTCAGCCATAAAATAAACATAAACAATTGAGTCTAGTGTTGCTAACAACAAATTCATAGATATGCATACACAATATTTCTAATCAGAATCTTAGGATTACCCTGGTTTCATTAGTCAATCAAGAATTAAATTAAATATATGATTATTTGTTAGATTTCATGATAATTTATTAGTATATTAAAAATATTAAAGTTAAAATATAGAAAATTTGTTTTTAGTGAGTAATAAATCAAATAACTTGCATTTTAATATTTATATTACCTAATTAAACCAACAAACCTATTTAACTTAACAACAATTTGTTATTATTTACTCGCCTCAATCGATCATCCATATTAATGTTCGAATATTGAAATGATGACATAGAAAAGCAATTACACAATATTTAATATCGGAATATTCCAAAATTAAAAATAAAACAGCGGATAAAGGGATTTCAGTATTGGAACTGGATTCTCTGTTGAATGAACTGACTGGAGGAATAAAATAACTGAATAAACATTGTTTTTCATGAGCATTGATTTTTGCATTTATCAGGAAAAATATTGGGCGCATATTTTTCGATATTTTTTGTGATCTCAAGCGTGGGATCTAGTTAGGTATCCTATAGAAGGGAATGACGATAAGCATCTCGTGATAAATCGTTGAACAACGTTTATCCCGCTCGTTACCGACACGAGAGGCGGTGACTCGGCCAACTGCACCCTGTACGTGTGCAATGAATCTTCCTCGAACCAAATCGAATCGACACGTCACCCCCTACACTATACCATTCTCATATATACTCACTTTGAGTGTAGTTGCACCCTCATTTACAAAAATTGGATTCATACGTAAATTAAATTCCGCTTGAGCCAACTGTGAACCTACTAGTTGGACATTGTTGTAGATTTGTTAGTGTTGGACCCTACTCGTCGTTTCTCTACATTCATGCATTCACTTCTAGTTTAACAATCAGCTCTGATTTGCAATGAAATAAAATATTTCCATTACCAACTCTGTCATTTACGACGCTTTCTCTACTTTTATTTCGGCCAATAAAAAGAAATGTATTGTTTTAATAAAGATATATATATTTTTTTTAATTGATCCTATTATTCATGTTGATGTAAATCGTAAAATGAATTTTATTTATTTGTTATAATATTGAATAAGAGGTTATTTAGAAAAATATATTGGTGTATTAACTTTGGAAAAGACTTTAGACAGGACTCTGAAGTATATAGATAAGTTTAAAAAAAAAAAAGCATGCAACTGAATTTTTTCATTTATTAAAAATTGTACAACAGATTATGTAATCGAAAAAAAAAATTATTATTATTAACAAACTAAGCACAGTTTAAATTTTAGTCAAATGTTGTTTAAATAAAAAAATATACATCAGGATCGTTCACTTATTTGTTATATTATCTAATTGTCAGTGTCATAAATTTAGTTCAATTAATATGCAGAAAAATTTTATTAATTTCATTATGTGTATTGCATTTGCAAATAGAGAACGTTTTAAGTACGTTTGGAGTAGAAAGAAACAATTAGGAAAAAAGACGTTTTGTTCTCCAAACGTTCCTCATAGTCCCACGAAGGGAACGTCAAGAAACTTCCTCACTGGAGAACGTTTGAGAAACGAAATTTTTTTATACGGGTAATAGAAAGTTGGTTGGTTCTATTGTACATAAATCTAAATATTATTTAGTGCTACCATATTTTTTTCACTTTATATTACAAAATAAGTTTTATTCAATTAATTTCCTTATGAAGTACAGTGCACTATTCTTAGAAGACTACTTTTTGTAAGACCAAGTCTACTTCACAGCTTGACACTATTCCCCCACGATATCGTCCTCTAACCCTCCAGCCGATTTGAATCCTAATTCTTTATATAAGACTCAAACAGAAATTAACGCAAATTTTATCTTATCTTTTATTTTAATTGATTTACTATCAACTTTGGTCATAAACATTTAATAACTTATAATTTAGATTACATCACACTTGTTAAGAATTATGTAAAATGTTAAATGCACTATATAATGACTGAGAAATTAATACAATATTTGAATTATGATTAGACTGATAAAGGGAATAACCCTTTTAATATATTACTCAAGTCTCAATTACTAGTATTTTAATTTGACGATTAATATTAATAGATTTTTCTTTGTTAGAAAGTGTAGCGAATATACAGCACTAAGTATGTTTTGACGGCCGTTTGTATTTGAATTTTATAAAAAGAATTAAAACTTAATTTAATTGAGCATCGACGTGTCAGTAATGGGGGAACACGTATTCTACGAATTATTGTCTCCTACAACCCCGAGAGAGTCTTATAAAAAGAGTGCACTGTAGTATATTTTTTTTTTTTTTAATTTTTCATGAAAAAAAAAACTTCCAGAGTGTTTATTTCATCTAGACTTCTTTTATCATTTATGCATTACATTAATTACAGAGAAAATTCTGAAAAATTTTTTTTAATGAATATATTAGGAAGCTAATAAAAAAAATTTTCTATAAATGCAGGAACAAAAACAACCTTAGACAATTTTATACATGAAAAATTAAGAAAAAAGAGCATTACCGTACTCATAAGGTTCTTCATAGAGTACCATACGGTGCACAATATGCATGTGGTTACGTAAAAAATAATAAAAAAAAAACAAGCACGTCGGAACAAAGGAGAAAAAATTATGCAATAGAAAAAATGATTATGTTATGTAGATACATGAAGTAAAATAGGCACGGATAAAGTAGGACACTGTGAGCGACGGGTTGAAAACCACGAATGATTCTAGGTTGAATACCCAATGTTGACGCAACAACGCATCCTGATGGACAGTAGGACACTTGTGACATACACGAGAGGGTTCTCGTAGTCAATTTTATAAATGAAGATTCCATTTCGTGGTTGAGCACACCACACTTTTATGCATACATATTTTGCATGATGATCTAAGGGGTTGTTTCATTTATCTGGCACTTTTTTACCAAACATTAAACTCACTTGTTTGCATTGATAAAAATTAAAAAAGCATATTTATCGATTCACTTATAAAAAAAGAAAATTAATTTCTATGTATTTTTAACAATAAAAAAGTGCAAATAAAGTCTAAGATTTAAAAAATGACCGCAAAAAATGTAATAAAAAAATAGTGAAAGCTTGAAGGTAGATGTTGAGTAAAAAAGCATACAGTGTATATATACATAAAGTAAGGGTACTAAAGGAGATTCATATACAACAGTCATCCCTTGCGATTAGCTTTAGTTGATAAGGGATACAAAGAGAGCCGCCTTTTGCCACAACACTATCTCACGGCGAATTATTGATTAATCGATTTTCTACTTACCTCTATAACCCTCTGACATGCTTCTTGCATCTTCTTTTAGGAATGGAACGACTATAAGCTCAAGTGGAATCCTGAAGAGTATGGAGGAGTGGATACCATTCACGTGCCATCTGAACACATATGGTTGCCTGATATTGTGCTTTACAACAAGTAAGTACCTACTTCATTAATTATTTACTCATAAATTAACTACAATATCATCTAGTGGCAATTTACTTCTTTTTTCTTCCGGAGGTTTGATCATTAACAGTAGTATTATGTTAGAAACAATATTATAGGAATTAAAGGAAATTCATTGAGTTATTATTTCTTTTCTTTTTAACTCAACAAGCAGAATTCACTGCAAATTTAAGTGTGTTATTCTTGTAGACACTTTTTACACACTAAGTCTGTTCAATGTTAAATGCCATTGATGAACTATAGATTTTTCAGACACTCTAGAAGTGTATAAGATGTCTGCAAAACTATCTATAGTTTGTTTATTGGCATTTTACATAATACGTTTGTGAAATTTTGGATTTGTAATGAAATGATGATTAATTTAATATCAACGAGGTTCTTGCATGAAACAAAATTGAAGATTAATCTATAAAAATTTTAAAAGTGATAGCTAGTAATTCAAAGAAATTAAATATAGCGTGACATTGCAATTTTTTGTGTAGAGGAAAAAATTTTCTAACATGTCACAATATACTTTCAAAATGATTTTTTTTAAACGATGCAATCAAAAACCTCTACTGGAATAAATCCTCTCCATAACATTGGTCTGAAATAACGACCATGTATAAGCCCACACAATATCAAAACTTTGAGTGTCAATATCTCAAAAACTAAACGAGATATCGAAAAATTTTATTCTTCATTTTCGTTTTATTTTGGAGTATTTTATCAATATTCATCATCAAATCATGACGTCATGAATGCTGTAGGAATCTTTTTATTACTATAAAACAAATACTTCCATTAGTGTATGATAGTTTTTTTTATTCATAGTCTCGGATATTGTAAAATGAAAGTCTATTAGTTATTTAAAACATTTTATAGATAAACACTGATTTATATAAAATATCAAAATCACAAAAATTTAATAACAGCAAAAAAAGACGTTTACACCTATTGATAGCTGACAAATTGCTTAAAAATTATTTAACTCATGCAGTTTATAATATTTATTTGAATAAAATCCCGATACAAGTTTGCAAGAGTTGTAAAACGTTTTTTATTTATACTTGATAGAATAATTCAGAGTTCAAATAAATTTTTTATTTAGATATAAAGCTTCTTTTTTGGTGCTTTTACAGTAAATCTCGAGAGACTCATAGTGTAGTGTCACACCCAAAACCAATTCAGCCGATTAAACTTCAACTCAAGCGTAAAACATTCATTCATCGTACATCAGAATATTTCAGAATGATTTTCATCACTTTCCTCATTAAATTTTAGTATACATCATCATATCATTTATTCATGCATTTTGTAGATCTCAGATTAAGATTTAAAATTGAGAACGAATCAGTCGTAGTGGTGAATACTCTCGTTTTCACATTTTTTTTTTTTTTTGTTCGCTTTCTTCATAAAAAGCATTCTACCTGATATTCCTATTTTAAGTTTTGAGTTTCTTCCTCTCTCGCATTCGCAGCTTTTACTATGCGAGAAAAGTGCATCGACGAGAAAGTAGGATGCAGGAAAAAAAGAGGAAAAAGGATAAAAAGAAACTAAGAGAGATGGAAAAGGAAAGAGGTCGCGCCGTTGCCATGTCGACGTCTCAACGACAATCGAGTTTTGGTAATCTGAGTAAAGGAAAGAAGAAAGATATTGCATCTACTATTTTTTTTTAATTCTATTTTCATAGAATGCGGAAGAGGCGAAATAAACTTGTCAAGCCTTGAAGCCGATCTAATATTATCAAGTGATGGAAATTAAAATACGTAAGGAAGATGCAAAAGCTATACTAGTCTAAAATTTATTTCTATATTTAACGTAATAGGATAATGAAAAAATTAACATTTTGATGAAATTATTTAAAAAATCATTCACTTTAAACACATAAAGTTTTATAGTCTAAAACTCTTTTTACTACACCTTAAAACGATGAGGTGACAAATCTTGACCTCTGGCAAATAGAGGTAGTACAGTTGAGTCGTGTTATGAGACAGTCACGTACGAGTTTGACTGGAGAGCGTGCCTCACCATATGCACTGAAAAAGGTTTCCTTTATTTCTCTAATATCAGACTAAGATAAAAGTGCGAATGCACTCTAAAAAAAATGACCACTGATTTTTCTAAAATCCTTTTAGCAATAATAATAATAATGCTTTTAGACTAATGTAATTAGTTAGTCTTTTTTATACACTCGTAATAATTTATAAGTGAGACATATTTTTAAATTAACACAAAATCTCTGAAATAATGTAAAAAAAAAAAAAAACGTTCCAGACATTTTTCAATGATGGTAATTTTTCTTCATGTGCATTCCACATAAGCGAAAATGAACGATAGAAGTAGAGAGTAGAGTTCGGGTACAATGGGCATTGGGCCAACAATCCATCTTTAAGAAGCACCGTCGCTTTATTACCGTAACGGTTTAGTAGAAGTTCAGTGACTCTAAAGTTAAGATGACACCGTGGAAAAGACTGAGAGAACGGAAGATAAAGTAAGAAAGAAACTAACAATAGTAATATGGAATGTAGAATAACTAAATGAAACGTTTAAAAGAAGCAGTGGTGGACTCGATCGATTGTCCGGAATCTCATGAGGTTACTCGCTTTTGCTATTGTCAACGTTGTTGAATCTAGTCTACCACGATTGATGCATTGAGGAAATGAACTGTCGACGCCCCAGGATGTTCAGCATTAAAGACTACTCTTACTAAATTGCAGATCGAAGAGATTGAAAAAATATTTGTTCAGTGGATCATCATGATTAAGGCAAATTTAAAAGCTCAGAAGCTTTAGACAATATCCTTTGGATTTGTTATAAAAATATTGTAACAAAATGAGTCTGGACTTAGTTTGTGCCCTGGCGACAAACTTCTCAGTGGGTTACTAAATAATGTTTTAGAACCGAATATTTTAATAAGTGAAGAGTATTTATTTTCATGAAGAACTTTAGAAAGAAAGACTTTTTGTTGTCACTGTGAATCGAAGTAGAGCTAATCACTATCACCTTCGAGACTCTGTGACTTGAGTTGAGTTTACTAGCCACCCTTTTTGTAAATGTAACGAGGAGAGAGGAACATTGAACCACGTGCTCTGGCAATGCAGGCTGTATGATGCCCACAGAACTACTTTAACTCGTTCACTCTCGGAGATCAAGATCCTCCCCCCTTATATTACTCAGTCGAATTTTTGATAGTTGAGCCTAACATCAGAGCTTGTTACTCAATGTTTCTTTTCCTTCAAGCATGTAATATTCCTATATAAGTTCAATCCTTGCTATGAATAATTCTTTGATTTTTTGTATACAAACTACAGAAATGTATCTCTTATGTTAACTGTTCGCCTGTACTTTTATGTCACACTATTGTATTATACTTCTGTAAAGCTCTAATAAGCTTCTCTTAAAGCTTCTACTTGCTTAAATAAAAAAAAAACTTTAGAAAGGTGACAGTGGTTTTCTAGTGATGACCTTTCTTGGAGAATCTACAAGAGATAGACTGACAACTATCCTAAAGAACTTATCCTACCTAACTATGTAACTAAAAATATGAAGTGTGAGCCACAGATGTCTAGCAGGACTCTAAAATTTATTCATTATCCTAAACATATTTTTTTTATTGCTATTAGGATTTTTCCTGGGATATTTTTATTATCCTTTAAATGTCTTCTTCAGTGATTCTCGAGATATCGAAAACGAAAAATAAAATCTTACATATGTACGTACAATTGTACGCACGTACATTTATTTTTAAACCTTCTTATATGCTGCCAAATGTCTCTAAACGTAAAGATATAATAAAATTACCAATTTCAAAAATCGACCTCATTAAAATGACTTCCTAATAAAAAGTTAATAATGATACACGAAACGATTTTTAAAGGATTAAAAGTTTATTGAAATGACATGAATTTTTTTTTTATTATTAAAAAAAGATATCTGATGTGCCGAATTAATATAAACAAATTCGTGAAGCATTATTAACAAAAAATTCCGTCGTTTATCTATCGAGATCTAGATGCAGGCATACATTCTTTTATATCTTAAAGTTGATGAGTTAGATGGAAGACGCCATATTGGTCATCTTTTCCGATAATCTAATTGGTTTGTTAAACAACGAACAATATAATGATGATGTAATATGGTATATTATAGTGATATTTTGTTATAAATGAAAGAATAGATAATTGTTTGAATTATAATTTTAAAATGTTCACATAAGTGATAGCAACGCACGTGCAAAGCACGCGCAACCAAGATGTTTATTATTTTATAATATTATTGAACTTTATACTAATAAGTCATTGTAATAATTACTCGTTAGTTTATACTAGTAGGCAAAAATATTCGTTATATTTCATTCAATATTGGGAATAAAATATCTTGTTAAAAATGGCTTCAAAGATGTGAAAAATTTATAATTTTGAATAAATGAATATAAAGTGAATTTACAAATAATAAATATTTACAAGCTTATAAATTTTACATAATGGTTCGTAAGCTTAACATACTATTGGCTTTGAAACTGAAAATAAAGTGTTATTGGCTATGAGTATGAAAGCTGATAAAGATTAAAAAATTTGAAGGTTAATAATTCAATACAGACAAATTTGAACGAGACAAAAGAATATAGGAAATTTGAAATTAAAATCTGATGAAAATATTTGGAATAATTTCATTGAAAAAGTTTTGTGACGTAATTATGAAATTGAATGCAAAAAAAAAAAAAACAACGCTTGGAAAAAAATTTAAAAAGTTTTGACGAATAAATTGCTTTCATAAATTAGTACCCATGTGTCATTTAAAATTAATCAGAATCGACTTGTGAACAATTTATTATTTGTATAACTTGTCTTTGTCATCAATAATTTCTTACAGAGCACATACCACGAATTACGATGAAAGCAGTCAGACTTTTTTTTTATTCTTACTCTTTTTCAACCTATTCGTTTCATCCTTCTCGTAATTTCAGAGAGAAACTTTTCGACAAGTTTAGTAAAACCCAAGAAGCTTCTTTAATAGTAAACGTAATTGCATTCGACAAAATTCTTCGTTGGCTCTTAGTAAATTTCCAATTTTATAAAATTCTCTAAACTAACCAAATTGTTTGAAATAAATTCTTTAAAGATGTTTAACCACTGGAAAAAAACTGCTGTCGGTAATTTTATTACCCTTTTTTTTTTTTCATATATTAACGATGCTCTCAATGACACTTATTACAATTTTTTCAATTAAATAAACAATGTATTGAAATGAAATAACATTTAAATTAAAACACCTGTAAAAATGGGATACTAAATATATTTTTGTCGTGATAAAAAAATTTAATAACTTTTTCTCCCAACGCATGTGGCTACTAATGGTACAAATATGGACATAATATGTTTAATGTATCAGGTTAGTTTCCATGTCAATAATTTTTAATTTTCAAATAAATAGAAAATTTATTAATACAATTTTACTCTTAAAACCGGAATAAAACTGATTTATTTTAAAAATATTTTATTTCATAAAAAATTTCAAGAGTTTAATTATATTTTACAGTTATTTGGTCTCAAGAGGGGAACAAAATAATTGGAATTTCTATCAAAGAATTTCACCAGTTCAATATAACTAGAGAGTTCTGAAGCAAAAAAATAAACTTATTATAGTACTTAAAAAGTTGAGTAAATTTATTATGATTGCTATTAAAATTAATCATTTATGCTAGACTATACCCAATAATAGACATAATAACAAGATAAGAAAGCTACCCCTATCAGTTATAATTTCTATTCTTGCAGTTACTCTTTTCCCGATGATTCCACCAAGTTAATTATAATCCCTCCTCATCTCTGTTAGCAATGGATAAAAAGAGTGTGTCGTGTCCACAGGGGTTGGCGGAAAGCACTCGAGGACTCGAGTATAGTACACAGAGAGAACGGACGCGCACGCGAAGCCATTATATTCAAGCGTGGAAGTGCCGGGTGACCTAAAATATGCCGAGTGCACGACTCTGTTATACAAAGTACTCACACTCATTCTCTTCATCCTTCTGTACACGTTCGCGCATAAGCGTACTTCGCTACATATCTACATGTAACTGTATATCCTTTGTCTCACCATAAAACTCATACTTTGGACCTTTTCTGGACCTACTTCTCACACTCAACGTTGACGCTTCCTTTTTTTGCGCATTTCCCACCTCCTATCTATCTTTTTCACCTTCACTTTAGCTTTCATACTCTGCTCTATGTCCCGTGTTTTGTGCAAGTGCACGAGCTTTCACCATTTCTCGCCTTCTTTTACTCTGTCTGCAAAGATTCCTCGTCTTACTTGCTCCTCGCTTTCCCCATTTCCAACCCTTTCATCCTTTTTACCACTTTTCAACTATATTATGTTGTCCGCCTTTCTTTTGTTATCCTTTACTCCGCAAACTTTTTAATACGCTTAAGTCTAGACTCTGGATAATTTCCGCAAAGATTTTCTTTTTAATTTTTAGGATATTAATATTTGGATAAAACCATTGTCATCAGAAGTTTAAATGCTTATTTTATCTGTGTAATATTGTCGACGACATAAGCTTAAAACAGACCGAGCCAAAATGAGGATACTAAGAGAATATCTCTGTTTTAATTTTTTTTAATGGGTCTTTATTACTTTTAATCTTAACCTGTTGTTGGTAACATTTTATCTATTACGGTAGAAAATATTACGTTCGAGAATGAAGCGCTAGAACTCCATCTAGCGGGCAAAAAATTGAACTCGTGGAAAAATACTATAATAAGATATCGAATGATACACAATTGAGCAGAAAAGTTTTCATTCATCTTTTTTTTTTTATTTTTATTAGGTTACTCATTTATTATGAAAAACAATATTTAAAACATTTACTTTATTAAAACACTGTTAAGAATTCTAAACTGCGATTGGATATATATTAATCAATTAGTGATCATCGATTTTCTAACTGGTATGGTGAAAAAAGCTTGGTCATTGAAACGTTTTTTACCGGTAATTTATCCATCAATTACCGATTAACGTTTCTAGAGAACACTGGAAAATAAGTTTCACAATTCGGACATCATACTGCAAATCCCAAAATTTCACAAACGTGTGAAAAATCTATAGTTTGTTTATGGTATATTATATTGAAAGAGCGTAGCGTGTTAATAGTGCCTACAAGAATAATACACTTGGATTTGTAGTGTAGAAACCGACAAAATAAGTCACAAAAATGTTAAGTAATAAAATAGTTATTAATGGTCGAATGATTTTCGCTTGAAACTTTTTTTAGTATAACATAGAGTGATAGTTAAAAAAACATCATCCCAGTTTTCCTTCCAACAATTTCCGCATGATCAATAATTGCTCGAAAATATTACCCGATATTTTCTCACTTTTTATTAAATCGGAAATGAATCGATAATCGAATAAGAGTTGACCGAATCATCGAAATGGATAAAGCGGTAGTTTTAGATAGTCAAATAACGTCGATAAAAAACAATTACCGTAATGTAAATTAAAATTAATTGCGGGGGACGGTGGCGTGTTATCAAGCCTATTATCAAGTACATAGAGATTGAGGGTAGGAGAGAGATATTGTGGAGAGTTTGATCACCCCTTTTGTGGTTTTAATTGTGGATGCAATTTACTGGTAAACGTTGTGAGTGGAGATACGATGCGATAAGAAATAAGGGTTGTTTTACAGAATAGAGGTATCGTAGTAGGGTAACACAATAGATCGGTGTGATCTGGGACGAGCTGCAGGTGCGGTAATCCAGTGATAATGGAGTAACGAGATTCTCTTGCACGTACTTACGTTCTTCGCATATTTTAACGTTGCATTTTCCCTCTCAGAGAGAATAGTTATGTAAAAGAGAGAGGGCCAGAAGAGCAATAAGGAAGGGTAGTCTGTAAGGGATGCGTGTTATTTTCTCACTGGAATAAATGAGGGAGGGAATAAAGGTCACTATGCTGGACATTCCTTTGCTAGATTGTTTACCTTTCCTGTACCAAGATGATAAGCTTCCAGGAAAAAACTTACAAAAAACTCACCGTAGAGAGATAAAAATATAAGTGAAAATGGTTCAATTCAACGGCTTCTCTGAATTGAATCACATATTTTTTTATTAGAATAAGCTTCAGGCAATTTGCACTAGAGCTTTAGGAATGACAATTTCACATAATAGCACCAAGCTTTTTTTCAGCTATATTTATATCTGTATACAAATAGGAATAATCATCAATCAAATTTTTATCATTTCGATCTATAAGTTATGCAGACATCATCTAGATGCCATACATTCAAACAAACATTTTTGAACCGATTTTTAGAAAACAATTTTATATTAATAAAATGCAGACAATAATTCCACTGAAACAATATTTTAATTCAAAACAACGAAAAAAAGTACTAGAGTGTGTACCTGTGATATTAACAAATACAGTCAGCAATATGCTTTAAAACTGGATCATCTGCATACAATGAATAAAAACATTATAAAATTACAAACTTCAACTTCACATTTGAAAGTTATTGTAATGCGTCCGATTGTTTGAAGTTAAAAGTTTGACATATTTTCCCATCTCCAGGTTCCAACACTTCAATTATGCTGTTTTTTTAATCATGAAAAATGTTTTCAAATAATTGCGACAATTTTTTTCACATTTACATTGTAAACCATCAAATAAAATGCTGATCAATTGTTTCAACAAAATTTTTTATACATAAAAAACATTTTGGAATATTCAACAAGGTCAGGACTTTATCTGAGTATGACCTTTTATGGTCAGTTGAGCTATTACAAATTAATTTCCTTAGGATTTAATGTTCTAAAGTGCTAAATTCCTGATAAAACCCCTCTAAAATCTCAGGCATTCCTAACATGATCCCAGCTTTGATAATTTTCTGCTCAAGTTTGTTAATTATTGAAGTTAGTATACTAATATTTTTATTCATTCCTAAACTTTCCTAATAAACTTTTTATTGATATTTTTATTTTATTAAATTAGAACTTCATCTAGACTTTAATGTAAATATAAATCATATCAAAGTAAATAAACCTCATACACTCTGATATAAAATCAGTTTATATGAAAAAGACTTAAAAGAAAATTTCAAGACTTTTAAAATTTATTTGCAACTAAATTTTTACAATTCTTTTGATTTCATTTCTGCTTAGGTATGCATTTGAAAAAATTTATTTAAGGGGTAAATCAGTTAAAGCACCACTCTTCTCCCTTATTCACTCTGAATAAAAATGTAATATTATGTTATGATCCTTTTTACGATTGAATCTGCACTTTCAGTATTTTCCAAAAAAGAAAAAGAAAAAAGAAATCGAAGCTTTGAATCCAGCGATAAAATAAAAAGTATTAAAAAACATTACAAAGGGCTTGTATTTTAACATGGATGAATACATTTTGTTCTTCATGATCAGTTTGAAGAGATAAAACAGTACAAATATAACAAAATGATTGCGAAAAAAATCGGTTCACAAATTACCAGAAAATCATACGGTCGATAGATTTCACTTTATTTTTTTTTTTATGTCGTCATATATCGAGGAGAGAATGAGAAGAAAATTCACGGTGTAGGCACGAAAACTAACGGGGGATGAGAAAAAAAATTACTATATAATCGACATCCGCCAGAGAATTCCATACGATATGTATGTATATGCATGAGTGTGTGGCAGTTGGTGAGGGGGGTTAAGGGGAGGATTGAATGGTGTCGCATTGCTATCGTTTTTCAATGCTGCTGAGCGCAGTGAAAACCGAGACATGTCGCTTTGTGCAATACTCTATTGCGGGAAAAAAGCGTGCACGCGGTGTTCAATATCGAACTACTGTGTTTCATGTGCGCATGCTCAAACGAAAACCGCGCGTTATCATCATCAACTTTCAGTTGCCTCAAACGTATCACTTTTTTTTTTTTTTTTTATTTTACTTTCCAACGTTAAAGTGAATATGAAAGCTACACTTTCACAAATTAAACTACGAGGAATATTAAATTAGATCGTGCTTTCTTCTCAACTTCTTATTTTCATAAACTCATTTATGGATGAAAGATACTATCTAAATATTATTTTTTCTATGTTCAAGCTAGTATGAAATCATGAGATTTAATTAATCTACTTGATCCAATTTTTAACTGATGATGTATTTATTCTGTTTCTTTAAATATTATTCTGACATCAATTTCATTTTACTAAAGAAAACGTTCAATTAATTAATGTGAGAAATTTCAAGCTCAATTCCCAAAGGTTAAACAACTCGCTTGTTCGTTCACTTAAGCTTTACATAAGCGGATTATAAAAAATACTTGATAAAATAAAGGGAATTTTTTTTTTTCAACGTAATAAGAAGCAAATTCATATTAAGTTAGAATTGAAAAAATTGGAGGGAATGAGAAAAAAAAGAATTCATCTGACGGTTGTAGAATCAAAATAAAAATGTACACTGTTAGAAGGGATTTATTACTGTTAAAAATCAATTTTTTAATTATTAAAATCAATGTTTCTTAACTGTTACGAATATTTTATAACAATAAAAAAGCCTTAGTTATAACCACACTAGTGATTTTATAATAAACAAATCTCATTTCATCGTAAAGAAATGTTTTTCAACACTTAATAAACCGGCGATCGCAACGCCACCTAACCTTGTATCAACCAGAACTGTCATATTTATTAATTTGCCCTTTATAACCTTACTTTTCGCCTTGTGCATATCTTTTATTAATAGAAACAAGCGTCTTGATTGCACGCGCGTTGCTATCATTTATGTAAACATTTTGAAATTATAATTCAAACAATTATCTATTCTTTCATTTATGATAAAATATTACTGTAGTATACCATATTACATCACCATTATATTGTTCGTTGTTTAACAAACCAATTAGATTATCGGAAAAGATGACCAATATGGCAGCTTATAGGATATTCATGAAATAAAACCGTGTCCTAACCTCATTCGAATGTTGTGTCATTTTATATTTAAAAAAAACCATGAAATATGAATTGTATTGGTTACGTTATATTCCTTAACAGTTAATAAGATTTATTAGCTATTAAAATATATTTTTTGTCCTGTAACAAAGCTATGTTTAATAGTTAAGATATAATTTGTTACAAAATATGTTTTTAACAATTAAGAAGCCTCCTTTATTATTACAAATCTCTTCTATCAGTGTAGTTAAGGTAAAAATACTTGAAATATATTTTATAATTATAAAAATAGAGAATATTCATGCAGAGAAAAAATAATAGAGATGATAAAAATGAGGGAAAAAAAGGAACGTTAGTTTTGTGATGTTGAAAAGTTTCTCAAATAAAGAGAAAGAATTTTTGTCTTAAGGCTCTACCATTTCCATATCTAGTGAGATCAGTTCGACGTGGATCGCAATGTTTTACATAGTCCAGCTTGCTTTACCTTTTTCACGTTTTCTTTTTATCCAGCACAACATATTCCGGTAAACTTTGAAGCGATGGAAAGCTTAACAGGCGGGTAGCATTACGAAAACACGCAGTGAAACTCTTTTTCTCTTTACCTTTATCCTTTCCACTTCTCTCTATATGCCTACTGTGGTTGTTTAAGTTTATATACCATACTATACGCCTATGGATGTATATATACATGAGTTAACTTCGTTTATATGCGTGCGCAAGTGAGCTAGAGCGACGATAGGGGGGGAGGAGGTTTAGCAAAAAGGGAAACACCGGAATTGCGGAGGTGCATTTTGCTCGCTAATGTTTTTGCGTAGCTCACTATATATATATCGTTATATTTACGTATGTGTATATCCACCTCAACGAATAAATGTATGTGTGATTCAAAGATCGACGGCCTCGACATTCGCTTTTAGTCCCTCTTTCAGCTGGGCTTTCAACCCTCTGACTATTCCCCGAGTTTTTCCTCAATACATTGCAATCTTTTCATCATCCCTAGACGTTTTTTTTTTGTATCAATATTCAATGCTATTCGATTTTATTGACTACAGGAACAATGTATCTTCAGTCGAGATGAATAATTGAAAGCAAAGTAACTAACAACAAATTTCGGCATAATTACCTACTTTTCGCTAATTCGGTCTAGAAATAAATGTATTCTTCCACAATAAATCATTGATTTGATTACAATTGCTTGCTAAATGGAAGAGCATCATTTAATTCTGTCGCTGAAATACTTGAAAATAATATGTCCGGATTTTTATTCATAATTTTTTAATAAAGATGGTTTAATTAATTTGTTATACATACGTACACGTATACTACTTATCGGAGAATATCTGCATAGAGCAATGATAAAAATATTGGTGGAATTTTAAATTAAAAATGAAGATTTCGATGAGTTTTTAAGTTTTAATCTTTCATTAGTCTGTACTCTAAGTGCGCCACCGATTTTATAACAGAACTTAAGATTTGTCGAAAATTCTTTCGTAATACTACTTACCATTCTTTAGTATAGTTTTTCAAATAATAAAAAATGGATTTTTACTTCAATAGATGGGTGAAATATAGTACCATTCTTACTATGCTATGACAATTGTCGCCGAAATTTCCCTTACCAAGTTGCCAAGTCGTGTAGCCGCCTGGTTGGCTGATAATATAGGATCGTTAGTGAGATAAGAACAAATGGCAACATCGCATTGTCTTCAACATAGGTGGCGCAGCGATAATCCAGTGGATGTGGAATTAAAGATGTCAGGTTATTCGGCAATTTGGAACAATTTTCGGCTCCAAGAGAAATATTTTCAATTTCCGATGACTGTAGAATTGAACTACTTTCAAAACTATGTTGCTTTGCATATTGTTGCTATTATTCGCATCATTTGTATCTCATAGTGTTGTAATTCCTAAAAATATTGGTTTTTAATCCACAAAATAACGAAAATATCCATCGATTCGACCTCATTCATTACTTTTTACATATCATCGGATTGCCAAATAATTTTTACAAAGTACTTTAGTTTAATTCGAATATTTTTGTGATTTCCATTAAAATTTCAAATGAGTTACAAATAAACAAATATTTATGCATGTTCCTGGTAAACAATACAGTTGGTTGATATTTGATGATCAAAGTTTTATTCAAAACTTGTGTCTACCGTATGATATAAAAGACAATAGACACTCCTTTTCACTATCACCATTTCTTGTATCTTCTGTTCATAGCGCCACGATGCTTCCGCATAGCGAAATACCTTTACATTGATTTCTCTTAGTCGCAGAAGTACTTATAAATACTCCAACCAATCATCGATCTGCTATATAACTTTTAACTTTAATGAACCATAAACCAAATTGTCCTTTAAAATTATTTGTTTCTCTTGTTACATTTTATGAAAATCGATAAAGTAAATTTTATTATCCATACTGAACTAAACTGTTTTATTAGTTAGTAGAAGCTTTTTATAACTTTTCAAAGTATGGATTTATATGGAAAAATAAATACTTATCAAGAATATTTCAACCTCATTTTTAGTAGGGTAGTGGGAGGCTAGTTGTAACAATTTTTAGTTGCTTCATCTATTCAGGTTTTAATTAGGATCGTAATTGGGCTTAAATCGATAACAAATGCTTGTTTAAATGACTCAATGAAATGATACAACAGAATGTTTGTATAATTCTTAAACATTTATTGTAAATCTACATGATAACAATTCTTCATAGATAATTTATTACAAACTCATTTGAAAAAGACGTAATAATAACTTGGGATCAAACTTCACGAACTTTTTTCAGTATGTTACCTGGTAAAAAATCGTGCCTATTTTCATCACTACTCATTGCGCTTTTCCGCGATTTACTGGTTATGATAACGTAACAGGCCCTATTATAAGGCATAGAGAAAGTGTAAATTGAAAACAAAATATTCGAAAGTGTCATTGAATAGGCTTAGCGTGTTAAAAGTATCTACAAGAATAACACACTTGGATTCATAGTGTCCACTCGGCGTTATTAACGCCATCTTAGTTTGATATAGGAAAGTATAGGGGAATTGTATGTATAATTATTTCCATTCATCTAAAAACTCAAATTGGACATATGTGTCCACTATACTATACAACGAATCGTAAAAGAACCTCCTTAATCGAAATAATAATAATTAATTCGGTAAAAGCATTAAAAGCTATTCGTGAAGTCTTTCAGCACAATTCTCTCTAACATGGGTGACGAAATTGATAATAACATTTTGCAATCAAGTTTTTGTGCTTTAGTATTTACGACCGTAAAATCCATTAGTATACTTTCGGAAAGAGAATTAAAAAAAAGTATGCATTGTATTGTGGTCTCAGAGGTACATTGCCCTCTTAACTAATAACTATAACAGTATATTTCAGTTGTCATCATGTTTTTTTGTCATTTTGTTTAAGCAAAGAAAGAAAAAATGTACATAGATAATATTTTTCTCGTATAATACAAGTACTTGGAGTGTCTACTTGCATAAATGAGGGTTAGTTTGATTGTGCCCTGTGACTAGGGTGCGAGCTGATAAATATTTCAAGTCTCACCCAAGAGAGTTGGGTTATTAATGGATCGGATGGTCGTCGTTCTTGACAGATATGTCGCTCTTCGTTCTCTCCACCGGTTGAAGTCTTTCAAATCAAATTAATTAACTATGTCAGAATGAATATCTAGAATTTCCACGAATCGTCAATAATTTCCGCATCAAATTCATTTAGTCTCAACTTAATAGTTCTATAAAAATATCACCGAAATAAGTCATGACCGAAATCAATCAATTATTTGTTGACATAAAAAGATTTGAAAGATACAAGTGTTGAAAAAATTTGAAATCAATTTCTTGAACAATTTGATCTTTTTTTTCATGAAAGTAATGGATCGATAGTAGGAGAGAAGATTGGAATTTGATTTCATGTGTTTATATTATCGGAAAATATGGACAAAAAATAGCGATGATTGGGAAGGAAGGTAAAACGAAGAGGAGTCCTATCGTACCACATTCATGTTCTATATCGATCGTGCACTCCCGTCGGCAACCAGCCAGCCAGCCGCATCCCTTTCCATGTGACACACCCGATCCCACTCTAGGGTCACAGCTATGGCAGACTAAATCTACAGGCTTTAAGGGAGTATGAACCCCCGGCATCCCCGCCTTCAAGGCGACGCCGCTAAATTTTCCAACTTTCGACCGATTCAACCGGCTTTTTTTTATTCTCCGCTTTTACTTGTTCTCGTTGATATATCGCGCACCTTATGCTCGTTTTCGCACGAGCTATAAAAATGAAAGAGACCTCCCGCGAATATTTCGCGAGATAAACTGCTGCATGTCCGTCTCGTTTTTTTTACCGCAACGACCGCCGGTGGAATGACGTAAAATAATATTTTTGAATTATGACAATCATTACGAATAGTAATAATACAAAAAAAAGTTTTGTTGTTACAACAGATCAGTAGTTTGTTTTCGTACAAGGAGTAATGATGCGTCTGTAGAATAAAATCTAGAGATGTAATTATTGAGTTAGATCTGGATGACTATAAAATGATGAATGGGGTCTGGGTATACTTCATGCTTACACGATGAACTTTCTAGTAAAAAGTTCTCTTAATATTTCCAATAAAACCAAATATTTGTTTAACGAAATTTTTCTCTTGTTCCTAACAAATTGTAATTGTTATAATCAATACGTAGGGGAGAGTGGGGCAAGACGGACTTTTGAATTGTAAAATGTCTAATACACATAACAATGCAATTCGAACAATAAATATGGTTTCAAATCAATTATTAATTTCTGTATCAACAGCCTCGAAGAGTCCGTTTTGCCTCATTAAGTTACCAAAAATCGAAAAGTCCGTCTTGCTTCATGAGGGACGTTTTGCCTCACTTTCCCCTAATTAAATATTTTGTATAATGATTTAGACCATTATTTTGTTATTATATTTATTATTATTCATTGATTTGCATCAAATAGTTACACAAAAAACTAAATAATAGTAGATTATCCATCAAGGAACCTAAGTGGGCTATTATTGCCCCGCGTAGATGACGTCATTCGAGTCGCGCGGCGCATGCGCTCGAGCTTAAAGTGAGTGCGTATACGTGCGACTTGACAGACGTCATCTCGCTGAGGCGATGAAAGCCATTAGGACCCGTGGTACATGCGATCTTTTATATATAAAAAAGGTTATGATATGAGTAACTTATTATAACAGTAGAGAAGGGTCTAAGTATCCGATTAGCGACACGGTAGAAAGAGCTTCTGTATAGTTTTCGTAAACAAACAAGTTACATAACCTCATAGCATTGTTTAAAGATTTACTTAATCTATCATTATTTGCTCTAAAAACCTTTAAAAAAATTTGGTGTTTACCTGGAGTTAATCATGATTGTATTTTCGAATACTTAAGTTACTAGGGATTTGAGTAAATTACTTAGCTCCCACTTTATTTCACCGATCGATAATCGGTAATTTAGATCCCTCTCTACAGGCATGACAAGTTACGTTTATCATGCCTGTGTTATATAAAACTAATTTCTTTCAGCTTTATCGAACGATTTTTTATTAATATTAGATCTATCTTTAATTCAATTTTTGTAACAGATTCATTTGATTGCAGAAACTATTTGCAATTTAGATTATTGTGTAATAAAATATTCAATTGATTGTAATGGTAATAATATAGGCCATCACAAGTATTGATTCGAACTACTTAAATAGGTATAACAATTGATGTTCTATTAATGTATTTACCATTGTTTACAGTGCGGATGGCAACTACGAGGTGACGATAATGACTAAGGCGATCCTGCATCACACTGGCAAGGTGAAGTGGAAACCACCAGCTATCTACAAGTCTTTTTGTGAAATAAACGTCGAGTATTTTCCCTTCGACGAGCAAACGTGCTTCATGAAGTTTGGATCATGGACGTACGATGGTTATACGGTAAATATCATTTTTCCAAGTCAATTAAGAGTTGTTGATTGCTTTTTTGTTGTTGTTATTTCAATAAACCAGGATTTGTACAAAAAAAAAACGTAACAGAAAAATTACGTTTTCAAATCATGTGAGTGTGAATATTTATCTTTAACAAGCAATCGAATTTTGTTGTCAAAACTGTATTCTGTGCAAAGATAGAAATAAACAAACGTCAATTGGCTTATGTAAATAAATAACTACGTATGTTCATATGTTAAAGTGATGGAAAAAAAGTTTCAAAGGCTCTTAGTTCTTTATTCGCTACGTTAAATAATTAATTATCGATTCGTTAATTAACAATATAATTTCAAGTAAAAAAAGAAAAATAGGGGGAGAAAGGGTGAAGTGGAACATCACGAAAAAAAAGTAAATCATCAAATTAATCATTATATCAAGAAATTTTAATAATTTTTAATGCATTAATAAATTGAAAAATTGATAAACAAAAATTACGATAAGCGTTTTTAAACTTATTTTAATAAATTAGTACATTTTCTCGATCGTTTCACTTTACCCACCCTTTCCCTACTTATTGAAAGTCATCATTGGAGATAAAAAACATATAAATGAATAAACACATAATTATAGACAATACGTAGCTTCGGGCCAATAAAAACCGCATAGGAATGTCTTGAAAAATCAACAACATTATTTTCCACTTTTATATAAAAGTTATATACTTATTTTCCACATACATGCTGCAGTTTATAATCTTCTATAAATTATATAGAATATATCCGATGCATTTTTAGGCTCAGTATGTGAGCAATAAAACATACAATGGTTTCTAAAGGCTAACAGTTTTAGCTTTCAATTTTTATTGATTAGAATATTCACCACACACTTTATCATTTTGCAATGGATTTTTTTTCGACTACTATTTCGGAAAACTAATTGATTATTGATCACTGAATTGACAATGATACTAATAAAACTTATGACAGCGAGTATGGAATAAGGCTAAGATGAATACTTGAAATTTACACACTGTATGTTTGATAAAAAAAATTGAATTATTATGTAGCTAAATTCCCTCGTTTTCGATGATCTTGAAATTTGAGGATACTAAATTTTCTTTCAAAAAAAAAAAAAAAGAACTCCGAAGAAAATAATTCATTTTAAATATTGCTGATTCTTAGATTTAAATACTTGGCGTTCAATGGTTTTAAGACTTTTCGTAATTCCATCATTGTCATTATTTATACTTGGCGCACATTTTTGTACAGCCCAGAAAGAGAGAGCTGTTTTTGAAAAGATGTTGTACTCTTAGTCGTGCAAAAACCTCTTTAATGACCTTGTAACATATATTTCTTGTACACACCATTAGTTCGAATGGACAGCGCTACTGTCTTCTCACACATTTGCTATAGTGTCTTACAGCTACTCTCCACGGACTTTCAAACTTGTTAAAATCTATACTGTGTTCACAAGAATTTTACACTAATTACATTTTATTCATATTATTCCAACCTACTTGGGAAGTTTTAGAATAATACTCATTTAAATGTTACTTACCATGAACAAATTATAACAAAATATCACACTTTAAAGTTAAAAATAACTTCAAGACTTCTATAGTTTGTGTATAGCAATGAAATACAGAATACGCTTTATAGAAGTTATTTTAGCACATATGAATTTAACAGTAGTGTAACCACGTGTAATATTATTCATGCCTGCTGCTCACTATTTATAGAATCCATACTTTTGGTCTCATACATATATATAAATTTATAGAAAGAGAATAAAATGTATACACCGTTAGTGAAGTACATACTCACCAAAATAGTAGAAGTAGTAGTAGTAAGAGTTTCGTCAGACAAAACAGTAGTGACAGAAGAAATAGAAGAGATATTACTTTTTCTCTCAGAGGGCGCTGACCACTTTTCAACAAGACAAAATCTATAAAGATACTATTGACATGAAAACAGTTATAAATTATTTTTATCTTCATTTAAATAAACCAAAATTTCAATACATAAAATATAATTGAATTTTAAAAATATATTTGTACTAAATAAATTCAGTTCTCTGACAATGATATGTTGAGAAATTAATAGCATAAATTAAACTGACTTTTAATTAATTAAAGTGCATTTAGTGATTTATTAATAAAAGCGAGGAGATGTTGATGAACAAAGTAGTCTAGATTAGTAATCAATTGGAAATGTAAATGGAGAGAATGCATTGGAATTTTTTTCCTGTGTGGATAAGAGGAAATAGAGTGAAAGAAGAATGACAAGAGTAGTGAGAAAAAAGCCATTTCTTATTGCGAGCCAGGAAAAATATTGTCGATACAATGTACATGATTCATCGGTTGCATTCTTGTTACAACCACTCTTGCAAAAGAGAGATCTCAACTCGTTTTTCTCTTCATGTTCTTCTGTATCTCTAAGAGCTTCTTCGCGAAGGCGGATTTGCTCTTGGCAGACAAATCCGCCTGTCCGAGAGTTTTACGGGTGCACTAGCGAGGATAAATTCTGAAAAGCACCTCGCCCTTTTCTTTTCATTTCCTTCTTACGTCATTTTCTCTTTGTACAATGTTCAACCATCCTCGTAAAATAATATAACAATATGTGGTCACGCAATCTCCTATCTTTTGCTCCAAACAATGGTCAGACGTAATAGAATTCACTTTTTTGTAGCCTGTATTAACTTTGATGTCTTCATGATCGTGATTCAGTTTCATCTTCAATTCTAACATTTTCTGATTATTCTGTCAAGTGGTTAACTCAATTCCTCGGGTATTACCGACATCGAAAAGAAGCATCATATTCACTGCTTGTAAGTCGAAACGTGTTTTCAACTGAATAAAAATCCTTTGTTCGATTTCTTTTTATGATTCCCTTTGATGTAAGGCCATTTGTGCGGTGAATGTCTAACATCTGGTTAGCGAATAATACAGTGAATTTGTAGACACCGATACTGCTATTTTTCTCCAATAAAAAGTATCTACAAGTAAAACAAAACTTAAGTATTCAGGAAAGGATTGATTACAACGTACGCTAATATTTTTATTTCAATTGTTCTACATTTTATAGATAATGGTTCCATTACAGTTCACTTTATAATTTATTCAACAATGCACCACATTTCATTTGGCCTAATAAGAATTCAGACAGTTGTAGGAATAATTTGTGATGCTCTTATGACAGAGCTTTATTTTACTAGTGCGTAAAATGATATATTTTATAACTAGGGAGGAAAAGTAGGCCAATTTTAAGCACGTACAGAGTGACCTAATTGTTTTCTTGATGTTTGAGTCTTATTTTTTTTTACGATTTTTACTAGGAACATTCAATAAATTTTAAATGAAAGCATATATTTTACAAGTAGAATGGGAAAAAGTATTTTCTTGCATCATTTAATAGTCATAATTTTTATAAAATATTTTATTTTCCTGCATAATTATTGCTAATTATTTTAATTGGAAGAAAGTTATTTTTTTTTAGTTAAATTTCTTTTAGTTCCTTGTCAACTTTTTTCTAGAGAGTCTCAGAGAAATGTTTTACTTGCAATGAAATTTTTTTCTGTTACCTGAATTAATTTTCTTCTCTTAGCATTTGAATAAAAAACGTCCCTTCGAGATAAATATTTCTGGTAATTATTCAAATTATTTAATGATTAAAAAAATTTTTTTACATGTACCCCATTTTTAATTATTCGAAAAAAAAAAAAAATTTATGTCTCGAAGAAATACTTTGAAGTATCAAAATTAAATCTAACGTTTCAAGCTGAAAAATTATGTCAATATGCTGACTAAATATAAATAAAATATTTATTTAAAAAAGAGTTGAGAATTTATTTTTGCAAACAAAAACAAATGAAACTTTCATGTGGAAAAATTTGGAAGTTGTCACTTAGCATACTTTGAATCAACAAAACATTTTTTTTTTCAACTGTATATTTTTCTAGACTTAGTTCTTGCTACTTTAGAAATAAAATTAAAATATTACTTTTTTTTTTTACCTCTAAAATATACTGCAAGTTCTTAGATCCTTTTTAATGCTCCAAGGAGTCTAGACAATTTGAAGAAAAATACTTCAGAAGGTACACAAAGTAAAATGACGTTGACACAAAGTGAATAAAAGAGGCAACGTTCTCTTTTGCAAGCACTCTATGACCTCGATGGTTCGTAACTCTGTTTTCAAACGATGAAATATGCAACTAAATCGAGAGTTCAATTATGCATTCGTGGCAGAGGCCCACCGAAGAGGACAAAGGATCTTTTCTCATCCCCTTTATAGGATAGTTGGCGTAAAAGGTATGACGTATCCCATGAATATTCGACCCTTCGAAAGTTTCTAGATTATATTCAGAGGCTTTTGTCTTGCTCCAGGTACTCGAAGCTTTTTTAAATTCTAAAGTCAATGACTACAACAAGTTATGGTTTTTTTCAAGATATTAGTTTAGCACGTGCAATCTATTTACACTTTTTTTATTCAATTTCTTTATATTTTTTCCATTTTAAATTCATCAAATTAAATAATTGATTTAAAATAGAGTTAAAAAAAATTTTTTATTTCACTTCTATTGCTATAGAAATGTATTTCAGTTACTAAAAATTAATGGTGTAATTTTAGAATAATGAATGAAAATAAAATACTACGAAATCATTAAAATGTTCTAAACTTAAGAATTATGTCTACTATAGAGTCTATAAAGTCATAATAACTCTTTAGAAATTTTTTTAAAACTCACTTTAGCACAGCCTCTCTTCAGCATTTTAAGGTTGAATTTTTATCACTTTTTTTAGCCATTTTTTTCTCTTTAAAAATAGATAAAAATAAGAGGTGATAAGCTGAAAATGGGGTCAAAAGTTCATGAGCGATAGCTGTAAATGTTGAGTGTAATATGTAACTTATCATCACTAACTTTTTACTTAACATCATAAACTTATCAAGCCAGTATAGGTTTGCAAGGTTATGATAAGAACGAGACGTTTCCCTAGTACCTATTTTTTCACTGTCATCTTTGGTGGAATAATATACTGTCATCCATATCTATTTCCATACGTCGAAGTTATCACATGTCGACTTATAAGTTGAAAATCATCTCAAAATGTCGAGAATAAAATCGATTCAATGTATAGTTCAAGTACATAACTATTCAGTGAGTTTGGAATAATGTATTTCATATTTTCAGCTGAATCGCTGGTAGGTAAGACTCCTTGTAGACGATTATCCAAGCTGTATAGAACCCTTGACGTTTCTACCAAGTGTAGCGATAGTAGGTACCATGTTTAGATAATGTATATTTTCGTTCAATGTACTTTGCAAATGCTGCAAGTGCTCCTAAATAATTTAAGGCTAGAAGAAGTTGAGAGGAAAATGTAATTTTTCACTTTTCTTGATGATTATAATTTAAAGAACCTGGTGTTGAATAACTAAAATGTTGGCTTTATTTTTAATTGGAGAAACATTATCCAAATATAATGGTTGGTTCTGATAATTGTCGGAGCATTAAGACTACTTTGAACTAAATGATTATATTTACTCCAAGATTGGTTTTACGTTAAGATCATTGTGCAATGTGTTGCTAATAGCCTCGCAGGAATATACAATAGGTCTAGTATTGAAACTTGGACAATAGAACATGATGTTCTTGGCTAGGATTCTGAATGTCTTGGATTGGAATATCTGTATGATGTTAAGATATTAGCATAAAATATTTAAAATATTGATTTAATACTTACAAGTGGAATTTATTCAAATGTGATGACTTTGATTTTCAGGTCGATCTTCGGCATCTGGACCAGGCAGAAGACTCCAACGAAATAAATATTGGAATCGACCTGACCGATTATTATATCTCCGTCGAGTGGGACATAATAAAAGTGCCTGCCGTGAGGAATGAGAAATTTTACATATGTTGTGAGGAGCCGTATCCTGACATAATGTTCCACATAACCCTACGCCGGAAGACCCTCTTTTACACGGTAAACCTCATAATCCCCTGCGTGGGAATATCATTTCTCTCAGTCCTCGTGTTCTACTTACCGAGTGACAGCGGGGAGAAAGTGTCACTGTCAATTTCGATCCTCCTGTCACTCACCGTGTTCTTTCTTCTCCTTGCCGAGATCATACCGCCCACGTCGCTCACGGTGCCACTTCTCGGCAAATATCTACTGTTTACAATGGTGCTTGTGACGCTATCGGTCGTAGTGACTATTGCTGTGTTAAATGTGAATTTTCGATCGCCCGTCACGCATCGTATGTCCAAGTGGGTGCGCGTGGTCTTTATCGAAGTGTTACCTAAATATTTGTTTCTTGAAAGGCCAAGCAAAGACAATGATGATGGTGATGATGATGATGATGATGACGACCAAACACCTGAGCTCATACTTACCGACGTGTTCCCCCCTCATGAGACTGACAAATACGAGCCGTATGGCAAGAGGTTTGGTGGAGACTACGAGGCCAGAGATTTACCTGCATTACCACCAGTTCCTCCAGTTCCTATTCAATTGAGGTCTCAATCCGGGTACGGACCAACAACTGGCCCAGTAGCTCCAAGATTCGATGAACCTCTGCCACCCCTTCCGCTGCCAAGTGCTGATGACGATCTATTTGCACCAGCTAGTCCTGGATACATGCAAGAGGACGTCAGTCCCACCTTCGAGAGACCCTTGACTAGGGAGATCGAGAAGACTATTGGGGATGCGAAATTTATTGCTCAACATGCTAAAAACAAGGATAAATTTGAAGGCGTAAGTTTTTTCTTATACTTTTTCCTTTAATTTACTTATAAAGAAATGCTCAGATTTGAATTCATGGTCCATGCATGACATATAAAGTAATGGCTAGTTATGAATAAATTTTAAAGCTCCAGAGATGGCGAAATTCTGACAGCTATTCCTTTACCAAGTAGAAATTTCATTCATGAATGCCCAGTGATTAACTAATCAACTATTCATCAAACATTAACTAGCATAAAACTTGAATTAATGAACATATGTGTATTATGTTGATGTTGACTAGTTGTTTCTTGTTCCTAAGATTTGAGTTGACTACCCCTTTTTTTCTTTAATTCATCCAATAATAATCCAAAATAATTGGAAAGTTCACTTTTCCATTGGAGAGGGGTTGAACTTTCCACACGGGTTGTAATTTTACACGTGGTTTGAGCTAGTCTACTTTTCCTCCCTAGGTGTGAAATATACTATTACCTTACTTTACAATATTTCTATTCAAGTTTGTTTATAGTAAAAAGACATTGATTTTTTCAGAGAAACCTAATTTAATATAAAATAAGACTATCATCAAAAATACTGGAAACCAACAATATCCTGATAGCAGTTGACACATAATAATGAAACTTAATGAAATCAATAGCTAGTCTGGTTTCCTTATTTGACCCAGCACATTTCATATCATTACTGGATCCAATCTGTTATGATCCATATACTTCTTTCTTCATTGAACCTTTCATCGGTGCTATCATTGTGTTAAAAATTTAGCAGCCAGCCTATTTCTAGTCCTATATTCCAACTCCCAATAAGTCACATGACTTTTTTAAAATAATGTTATTCCAATACCTCTCAATAATCTCTTAAACTTAAAATAAAGCGGTCACATATCAAGTAGCATACGTCATTTCTTTCACTCCTCTGCTGACGCCTCTGGGTTGTTGAGTTACAATTATTTGAGAGCGATAGACAAAAACCTCTTGACACGATCAGGATGACAAGCATGCTCAGCTTCAAAGCTACCTTTACGTATTATTAGACCAGTTAAAGTTGTTCTGCAGTGTTAGTACTCGTCATAGTTCATAGTTTCAGTGTGAATAGCTCTAAAGGCGGACGAAGTGAACGAGACAGAGTATGAGGTAAAGAGAAAGTCAGGAAACCTTTGCAACCCTAATGGCTGAGCTTAAATCGTCTTATGGATGAATAAAGTGGGTAGCACACATCAATCTTTTTGAATTCTCTGGTCTGACAAGCCCTTTGATACAACGCTTTACTTCAACCTGCAGTGGTGGCTTTTCTATTCAATTATGATGAGATGTAGCATTACCACCTGTTAACTTTTGACTTGATAAGAAGAATGTTGAGTGATAAGAGATAAAGTAAGTTTGTGATTTAGAACTAGATTATATTTAGACTTTGGTATTTATCTGTGTCGGCATTCTTCCTGTTAATACCAATCAATTTCAATTTTATTTATAGACTTTGGTGAAACTTTTGTTTTCTCTTCAAGAAGTTTTCGAGCTAGCGAAAGTTTCATAAATTATCCAATACATAAATAACAAAATATGTTGGTAAAATTTTTAATGCTCCAGACCGTCTGTGAAAATGAAAAAAAAAATATGTGAAGAATTTTTATGATAAATTTCTTCAACTGAAGCGGAATAAAATTTTCCAAAGAATTGGTATCGATTCTCATGAGAAATTCTTTTGAGCAAGACACAAATCAGTGTGCAGATCCTTGAGAGAAAAAAGCTCTGGGTATATAAGAAATAGGAAAGGAAAGTGAGGAAATCCTCCAGAATACTTTTTCGATTCACCGGAAGTGTCGCAGTGTTCACGAAGATAGAGATTCACGGAAGCGTTACATCCGTTCCCCTAGGGGTTAAAGGACCGGAATAGTATGTATAGACGAATAAATTACATGGCCGGAGTATCTAGAGTAGGAGTAAAACGCACTGCGGCAACAGCTCTTTGCCAAAACTCATGTAGGAAAGTATGATGATACCATGGCTACAAACTCGTGGTTAAATTTGCATTGCCAAGTCACAAGCAAGTCTTCTGCTTCTTTGCTAAGGCTTGTGCTGGGCCTTTAGATTACCCATGCGTCTTTGGAGTAGTCACGTAATTTGCATTGTCTTTACTCGATGCAGTTTTCAACGTTGAAAGCTTCTATTGAGGTTACTTGCTCTAGCGAAGTTGTAATTTCACCTTAGAGACCTTGCATAGCAACCATCACGCAAAAGGAAATCTACTTGGGTCGTAAGGTGATCCGATAACGTCTTAGCAAAGTCCAAGACATCCCCACTGGATCAACTTTACTTCGAGTCGACTATACAAAGATCCTTTTCTTCTCTTGCCAAGGAAGGGATTAGATCGTAGAAACAGATTTTGTTTCCTTGGAAAAAAATTCCACTAATTCTTGTTTCTTGCTTTGAGCGTCTGATCTTGGGATAAGTCTGGAAAAAAGTGACTTCTGTGTAGCGTCCAACATTGTGATACATAAACGTATTTCTACGATTATTAATTTTATTCCATCAATATTTTAATCGCTGCTCATGTGTGTAAAAAAAAATTGGTCCAGACTTAGTTTGATCCCTGACGACGAACTTCTTATCAATTAAAATCTGTAACTTTGTCATTTTTTATTTGTTTTGTTTATAAACAATTACTATTGTTATAAACAATAAACAATTGTTTAATCACATAAAGTTATTTATAACAATATTTTATTGATATTTATCGAATATAATCATAGTCACAATTATTCAATAAATAAAAACCATTTTTAATTGTTTATAATAAATTTAAATTGTTATAAACAATACATAATTGTTTAGAGTCATATGAAGTTATTAAGAAGCATATTATATTGAGCTGAGTTGTCAATAATGTTAATCATCTAATAAGTAGAATCTATTTCAAATGTCTTCTTTACTCAACTCATTTTACACTCTTTTTGTTATAAAAAAAACACGGTTGGACCGAATTTGTTTAAACTCCTTTCAGATCTTCTTTATTGTATTATCTTTAAAATGAAATTAGTCCGGAGTTGACATCTTCAGTGGTTCTCGAGATATCGAAAACGAAAACAAACCTCACATACGTGTCCGTACGGGCAATTGTACGTACGTACAAATATACATTCATGTTTAAACCTTCTAATATCCTTTCAAATGTCTTAAAACGTAAAGATATGATAGAATTATGAATTTTAAAAGTCGATCCCATTACAATTACTTCATAACGGGAAGTTAAAACTCCTATTATTTATTTTATATATTAAATAAACATTCAATTATCTTAATTTTTTTCTCTTCTGCATCGTAAACATATTGTTAATTAAAAAAAAACAAGTAATGACTTTTATTAAAAATTTGTCTTGTTTTGTTCTTCATGCATTGTTGAAAACGGCATGTTCTTAAATAAATAATGAAGGAGAAGTATGAAAAAGTTCAAAAGCTCGTTACACAACACTCTAGTTCTTTTTTTTTTACTCATTATTATGCTACAAAGATAACATCACTCGTAACAAAGACTTTCGTGTGCTAAATCACTAACTAACGAGTTACCAGAAGACTAGATATCTCTAGGACTATTCAGATATTGTCTTATTTTTTCTTATGAGTCGAGATCTCCTTTTTGAATTATTCTTATAATTGTTCGTCACATGTCATGGCACAAGCATATGTTTCAAAAATTTGAATGATCATTCGTATCTATGTGGAATACAACTTTTGGATTCTAGAAAAAATACAATAATTTATTCAGAGAATTGGTTTCGCAAAAAGAATGGTACACGAAAGATATCGAACGCTGTTAGACAAACACTTCAGTTGGCTTCTAAAAATGAACTGAATCTATCTGTTTCTCTTTTAATATTAGGTTGGTGCGTATAAAATTGCCGATTGCGCAACAATGTAAAACAGTGGGCGCGTATTACCGAACATGTTTTGACTTGTTCATTGTTGTTATTGTAAACAAAGCATCGACACTTGATTAATATTTTAAACACCATCAGAAGATTTAGACGTTAGACGTGATTTAATTCAAGTTTTGCCCCTATTTAAATCGGCAATTTCATGTGAACCAATCCAATAATATGAACTTTACTCTCCCTAGATGTCTAGGTCCACTGATAGACTGATATCTTTGTTATCCGATTTTTCCTACCTTCACACACACATTTTCTTGATCAGGCCACCTCTAATTATTAACACTCCAGATCATTGTTTTCACTTGAAGTATTTTAGTGTCATTTTTTACTATTGTACTTGAGAATTGCATGATAACATATTCTCTCTGTGCTTAACGTTCATCTGAATTTTCCATACCCACATCACTATTTTTCCAATCATTTTATTTATCTTTGACGTTTGCTGCAGTTGTTTTTTATTTAATCTTTCAATGTTCTCTCTTTCTTCCTTTCTCTTCTTTTTCTGCAAAATTGTCTTGGTTTGTCTACAAAAAATAATTAATCCAATGAGAAAAATAAAGTAACTAAAAAAAACTTAGAAACATAATGAAGTATTCTTGATTGGTAAATTTCAGGTCCTCTAAATTGCTGTATTTGTAATTAATGTGTTAATTATATTCCTAATTTGAGACCTGTATTCAATATATATATATATTGTTATGCCGTAGATAGGATTCAGGATTTTAGTCAATTCTTACACACAAATTTATTTGAACAGTCACAAGTTTATTGTCACGCTCAAAATTTTATTACATTAAAATGTTTAATACTAGAGATTATTATAGTTTACAATAACGTATTAGTTTCATCACTTCTATTTGTGATCGAATATTCTTAACTTCCTAACAATATCATAATTCTTATCTTTCACAATGAGTCAAGAAAACTCCCTAAATTTCTGATTCTACTTCTGTGGAGACTTCCTATCGACTGACTGAAAATTATTAAAATACAAAAGTAGTTCTTCGCAAAAATATTACTACGCTTGATAAAATTAAGTAAGAGAGTTGCACTAAGTCTTAAGACCGAGGCGTAAGAATATTTATGACAGCGTAATTTTGATATGTCAATGGTATAACGTAACTACGGCTTAACAATATACATGTCTCTAAATGGTACGTCGTATTTTAAATGTGTTGCCGAAAAATACTTTCTTTAAATTTATTTGAATTTATTCTTCATCATTTAAATGCATCGTAATTATAATGATTTATTATGTGACATTTATTTCTTTTATAATTAAAAACAAAGTAAAGAGTATTATGAGCATGCAGAATTCGCGATGAATAAATCAAGTTTTTTAATGACAAAGAATAATAACAAAATTGATCAGCAAATTGATGAAAACATTTTTACACTTGAGTAAAAATATGATAACAGAAAAAGCTGAAAGCATTGAATATTTACTGTTGCCAGTATAACGTGAAATAGTTTAATAAAATGATGTTTATGATATTGTTCCAGGTTGAAGAAGACTGGAAATATGTAGCAATGGTTCTTGACAGAATTTTCCTCTGGATTTTTACAATAGCCTGTGTCGTTGGTACCGTATGCATAATTTTCCAAGCACCGAGTTTGTATGACACAACAAAGCCAATTGACATCATGTACAGTAAAATCGCTCAGAGGAGGATGATGCTGATGAATATGGGTCCTGAGGAGGACGATTAGTCGATGATTATTTGCGGCCAACGTGCCGTGGTTTTACATATAAACTCACGCTCGTGCCTCAATATTTATTATACTCGGGTGCGAGCAATAAAAATATAAAAAATATAAAATACTGTTGAAATATCGTCGACTGTCGTCGCTCCTTGTGCTCAAAAATGCACAGAAAGATAAAAAATGCAAGAAGAAAGGAAAGAAATAGAGGAGAATTCGGTGAGTTGTGAAAAATTGTGTAAAAATATTAAACTTTGAGAACGGCACGTTCGCGGGATACAAATCAAGTAAAACGACTGCGTCGTTGCCGTCCATCGTTCTTTTATCATCTTGTGGATCAGATAAAGGATTTTTAAAGACTAAGGACGACGACAGGACGTGGTGGTGGGAGCGAAAGTGCCAATTATCGTGCCGTATTTTTGTAAAAACCGGGTTTCTTAAAAAAAATTTTAAAAAAGACTATAGGGATAATGATTAAAACCGCCGCGACGAGAAAATTGTCGGGAGACTTGCTGAACTGCCGATTTTATAATTGAATGAACGTTATAATTATTTTAAAATAAAGAAACAAAAGTTAAATTAATATAAATAATTGATAAGAAAATTAAATTCAAAGAAAAAAATAAAAACATGATCAAGAAATGAATTATTGAACGAAACAGTTCTTACACATTAAAAAAAACGATACACACTCAGCATTAGCAACACGCACAAAATGAGGGGGTAGAGTAATTTTCGCTCTTCTCGCGAAATTCTTTTTTTTTTTCGAACATTCAAATGAAAAAACATGTGTAACAAAATAGAATACATTGCTTGTAAACAACTGCCAATTTAAAAATGGCCTCAATCCTAAACGTGTAGGAAGAGGCGAGAAGGCGAGGGATAAAATGGGGTGAAAGGATGAAATTGACGTTGTAAAAGGGGAAGGAAGACCGTGTGGGATGGGTTATAGTGAAATAAGAAAGAAGTTAAGAAAAAGAAAATAAGAAATAAAATAGAGTGTGGGATACAGCTGAAAATAGAGTACTCAAAACCCCTTGGAGCCTTACCAAAAAAATTGGGTTTCGAAGGCGTGGATGTATAGAAAGTAGTGCCAAAGGCTTGGATTATTCTTTTTCTTCTTCTTACGACTTTCCTTATTCTTTTACCTCATCTCTTGTTATGAGAAAGGAGGGTGTGAAAAAAGACAAAAAAGATTACGGAAACGACTCAAGAAACAGTTGAAAGATCAAAATGAATTTCTCAGCATAGTTTGAAGTGTGATATCGACAGACAAAAGGAAAAATAGTTGAACCTTGATATCGTGCTTGATACTTGAATTTTTGTGTCACTTACATTTATAGAAAAATAATATTCTCTCTTATAATCACGCTATATTGATTCATTTGTTTTTTTTTCTTTTTTAATTAAATAACAATTATTATTCTACTACAAGTTTAAATGTTTTACAGTAAATACGCATAAATATGTTCAGTGCTGAATGTCTTACACAAACTATAGATAGCACATCACATATACAGTAAAGTGTGGAAGAATCGTACAAACAAACTATAGAGTGTCCATAGTATGTTTATGGCATTGTGAATTAACTACACTATGGTGTATCATATTTCAACACATCAAAGTTTATAACATAACCATACACTACGCGACATAATCCGTCTCAATTTGCCCTAGTAACCAGTGCTTACGTGCGTTATTAACATCAGTTTTAGGTACGTTTACTATAAGTACGTTTATGCGTAAAAATAAACCGAAGTTAGGCAGCCTTAACCTCGGTTATAACATCGATTGGTTAAGGCGTTTATACAGATAGAAATTTCCTAACCGATAATCCCGCCAATTTGAATGAATGTTATTTTGCTAAATTCTGGACACATGGTAGGATAATCGTCAATAATAATCTTCCATTTATACTTATATTGGCGAATCAATCGATTATTTTCAATTTACATTTAGTTATTTCGATGATTAATCTTCGTGCGTGACTCTTAACTTAAGTTAAAGTGTTTATGCGTTATTGTAAACTTCAGTTAGCTTACTGACTGTGGTTACAAAACCCTGGTCAGTAAGGCATAACCGCGGTTAGCTAACCGAAGTTAAGGTGCGTTTATGCGGACCTTAGCCGCACTTATAACCAAGGGTAGGAGTTCTTAACTTCGGTTCGCGTTCACGCATAAACGCACTTATAGAGTATGTTTCTTAGGAGCAGTCGTCCGTAAGATTGTCGTTGGAATCTGACATAAGCATGCAGGCATCAGACCAACGTTAGTCTGCTGTGAGATGCAGATAAGAATTTAGAATCTCCTCTGCATTTTACTCACTAAAAATTAAAATAATGAAATACACTGCGAAATAAGTGAATATAATACAACTGATTCAAACAGTGGTTTAATTTATACAGCAAAATCATTGAATATTCACTGATTTTGCAGTGTATTTCATTATTTTCACTATTTCATTTTTAGAAAGCACAGCTTACATTTAGTTACTAAGGGGGTATAGAAAGGTATAGGGAATCGTATGTATAACCTCTAAAAAAAACTAACAAAATCGGACACCATTTATGTCGCGTTGTGTATGATAAACAGAAGTGTGTTACGATAAATACGCAGATGTGGTGAACTAGCAATACCATAACACAAACTATAAAAATAACACACGCTTCAGAGTATGTGAAATTTGATATAGAAATATCTATAGTTTGTTTACAGCATTTTACATTGAATTCATGTCTATTATTTTTTAACGAACTTCAAAGCAAAGTACTTAATATAACGTGATTATTGAAATTGTTTTAAATAAATATTCGAAAGTCTAACAAATCCAATAACTTAATAATTCGCTTGAGCCTTATTTTGGATATTAAAATAATGTAATAAAAAATCTATAATTGAATGAATTATTTAGTATTGTTAGATACAAATGGTTCATGTAATCTGATTCGATATTTAATATTATTTTTCTATGGCGTGGGTACAAAAAAAAATCAACTCGAGAAATTTAGTGAATATTGATGGTGGATACGTATTAGAAATTTTTGTGGGATATTTATCAGGTAGAAAATGATGGACTACGGTGCTTCCAACCCCACCCCCTCGCTGCGGTTATAATAATCAATTTATTTGCTCATCTAAAGATAATGGTAACGTTACTGTGCATATATATTATATATACAAATATATATTATATTTAATAGAAGTTAAATAAAAATAATAAAAATGAAAAAATAAAGTTATAAGAAGAAATGAACAGTGGTTGAATTAAAAAAAAAAAAAAATGAAGAATTGGTACTTAAATGAATTTGTGAGCGTGTGAAAAATCATTAGTATTCAATAATGGTCAGAATTATTGAAATTTGATATAATTTATTGGAATAAATAAAACAAATTTTATAGATTCGTAATTTTGAATTATGAGAGAGCATTGGGACAATTTTTGAAAATTAAATTACTATGGTTAACTTTTAAAAAAATTCTTCTTTATTTATGTTATTAAGATTAATTTAAAAAAAAAATTTTTTAGTAAGCAGTTAAATTAATTATTTGAATTTTTTTGCCAATAAATAAAACAGTGTGACGTCAAGCGATTGGATGTAATAAAAATGTGTATGACTAAATAAAAAAAAAAAAAAATAATGTCAGGAAAAAACTGCAACAATAATAAAAATAAATAACAATTATGATTGTTAACAGTAAGATCTAAATAATAAGTAATATAGTGAGATACTTATTATAAAATTAATAAAAAAAATTGGATAAAAAATGTAGTTAGTAAATAAATGGATGAACAATTGTGTACTTATGTTTTGAAGGTTCATATGTAAACGAGAGTGAATGTTAAAATGGAGAATAAGGGCAAATAAATAAATAAATAAATATCATAAAATATTAGAAACTAAAATTAATTGAGAGGGTGATAGATTATGAATTCAAATTAAGTCGATTAGATTCAAGTATCGTCAACAACTCGGCGTGATACGAGATCGATTGATTGACTTCCTTTTAGCTCCTTTTACTTCCTTTTCATTTCTATCTTTAAGAAACTCGCTTTCCTTTAGTGCACTATTAAACCCTAGGGATCTTCACCCTTATTTCCCGCAGTCACACTTGGCGACATGTGAAAGACATTAAACAGCAAAGGGTACGAGTAATAAACTTCTCTACCACATCTGTTTACATCATGAATTGGAGACATTTATTTGGTTGATATAGGCAAGCGTTTACGTTAATACTTTCCAGTCCAGTGACCAGTTTATAGCAGTTGATATTGATCAATCGTTGTGCCAACAGAGAAATAGATGCGAACAAATAGAACAAGGATAGTGTAATTAGAACTAATTGATTTCACATGGAAAAAATTACAAGTGTTAATTTATTTCAATTAACAAAATAGCAATCAAAATATTTGAAGAACTTTACAATTGTCATGGAATATTTTATACTTGTTTATCGTATACAGTTTTTGGATTTCCTTTTTTCCTTATACATTCAAAAAAGCGACCTCTGGTGACTACTTGAAGTGAGGTTAAAATTTAAATTTACAGAAACAATACCGATTGTTGACACGTAATAAGCAAATTTAATCTCTCCTAAAACGATGTTATTATTATTATATCGAAGTGTTGATTCTACATGAGCTTTCTGTAATTAATCTGGTTAGCTTTTACAATAATCCAGAGTTAAAAGTATAGTAAAGTGCTACTTTACTATACTATGAATTTCTATACTTTAGATCATTAGTTAGTTTACTATAGTTTCGTTCATTCAGTCATTTTTTCATTTGTGTCTTTGTTTCTTGGTACATTTTTGTTTATTGTGATAAAAAAAATATCAAAACGATTTGAATAGTCCAGTTTTGATATGAAGAGAAATTTAAATTTTATCAATATTTTATTTTCATTCTCAATGAATATTGAAAAAAACATTTTTCCACTATCATTTCCATAGAAATTTTTATTTTTTCCATGTGAAAAAAATTTTCTATCTTTATATACAATTATTGTAACTATTTTGCACGAAAATTGAGTCACGTATTAGAAAAAAAAAAAATTTCGATGGTTGAATGTAAATTGTTCGATAAGTTAGAAAAAAAATGATGAAATAATATTTAAAATTAAAGATAATTAAATATAAGTGTGTATATAAATATATATTTATTGACGAATATATATATAAAATCATGACAAACGCTCAATAAATGTTAAACGTATTAAAAGCTCAATTTGCACATTTTATTCGATACACTATCTTTAATCAAACTTTTTATTTTTAACGGTTATGACAATCATTTTATTTTATTTATTTTTATTCAATTAATTCCAGTAGATTTTTTAACCTTTTTTTTTTTATTTTTTTAAGAATACATTCTAATGATAAACCATTAAACTTTTTTTTTCAATGTAACATAAATAATTATAATGCCTAATCAATCACGTATTTATCAGTGAAAGAAAAAAAACATTGAGAAAATGGTGGAAAAATAGCAGCAATATTCAAGTAAATCGCTCAAAGTCGAAGCACTTTCACCGCATTATTAATGAAATTATTGGATAAAAGCTAGAGAATATTGCGAGTTTAATACTACTGAGAGATAACTTTTTCACATCACATCACTGAAACCCCAATAAATGTTTGTAAATAATTGTGATTACATTAAAGACCATGTAGTATGGGATTAGCATAAATAATGAAAATACACAGGGAATGTCAATCGATCGATCAATTTTATTAATAAATGAATAAATAACGTATACATAAAGTAACATAGGTGCAAGTGTCTAATGTCAAATTTGAATAAAAATAATTTATAAAAAGAATACAAGAAACTATCGCATGTCTTCCTGGGAGTAGCCTACGTTGTAAGACTAATACTCGCGCCTCGAAGTTTCTCGAGCGAGTTATAACACGACGAATTGTTAAGTCAAAGGAATTATAGTGCAATTTATCCTTTTAGCGAGCTTTTCTTCATTCCGTATCTTTCATCAACACTTTGAAATCAAACAAATGCAAATTTAATATTCAAAGGAGAATAAACAGAGTAAATAATATAATAATCCCATTTTTATTATAATTATTTTATATTTTTCTCTACTATTTCTATGGCTATTAAAATATCTAATAAAATAGTTATTGTTAATAAAATATGAAAATCGAGGCGTGAGAAATGAGTTTTTCTCAATCAAGTGTGTGAATAATCAATTGCAATTAATTCGTGTTTCAAGTAAGAAGGATTAGGGGTATCACATACCGTTTTTATCACAGGAAAAAAGAGAAAAAATATTTTTTACAATTAAATCATTAACACTATTCATTAAATATCTTTATAATAGTCTATTTCATTTTTTATTCACAGTGTGCGATAATGTATTCATTATTAAACGATGTATACTGTCATGCCACTGGAATCAAGGAAGAAACTATACAGTACATCTATTATCAAATGGCGCCACCATGCGGTGTCAGACATTAATTATGTTTGATGGGCATGGATGGCTGCCATTTTGATTTCTAACCAATTATTGTAGATAATACAGCTTTAAAAATTACCTTTTAAAACAATGATTGCATAAAATATTAGATGCAATACGTCAAAAAGTGACAAATTAGCATGAGATATTTACAAAACTTGTCTCTGATTGTATTGTATCACAGAAAAACTCGGCGCCATTGATGCTGCGTCAGTTTGGTATAGGAATGTACAGGAGAATTGCATGTATAACCTTAAAATAACTAACCGTTATTAAAGACACGTAGTGAAGTTAGTTACCTTTTTCTCTTCATTTATTTTCCTGTGATCCAGTGCCATCTATTGGCTCCTTTTTTAAATATCATATGCCGAAATTCGTCACTTTCTCGACTTGTAGCATAAATAATTGTTAAGTAACAAGGTTTATCCGTTGTTAAAAATAACTTTTCTCTAAATAAGTGGAATGAAGCTTTATATAATCAGACGAGGGTTTGGGATAAATTAAACGTCAAATCTCTGTCATGAAATAAATTAATAGATATAAAAGAAGGCAAGTAAGTGGGAATAGGAATTAAAAAAAAAAAAACACGTATGCAATATTATTAGTAATGTTTATAATTAACAAATTATTATCAATTAATAATTATTCTTATCGCTAAGTTATTAATGAGTTTATTTGAATTACGTGAAACGGATAGTATTGTTAAGACAATCAGACTCTCATTGCTCCGAGTCGTCGGAAAAAATGGACGACCACCCTTTTAGATAAACAAACGCAACGTAGTTTTTGCAGTAAAAAAAAAACCACCAAAATAATCATTATTGAATATACTTTAAATATTGTTGCATAGGCATTCCCGATTCATAAACTAATCAATTCACCAATTAATGATAAATGTAGTCAATGTGGGAGCCCCGAGTCCATCTGTCCCATGCAATTCTTCCTTGACGAGAGTCGAATGCAACAAAATTTCATTTTTCATTGATAATAATTAAAAAGAATATGTTAGTAATGATCACGACTTCCTTCGCAGAGCAGTCTAGTAAATACCATGAAAATAAATATATAAAATTCAGTTAATTGATAAAATTTATAATGAATAATAATTAAATGTAAATGACAGCTTATAAATAATATACTTACAGTCATAAAACATTTTTTACGTCTCATTTTCTACAGTACTTCAATATCATTATTCAACTGAATATACAGGATTTACTGATAATGTAAATTTGTGAAAATTAATATTAATAAAACCTATTGAATTTAATTGATTAATGGAAATAAAACAAGCTCAAACATTATTATTAAAAATTAAGATAAATAGTGTGCTCTAAATTATGTAATATTATGTATAAATAAATATTGCAAATTATATAGGAAAAAATAACGAGAATGATTTGATGAATGTTTATGTGAAATAGTAAATGATTATTGAAGTAATAAATAATAATATTTATTATGATCATTCTAATTGGTATTATTACTGTACGTACTTAGGGTAAATATTAATATTCATGAATGTAAAACAGACTATGCAATGAGTGTTTTGTTATTTTGTAAATTTATTGAGATTAATATTACAATTTTAGGTAGAATAGTATAGGAAAAAATAATTACTGCAAACAAATGGAAAATTGATATTCTTTAATTATGAGATTATAAATTCAATTTTATTTTGTTTGAATTCTTTCATTAAAATCGTTTTGAAAATTATATTAACTCATTAACGTTCATAAAAAACTGGATAAAAATATGAATATTTTAATGAGAAGAACTTAGGAAGAGTTGAAAGAACAAATTTCTTGTATAAATATTTTTATTGCTAAATTCAATTGCACAAATTATTAAAATAAATGCTACCAGACTCACTCATGAATTCACTTATTTATCATGTAGAAAAACGAAACGTGGCTTTTTAATTTTTCAAATATATTATTACATAAAGCAGAATTACTTTGAACCATATTCAAAGTAATTATACGCTATGTGATCAAGTGAAGTTCTTCTACCAGAGTTTTAGTAATAATAATCTCCAATTGCCAACAAGTAGTTTATATCTCTTAATTCCGTATAGGAATGGGCCATACAGCCATAATTGGGCCAGCATTGACCATTAACAAATGTTATTATTATCAGCCATGGACCCAATATTGCCCCGCTTAGGATATTGATATAAAGGAGGATTATTATTACTTCAACTCCACAAAAAGGAGAACATTATAGAGTTGTACTTATAATGATCTTCTTCTACAACACTTTTGAGAAGCATGCGCCACCTGTTGGTTATTGAAGGAAGTTAACTGTGAAATTTTTTTGTCATGTTTGAGCTCGATAAATCTTTATTGAAAAAGAAAAATTCACAGGGGGATAAGATGAAAAACAGTAAATTTTACATTAAGAAGAAAAAAACAGGAAAGTTTAAGTGGGGGAGGGGGAAGATTGTTACATGCTGGGAGCTGCTTAGCACTCAGTTTGAAACGGTCTTATTTTCTTGTATAAAATTGTCTTCTATTGTTCGTCATACGCGTGTGGAATACTCTAGAAGTCTCTCCCGGAAAAGAGAACTTGCCGCACTAGTGTGATAATAGTATATTCCACGCCTAGAAAAAAAAGTAGTTTAATTCAAACTACATTTAAAATTACCACTTGAACCGAAAGATGCTGGTAAACATGTAGTTTAAGAAAATCTAATTGTCCTTTCTATAGCTGGGTATGATTTTTCTTCAACCTTTCTCAAATGGAAAAGTGACTTTTTGGTACTAGTGTAATAAAATTTTTTTAAACCTTCTCAACATGTTTCCCATAACGAATGTTTTATATTGAGCCAGTTTTTTACAAACGTTAGTAAACTAATAGCTGCTTCACAATGAATTTAATAATTGCTTAAAATTCATTTCATTATTAAAAAATATTTCTTTTCCACTAGGAGGAAATTAAAGAGACGTATCGAATGTATACAGCTAAATATTTATGATATAAAATTACGGGTAAGAAAATTTAGGATTTTTCTAATTAACCAAATAGTCACAACAATGGACTTGTGCCAATTATTTAGAATTTACGACTTAAGGTAATTGAATTAACGCAAAAGTAATGCAAACGAGAGTTGGTTGAGTATCACTAATTGAAGGTAATGTTTGAGTTTATTTCATTATACTTAACAAAGTTTGGAAAGAAAAAAGAAATAAAAACGAAATTGCAACAAGCAAACGAGTATATCTATATCTGAGTAAAACAGAGGGTAAAAAATTGAAAAATAAATGAGTGAGAGTATAATGAATACAAGTGTATAACGAGTAACGTTCAATTGATATTTGATCGTATGAAAATAAGAGAAAAAAAAGGAAAATCAATTTTAGCACACACTCACACAAATAAATCGCAGGCAGTTGAGAAATTTTTTCGAAAAATATTATTATTTATTATCTAATAACGAGTAACAAGCAAATATGAATAAGAAAAAAGTGAAACAAATTTTTATTTAATAAACATTAATAACATGAAAGAATAAAAAAGCCAAATAAATTGAATATTGAACCCAGTGCCTCTCAGGAATTCATTTAGATTAATCGTACATCCTTTTCATTAACTATTTCATAGAGTGAAAGTGAAATTATTAAATATAGTGATAAAAAATTTCATTAAATAATATAAATGGAGATATGAAAATTATGTCATGTTTTTGAAGTGATTTAGCTGAAAATGCCGAGTATATGTGTTCGTTAGTTTTGACAAAAAAAAAAAATGTATGTGATAAAAAAATTTTAAAAAGAAATTCTTTCTATGTTATTTGATTATGAGTTTACTGAATATATTAAGCGCTACTTAAATCTGATTTATCATTGTCGTGTAAGTATAAATACCTTTATTGCATGAATTTATTTTACACCTTAAAAGATCGATTTATTAATCAAACAAAAAATTCATTTCATTTTAAATGAAATTTTTATTTAAAAGATAAATATAAATCATTTAATGCAATAAACTAAAATTTCATTGAAAATGAAATTTATTAGTGTTTTATACAATTTATTAACCATTTAATAAATCGTTTTTTCTTGTACATCATCAGTTTATTTGAAATTATTAAATAATAAGTCATTATTTCACTAGAAATTTATTGATAATAATTTTAGAAAGTTTTTAAAGATGAAAAAAATTGTCATCAAATTATTATCAATAAATTTTAAATATTCAATTATCAGTTTAAAATATTGATTGGAGTGAATATTATTATTGTTTGTTATAAATTGTGAGTACGAGAAATTTAATACACTCAATTGATTCACGCTCGTTATGAACAAACACTTTCTCCTTCATTCCTTGCTATAATAATAAAAAAAAAAAATGTCCCTTACCAATTCGTTGACTCTTGTATACTCGTTGATTCTATGAGCTAAGTATAATATAATTATCGTCATTTATAACTTAAAAAGGATTATAATTAAATAAAATTTAATTAAAACGAAAAAATTGTTATCGATCAAACCAATTGGTTATCGATTCATTAATTATACATATTGTAAATATCGGATTGATAAATGATTGCGTGTTAAATTATTTAACATTTGAAACTTCCACTGGAAAATAATATATTTTTTTTAATTACACTGTCATTAATTAACCTTCTTTTGATTTATACGTGGAAAGAAATGTCAATTATAGATTACTGTGCTAGAATTGAAATATTTGTGATAAAAATGTCTTATAAATTAATGCAATTAAAATCAATATCATTAAGCTAGATTTTTATTAATTATTATACCAGTGTTTATGTCAGTGAAACATAATAGTAAATTATGCATCAAGGAACCTAAGTGGGCTATTATTGCCCCGCGTAGATGACGTCATTCAAGTTGCGTGGCGCATGCGCTCGAGCTGAAAGTAAGTGCGTATACGTGCGACTTGAGAGACGTCATCTCGCTGAGGCGATGAAAGCCATTAGGACCCGTGGTGCATGCGATCTTTTATATATAAAAAAGGTTATGATAAGCGTAACTTATTCTCGCCGTAGAGAGGAATCTAAGTATCCGATTAGCGACACGGTAGAAAGAGCTCTTGTATAGTTTTCGTAAACAAACAAGTTACATAACCTCATAGCATTGTTTAAAAATTTACTTAATCTATCATTATTTGCTCTAAAAATCTTTAAAAAAATTTGGTGTTTACCTGGAGTTAATCATGATTGTATTTTCGAATACTTAAGTTACTAGGGATTTGAGTAAATTACTTAGCTCCCACTTTATTTCACCGATCGATAATCGGTAATTTAGATCCCTCTCTACAGGCATGATAAGTTACGTTCATCATGCCTGTGTTATATAAAAATTATTTATCGGCATTTTATGTTCATCTTTAAAAATTAATATTACTTTAACTAATTATCATGGAGGCTATTGTGTAGATTAATCTTTTTTATTTAACAATTGGTTACACTATAGTTTGATCTCTCATGCAAAATTTTAAAAATAATCAATTGCCTATCGAGACTGAATGTAACATTTTTTTTTTATTTATCAAAACAAGAGCTTTTATGAAAAGCTCATTGATTGTGCTATTTAATAGCTGACATGCCGAATTATTTTTAAACTCCAAGTGATTTTATTAATTGTGATTAATAAATATATTTCGGAATTTTAATCAAAATGATACCACTTGTCAACCGATCCAACAGAATAGCTTTCCAATTTTAGCTCAGTAATTTCTGCTATTTCTCTCTATGTATCAATCAATAATATTACCACATCCTTCACATCTCCATTTCATTTCCACCATTATTTTATAAATGATATTTTTTAAATAAACAAATAAAAATAAACAAAAAAAAAATTTCTTAAAATAATAAATAAATAATGTTATTACTAAAATATATTTTTTTTCGTGGAAGATTATTGCTTTAAGTCTATCTCTAAGTAAATCAATTATCATACTTGCCGTTGGGTATTACCTATGATTATGTATTTCATGTAAATTTCATTATTATTATTATCATTGCCGTCATGATGATTGAATTTGTTTAATTATATGATGTGTGTGATTGATGTTAAATGATATATTGTAATGAAAATGAATGATTGATACTTCAATTATGTTTTTTTATTTACAAAACAACGAAATAAAAATTCGCGAAGCATTATGAAAATAATAATAATATTATAATAAATGTAATAGTTATAATAATACCATAGAAATAATTATAAATAAGGTATAATTGATAAAATCATAATAATAATAATATTGATCAGTCACTATTTCTGTATATGACTCAACTCTCTCAGTCCATTCGTTCTATGTCTGTATCTAATTGTTCAAACTACTTTCTGAACCAATTGGCTGTTTGCTGTGCGAGTGTGTGTCCATTGTCCGCTGTTATGTTTAGAAAAATAAAAAATAAAAAAAAGAATGAGGGAAGCTTGAACAAATGATATCAGTCATCAATACATTTAAATAATTTATCAATATCAATTGTTAATTTATAATAATAATTATTTATAAAAAAGAAATAATTATTCTAGATAATTAAATAAAATTATCTATAATAATTTATAAAAATTGTTTAAATAATATTAAAATAATTTATCAACCTTATCAATAACTCTATTGATTTGGTACCGAAAGAAATAATTGTTTATATTGATGATAGATATCACTGAAATTTCTCATACGTGATTCCGCTCCCAAAATAAAGATATCTGACATAAGAGAGAAAAAAAAAAAAGAGAAATAATGAATAATAATAAAACTAAATAATAATAACAATAACAATGATAAATTGGAGTAACGTTTGAGGGTAAAACAGATGCAATTAATCAGAGAATTAGCCAGTGAGGCAAGAGAAATAATTGTAGCACACGAGGGTGCCATTTGTAAAGTATTAATTACTTAATTAAATGCCAATACGCTAAAAAAAAAATAACGAAAGATAAATAATAATATTAATGATAAAATAAATGAATACAACAATTATTGTATGAATACAACAAAACTAAACATATTTATAAGCTAACGTCTACATTCTACACGCAACTATCCATCGTATGTAAAACGATTTAAAATAAACGAGTGGTTAAAATTATTGTTTAAAAAAATAACAAATATCATTTGAGTATGTCGACTTCAATTTTGAGAAATAATAATAAAACCTTTGCAGCAAAGTTAGTTTTAAAAACAAGAAGAGGAGGTAGTATTTAGAAAAAAATTATTGAAAAATAAAAGAAAAAAAACACACATGGAAATATTTTACTTTAAAAAGAAGAGATGAAAACGATACTGGGATCGATGCTATCGGCTTTTAATATATTCCACCCTCTTTTTTTTTCTACTATCTTTTTTCAAGACTCCACCGTTCATGTTTTCGTATTTAGAACAATAAAAAAGCTTTCTCCTATCGACAGCCTTTTGCAACCTTTTGATTTGGCTTCTGATCATCCTAGATATGAGGTTGATGATACAGGGAAGTGAGGCGAGAAAGAAAAGGAAAAAAATTATTGCATCGTCTTAATTTCTATGGCATCATTTTTTTTTATACTTCTTTAAATATCTTTTAATTAATTTATTTGTTTTTTAACAAAGATGTTTTTTTTTTTTGTAGTGACGATTAGAACTTTTTTCTTTAGTACGTTCCAAGTATTTTCCACTTGCTGTGAAAGAATGAGGAAGAATTGGAAAAGGAATCAAGCTCTCCCTAAGACCAGCTTGGAATTCCGTAGTCCATTGTCGTGCTACAAACAATGCGTAAGTATGAAGTTTTAAAATTAAAAAAGATTGGATTTTACAGATGATTTCATCAGGAAGGTGAAATTGAGATGCTTTTAACCTGTCGTTCCTTATAAAGATTTTTAATTATGTACTTGAATTTTAATTAATTTTACTGTAAAGGTAAAATTAAAAAATTAATTACTTATTAAAACTTCAAAAAAATTCATACAGTGCAAGCTTTGATTGTTCAGAATAAAATCATTTATTGATTATCAACTAGGATTACTACAAGAGGTGTAAACAATCTTTTAACAACATTCTTGTTTTAATTCGAAAGCATCACCTTCATTGTTATAAAACAATTCAGAATAAATTAAAATAAATGTAGCTGAATATTATTGAAAACAAAAACATACACAGAGATAATTTTACTCATCAGATGATATGAATACACTTTATTTGGTTGCTGATGCTTATCAAATTCATGATTATATGATTTTTTCCATCTATTTCATTCATTTAATATTTTGGATTTCAATCAAAAAGCATCCACTGATTTTTATTGAAATCAATAAAAAAGTTTTTCATTTTAACGCACTTTGTCTTTTCACTAAAATTCGCAATTTTGCCTTTTTTTAAAACTATTTTATAATAATTACAAGAAAATTTAATATAAAATTGTTTAAAATCACGTAGGATCATTGACGACCATATTGTATTAGTGTTTATCTAATTTGTTAACGATATTAATTAATTAATTATTCAATGAGTAAAAATCTATTTCAAGTCTCTTTTTGTTATAACAAAAAATGGATAAATCAAATTTGTTTTAAACTTCTTCTAAAACTTCTTTTATTGTATTATTTGTCAAATAAAATGATTGAAAAAGTAAATATTTAATTAGACTTTAAAAGGGTTTGAGAAAAAAAAATCAATATTTTGTAATAATTTGGAATTTTCAATTTATTTTTATTAATAAATCAAATAAAAGTGATTTTTTTTTCATGCAAAAACCATTTTTGCATAACCACAGACATTCTCTCTATCGAGATTCGTTAAAATTTCGGATTGTTTGATCAACTAAATTTCGATTGTCCATCCCAACTCTCACTTGATTAAAGTCGTTTGGTCAGGCTGAGCTCACGAGTGTTGTGACCTGCCAACAAATTCACTGAAATTTATCAAACATCCACAAGAAGGTTCACTAGACTAAACAGAGTAAGAGAATATGAGTGAGAAAGAGTGAGAGAATGCAAAAGGTTGTAAAGGTAACATTCAACAAGGGACATATGGTGCGAGGGAAAGTTGAAAAAAATGTTATAAAAAAAGTAGGCGAGAGAGTTCACAGTTTTGAATGTGTTTGCATCGGTTGCAGCAGTCGCAAGAGAATTTATTTGAATATTTCTTTCAACTGTGTATACCGTAAAAACGACCTGAAATTTTAATAAAAACTCTACATTCACAATGAAACTGTAGAGGTAGAGATCTACCTTTGAAGTAAATAATGAGAAAGATTTTGCTAAGAATTTCAATCTCGAGTACCTAATCAAATCAAACTACGGAAAATTTGCCATCTCCAATTATTGTATGTGCTTACATCAGTTTAAATCTCACAGACAAACTTTTAACATACATTCAATTGCTGAAAACTTTTAATACGATTCCTTAGAATTTTCTAGAAAGACTCTACATTATATTGATCGTAAGTATCATGATTTTTTTCTCTTCAAAAATGATTATTTTAATTATCAGAAAATTGATTGGGTCATTTCCAAATCAACTTAGGTTCTAGTTAGGTGCAATTGAAATAAATAATGACAAAAAAAAGTTCAGTAATTAGGGTACCGATGGGACTCAATTCCAAGAACTTCATTGGAACTTTATTTTTTACAACCTTTAAACATTTCATTCCATAGCTTTTTGGATACAATTTTAAACCTGACAATAGCAGAAAATTATTTTAAAAGATTTAACTCTTTCAGCCTTGGTAGTAAGTGTCATTAACCACTTTTTTTGAATTTTTTATTCATTAAAATACCCGCTGTTCACTAAAGTCTTAAATCGCAGATGTTTTTTCTGCTTTCTATAATACTTGAACCGTGAGTAAAGCTTGAACGAAGCTAAAAATTGTTAAATTATTGCTAATGTAAAAGGGTGACTAAAAGAGATAACGAAAGCATGACAATTTTTTGAAATATTTTTATCAATTGAATGATAGAAGAAATGTAAAATAAGTGATGCTAAGCTTATTAAAATAAAGACGATCATCCTTCAAAGGATTAATATTGCATCATGGAACATATTAGAGTTAAGTTTCTTTAGATTGGATCATAAAATTAGGGAACATAAGTAAATCAAAAATTTCCAAAGCCTAAGATAAGTCTTTTCAGCTTCCTGGGACTTGATGGTTAAGAGAGAAGAGTAGTTCTATGATCAAAAGCACATCGTTCACATTATTTTCCTGTAACTGTGTTGTAATCTGCAATGGTTTAAAATGAACTTAAAGTTTATTTTAAATTGGGAAACAATTGTTTCCTAGTTTAATAACTGGTTGCTTTTATGATACCCCCGAAACCTTATTCTACATTTATAATTAATAAGTTCCTTCACTTTAGAATTGGTTTCATTATTCATAATCCAAAAAGTTTGATTAAATTATCTGCACTTTTAATTAAGTTTTTATCATTTATTATTAATTGTAACGGTTTAGTCGCAATAGTTACCATTAATAAGCAATCTGATCATCATAGAAACCTCATTTGAAATATGAAAGAAAGCGTAATTAAACCTCTATTGTTGTTATGGGACTAAGTCAACCAAACGGTGACGGAGTGGAGATTACGTATCGTGAGTCGAGACTATCCCCATAATCACAATTTACGTATCACGTGCTCGGTCAGTGCTGTGATACACGTAATGAATGGGTTCCACAAGTACCCCTTTATTGTTTTCTTTTATATCTTTGGATTATTTATTTTTCTAAATTGTTATTATTGATAATAGACATCATGAAGTATAAAGTTTTTTTAACATTTTGATTTTCAATTTAAAAAATTTTTTCTTGGGCCCTACAAATTTATGGAAATATGGCACTGTAGGCCAAATCTCAAGACATACAAACGTTCAAGTTCGCACCGTCCGCTCGAGTGACCGTAAAGTGAGGGAAACGCCCAGAAGCAATTGAGGGTTAATGAGTTAGAAAACTTATTTTTGAAGTGCAGAAAGACCTCAGACTTGTTTTTATTTTCGAATTTGCGGTATATTAATTATTAATCATTATTATGATTATTGTAAAACCCTTCACATCAATACAAAACCTTACTTCACTTTATTTTATGATAAATTATTACTGTTTAGGTGCATATATTATATTACTATAATTTTCTGATGGACATAAGATACTTTACTTCAAGGATTGTATCATGATTCTTCAGCAAAACGTTGGAAGGTACAGGCTAACTCAATAAGCGATTTAGTGTTAAGATTTTAGATTTGAGCCAGACTTAAATGCAGCAACATCTCTGTACCTTTACCTTTATAATTATTCAATAAATTACTCAAGTAAATCCAACCTCACAGGGTTGAAAATTGATTCATTATATTATAGAACATAATTTATCTTCAATGAGGAATAAATAAAAGTGAATTTACAATCAAAGTACAATACATTCAAGTAATTTATTCTATTAGTTTTCATTTTTCCTTTCACGGTAAAAAAACAGGAATTAATTGTTCGTGTAGAGCTGTTGTTTTTAACTGTCGTCAGGTTTTATCTCGATAACTGATAATTGAGTTGATAAGAAAAGGGGTGAAATAGAATAAAAATCAAGGAAACATGTGAAGAGTCGTTGCTATTGAGGATCAAAGCGTCGAATTGCTTGTTTCAACATCTTACAAGAAAGTCTTAGACATTTGAGTTGGGTCAAAAGGATCTTCCAAGCCTTTACGTATCGATACGATCACTGAAAATATATCCTGACCAATCAAGAGACTTCCGGCGTTGTCGAAGAAGCGAATTTTCTTCTTACTGTGTGCTTTTTATTGCTTTTTTTTTCTTTCTCCTTTTTATATTTTTTTTTTTTGCTTTCTTCAGGCTCCTCACACTCAAGTTCTCGGTTCTGAAAGCTACATCGAGCAAAGCTCCTAAAACGAAGCTGATTTGGAGCATCCTCTCATTCACGAAAAAGCTATCGAAGCGAAATGGTCAGACGAGGAAGCGAGAACTAAGGAAAGGAAATAGATAAAATAAAAAAAATAGATATATATGTGAGGGAAAAATTTTAGTTATAGTCTACTATATATCTCAATTCAATTAGAGTGGTAGAGATAAAGGGTCAATAGACTGATTGGCAATTAAATCTGAAACAAGATTCAGAATTTACTTTGCGTTTTATTAAAACTCACAATTCATCAGATCGGAAAAAGATGAAATGATGATCAAAAATACACAAAGATTCATGATCTTTTATTGATTTTTCATTTTCATCCTATAAAAATGAACAATTCGTTATGAATCTGTTTTTAATATTAAATATGAATTATTTTCAATGTAAATAGAGTCTAGTGACAGTCGTTTAAATAAGTTAAATAATTACTTAGTAGATAAAAAATGTATGCTAAGTAAACTAGCAATTTACTTTTATCATAAATGTTATTGTGGTTCATATTTTTGCCTAGAAATGAAAATTAAGTATTTTACTTTAAATATAATTTGAAATGACAATATATCATTTTAAATGTTTTTTTTTGTTTTTTTTCAAAACGTCAATGGACAACAGGAGTGATGTTTATTGGTATTGAGATTAATTGAAAGTTTGTTAAAAAAGTTTAATATAATTACCTACTGTTTTTAATTCCAACTTTAACTAAATAAAAATTAAATTTAACCATGAGAGGTAATTGTTCGACATTTAATTCAATCGTTATTCTTCTATCTCCATCAACACTAGAATCCAAATCTAGCTCTACTGTTTGAAGTTTAATTATTTCATTGATGCTCTAAAAAGTATTTATGTTAAACTATTGACAATCAATAGTAATTATTTTTAACTAATAATTAGTATAAATTTTCAATACAATTTAGCTATTTTTTGTTTACTTCTATTCACTTCAACTATCCATAAATTATTTTTTATCTAGTCATTCTAACTCATTACAAAATCTTTACTTTTTTTTAACAAAAAAAAAAACGTTGCAATTTTATTTTTAAAAAATAGGTCTGAGCTTAGTTTGTGCCCTGACGCCGAACTTCCTATTAATTAAAATCCATTATTTTGTCATCTTTTTGTTTTTTTTGTTTATAAAAAATTACTATTGTTATAAACAATAAACAATTGTTTAATCACATAAAGTTATTTATAACAATATTTTATTGATATTTATCGAATATAATCATAGTCACAATTATTCAATAAATTAAAACCATTTTTAATTGTTTATAATAAATTTAAATTGTTATAAATAATACATAATTGTTTAGAGTCATGTGAAGTTATTAAGAAACATATTATATTGAGCTGAGTTGTCAATAATGTTAATCATCTAATAAGTAGAATCTATTTCAAATGTCTTCTTTACTCAACTCATTTTACACTCTTTTTGTTATAAAAAAAAACGGCTTGACCGAATTTATTTAAACTCCCTTCAGACCTTCTTTATTGTATTATCTTTAAAATGAAATTAGTCCGGAATCGATATCTTCAGTGGTTCTCGAAATATCGAAAACGAAAACAAACCTCACATGCGTGTCCGTACGGACAATTGTACGTACGTACAAATATACGTTCATGTTTAAACTTTCTAATATGCTTTCAAATGTCTTAAAACGTAAAGATATGAATTTCAAAAATCGATTCCATTACAATACATTTCCTAATAGGAAGTTAATAAATGTATGAATGTTAAAATACATTTACAATTGATGCTTTACATCATTTTAAAATTGCAACTTTACTATTTATGCGTATAAAATAAAGAATAAATCATATTTTATTCTCAAAATGGGTTTATTATCCATAGTTTTCCAATTTTTCCATTAACAGATAATCCACGTGGGTCGATTAAAAGGTAATTAAAATTCATCTAAACGTAAGCTCAAGTAAAGAGTAATAATCACGCTACTTACCTTACATATTTTAACGAGTGAAAACATTTTTCAAACATCACTTAGGTACTATTAACCAGACAGTTAGGATGTAAGCATGCAAGTATTAAGTATAATTACATAATACCGTTGAGTTTATATAATGGCATATTATCAGTATTGTAAAACATACATTTTATTTTTTATAGCTCTACAATATTTTTATGAATTGAATTTATAATAATGAACGATTTTTTTCAATCCTTTAATTACGATTATCAAAATTACTTCGTCTTTTCTTTGTCAAAGATAATGATAATTTATAATTCACTTTATTTATTTTATTTGAGATTTAAATAAAAGAAAATTTATGGTTACCTAATAATAATGATAAAGAATTGATGCATATTCTGGTGATAAATCATTCATCTTTATGCATGATATGCACACACTTTTCTGTTTTAATTTGAATTGTTTTCTAAAGCTCTATTCGTGTCATCTACTCGAGAAGAAACGATTTTTCGTCACTTGATTTAATCATTACTATTTGGAATTGCTTTGGAGAAACAAAATTTTTTATATGAGGAAAACAATTGTCGATTCATTTCGGTTTATAATATAGGCTATGTCACAGCAGTCATATGACCTATCACCTGATCGACAATGCCAATCTAAAGAGTTATAACACCATTTCATTTTTATTACACGTGAAGAGAAGGATTGGGTTAAAATCATCCTGTCATGTAATTATAGTATATTGCATAAAAATAGAACAATTTATTTTGCAGAATAGTAAAATTATTATGACAAAATAAGAACTTCTACGAAATGGAAAATGGTAAATTTGATCAACTATGAATATTCCATAAACTAAAAAATTGTATTGTAAACCAGAAAATAAATATTTTGAAATAAATCAATTTTTAGAGCATCTTTCATTCGCTTATTTATCCCCTCTCTTTGTCTTTTGTAACTTAGAGCTTTTCAATAGAACAATACGAATAGTATCCACGTGTCTTGTTTCCCAAGCGATATTGCAATGCATTCCAACTCTTCTACGCTTCAGGATCCAGAACTAGAAGCTTGTATTTCATCGACACGGGTATTTAAATTCTTTCTTTCGCTTTCTTCACCATTTTTTCACTCACATAAACTTTTTTTCTAAAGCTATAAGTACAAAAGTCTTTGGCAATTCTACGCTTAGCATCAAGTCATATTACATTTTGAAATTCCTTTTTGGCTTTAAATGATAAATTCTTGTATATCACGCCAAGATATATTCGTTTTCGTCAACAGCATGGTATGTAGAGAGGAATAAAGAGAAAAGAGTGTAGTAGTTTGTGATATGAAGCGTGTTCAATGTAGGAGTGAGAGACAGATAGTCTGCTACCCCATACAGAGTTAACATGAAAGTCAAGCTGTAGGGGAGACTCCCTTAAATCTTACCCCATCGTCTCGTAAACCGTCCAAATACTACTAGCGTGTACGTCGTGACTGCACAGAGTTACATCTCCGCTTCCCTTCCAATCGAAATCGATACACTGAGTCCATTCACCGCGTTCACGAGCCACTCTGACAGGCACATAAATTTCGTGGCTACCAAGATCGATGATCGTACCAATTTCTATTCTAAAGAGACAGACTGATAATTGCATACCAGAGAAATTTAGCTCAAATGGTGTGCAGTAATTATACCAGAAAATACCTTCAACAAATCCATCAATATTGTGGTGGTATTTATTGAGTAATTTGGTTCTTAAAAAAGAAAAGAATAAAAATCACAACTACATCTGTTGGAAATCTGTATTTAATGCTGGAGGTAAGGTTTTGTTCAAGTGTATTTTAGCAGCTTTCAAGTAGAATGATTCAGAGTTAGAACGAAGATGTTCCTGCATAGGAGATCATCAAGGTTGAATTGAGAGCCATGTCAGGAATGTCTGTGATTTTGGAGAGGTTTCATCAGAAATGTAATGCCTCAAGACATAGGATCCTGATTCAATTAACCTATGAGGTTCTGCTGAAATTGCCCAATCGTAGACTATCAAAGAGAATTTTTATCCTATTTTTAAGTTAAATCTTGCACCAATTCCTATCATATGACATACGTCAATGAATTTTCAGTTGGTCTTAACAATTATTATCTTAACTTATTTTTAACTTGAATATTATTAAGACATACTCGAATTGATAAATTAGTAAGATCTTCAAACACCTTTTATTTATAATCAATTACATATTTTTAATGACAAACACACGTGACTGAATAATTTTTTTACAATTTATGTGACTTTGTCTAAATATACTTCACCGTACATTATTTGTTGCATATTAAGACATAATAATATTGTCTCAATATCCATAGCATCTGGTCCCAATTCTACTTCCTCAAGTCTGAATTGATCAGGTACTTTATAGTCACCCTAAAAGTAATAAATCCATCAATAAGAGCACTTGGTAATAAAATATGTTCCAATTTTATCGAATAAAAATAGTATTACAGGCATAAGTGGACATGAGGCTTCATTACTTGCTAGAATTCTTAATGCAATATTCATAGCAGCACCACTTGGAGTTGAAGGATTGGAATCACATGACGTAATTTTACCTTTAGCTAAACAGTTGCCTCCTCCATCTTGATATTCATATTCGACCTAACCAAATAAAAATTGATTTATTAGTTGCACAATCATTTGACAAGAAGCAAAACTGATCCATTCTTGGCTTTATATCAGACTATATTCTACTAGACCGGTTTACCCTAGTGACCAGTACTTCCGTACGTTATTAACATCAGTTTTACATACGTCTGCTAGGTTTCTTAGGAGTAGTCCATGCATTTTACTCACTAAAAATTAAAATAATGAAATACACTGAAAAATAAGTGAATATAATACAACTGATTCAAACAGTGATTCAATTTACACTGCAAAGTCAATGAATATTCACTGATTTTTCAGTGTATTTCATTATTTTCACTGTTTCATTTTTAGACAGCACATCTTACGTCAGATTCCAATGACAATCTTACATACGACTGCTCCTAAGAAACACTAGCAGACTTACGTAAAACTGATGAATGATTCCAAACGTATTCTTCCGTTAGTCTTTCGAAAGTCTGATACACATTTGGTTACTAGGGTATAGATGGACCAGTTGTGTTTTCTTCTAAAGAAAGCTAGCAATAATGTAATTGTTATTATTTTATACCTCAAATGGTTCCATGAACAGAGGCTTCAGTACTGAAATACTGTAGATTGTTGATGCATCATTAGCTGTGTAACCGCTTGAAGAATCAACTAACAATGATGATTGATTTTTAGAGTCTAGACTATATATCTCTATGTCGTACGTTGTACACTAAATAGATAATTGCTTTGTTATTAAATCATATAAAACAAATATTTAATCAGTATGAGATATTAAAGCTTACTTGAGCACCAACAAAAATAGAAAGAAGGAGTAAAATGACTTTCATGATAAAAATATTAGGACAAACGATGAAGATTTCAAAATTCTAGCATGTAAATTTGGTGTTAGCTTTACTTATAGTTGTTCTATGTGATTATATTTGAACAGTAATTGTTATCGTTATTACATATCGTTATAAATAATTATTTTAATAAGTTTAAACAACTAGGCAATTTTCTCATATAAAGTTGATAACATTGATAAACCTTGAAATTTTAATTACTTTTGAGGTCATTTACTACCTGTGTTTTGTTTGTTTTTATTTTTTTTTGCATTTCAAAGTATTAAATAATATACAATATTTGAAAAAAAAAAAAAACTATTGGATTTAATTAGACTACTCTAGATACAATAAAGATTTAGACACTGTACATTTGCTTTCGATAATAATTGAATGAAATATATATAAAAAATAATGTAAAACATAATAATTACTTTTTTTTTTCTAATAAAGAGATTTGAAGGTCAAATATGATATAAATTGATGATTCTACTGGCTCGTAAATCGCAATAATTAGAGCTAACGGAAGTTTGAGGCACTGTAGAGTGTTAACTATAATAAATAATTATTTTGATACAGTAAAATTTAATTAACGTCGTGTGATATAAAAAACGTTAGAAATTATTTTATCAATATCTTGTACATGGTTTTAATGAATTTTTTCTTCCGGTTACGTGATATCTGGGATTTTTTTTTATAAATATGAGATTTAAATCAGTTATTTTTTTCAACTATAAATATGAGTTTACTTCCGTGAATTCAACTTTTTACTCAAATCTGTTTGATTTGTTGGAGAGTGAGAGTATTTGTAAAAATGTACAAATTTTTGTCATTCTGTTTGCTCGGGATAATTCTTGCTTTTGCTGTTGTTGTAAGTATTGAATTAATAAATAGAAATTTAAATATTTATTTACCAGTAAATAATGATTGTTTATTATGTTATTTCAAGTTATGATTTGAAAGGTTTTAAAGAGACGATTTTTGAGTGATTGTTGGTGTGTTTGATGATGTATTACAGTTAGCAATGTAATGATTTTCACTGTTTCATTTTTCGAGAGTATAGTTAAGACCTGGCTTCGACTTAAGAATTAAAATAATCTTTTCCATCTGTATAATTCAATGCATTCCTACATTAATTCCACATTATCACGATAATATTAATTTTATTTGGCTAGGATGAAATAAATTATTGGTATGGCTGGACCCAAGATAACTATCTTAACTATTAAACTGACATATTTAACTAAAAATTATCCCTTACCTATTTTCAAGACCTCAGCTGAAAAGCGTACATTGTCTCTCGCAACACTACTACGTGAATCTAAAAAAATTTGTATACAAAAAGAAGAATCCGGTAAGATAAATAAAAATTGATAAAAAAATATCGAAACTTTGTGATATGTTCAAATAGGAATTAATTAAAAAAAAAAACTATTTCAGCTAAACAGGATATGTTAGGACGAAATGAAATGGATGATATGACTGAACATGATACCCATCGATGCTATCATGCTTGCATCTGGGAAAACACTGGATTGGTACAAAATATTTTATTCAATCACAATTTTTTATCTAAAAAATTTCAGGGAAAGAAATAACATAAAATTTATTTATATTTCAGTTCTCAAATAATATCTTTGATTTAGAAAACATGATTCCTACACCACATGAACTTCCAAATCGTATCAGAAGAACATTCATTCGTACCATTCTCTTCACATGTGTTGGCGAGAGTAAGATTTTTCAAAAATATTATTTCAATTAATAATTACAACATTTTATCAATATTAAAAAAAAAAAAAAAACTAATTTATATTAATTACTTTATTTTGACTTATCATCACTACTAATTTAATAACTCCACTGACATGAAATACATTTAATTTAAATACCCATCAAGTAAATTATTATAATCATTAGTGAGATGAGTTTTTTAATATTGATATTCAGTCACAAAGTTATCGTACGCTTTATAAATTAATGCTTTAAAGTTTATTTATAATTAAACCGTACAAATTGAATGCCTCATACATCAATCAACTCCAAAATTTATTTTATTTACTGTAAATCTAAAGAAATTAATGTGTGTAGTAATATCACATTTAAAGTGTTTGATAATTAAACTCTTAATTGTTTACAATGTTGAGCGCCATAAACAAACTATAGCATTTTGGTATACGCTTAAAAGCGTTTAAGATTAGTCTACAAAACTGTTATAGTTTGTTTATGATGTTTAACATTGTCAACACTTTAAGTGTTTAGTTTTTAAACCGTTGAATTTATAGTGATTGTGATGATTTTTTTGCAGGTTATGAAATTCAGGACAAATGTCAAAAAGCTTCCGTCTTTGTGAACTGCCTTAATACTCTCGTTCAACTTAAACCATTGCAAATACAGAAAAAGTAGATGCTAAGACAATGGAATTTTATGCACGAAATATTTGTTGACAGTTTAAAAAAATTTTCGATATATTTGTAAGAATATTTTATTTTGAAAGAGAAACAATTGTAACTTTAACTAAATTCCAGAATTGATAAATAAAAGAAAATTTTTGTAATCAAATTAAAGAATCGAAATTTATTTTTCCTTAAGTTTCCAGAACTAATTTTTTTATAATTATGTAAAAGTATAAATGTACCAATTTTATTATTATTATTTAAAAGTATAAATTTAAATGAAAAAAACGTAAGACTTTTGTTAATAGCATAGTCATTATAATGAAAAGAAACTCTGAAAGAATAAAAATATGACAAACGAAATTCATTTGAATTTTTTTTTTTCATTTTATTATTTTACCTTACATTATTCCATTCATCATACTTTTTTCCATTATCATTTCACAGAACTGCAAGTCTCATTATCGATACTCTTATTAGAGTCTCTTGATAAATGAAACTACTTCCCATAAACGGGCATTTCTTTGATCATCTTCTGATGTTCTATTTTTTCCCCTTGCGACAGCCATTCAACCTTCTGGTCTGTATAGATTCTTTGGTCAGGGATAAATCTAAGTTGCGTCAGGACGGGAATAAATTTTCAATTAATTATTTGTCGACAAGACAAACGATCAATGTATTGATTTAGAAAAACAAAAAATAAATGTAGTCAAGAGATATGAAGTTGGAAAGTTTTCAGGAAGCTAGATTTTCAATTATGTTCAGTGAAATATTCTATGAATAGTCAGCCAGATTTTTTTGTTCAAGAAAAATCAAATGCTAGATTTATTTCCTATGTTTTTTCTTTTATTGGACTTTTATCAGACATAAAATAAAAAAATAAATTAAGTGATTAAGTTAATTAATTGTGATCGTAATGAGTCAATTGAATAATTATTCAAATTTTAAAACCCAAGAGTCAAGTATTTATTGGGTAATTGAAATAAATGCCGAATAAAATATTCAGTACATAATCAACTCGAGATTATTTATTAATCCTTGAAATCGTAAATTTTTTAGTCGAAGTTAATGAATGTTTTAATTGTATTGATTTCATTTGACCATAAGAATATATTCACTACTCCAAAATCAAATCTCCATTAACGTTATATTGGCAATTTTAATTACATTGACAAGTAAGGATGATCTGGAGAAGAATCCAGCCCCATCACTGCAAATCGTAGTGTTTTATTTTAATGCACTTGAAGTGTTTTAAAATGACATCACCCATTTGATTACCATTTCAGTAATTTTTAATGCACTTGAAAGTTTCTAAACAGCTACTACAACGTTCATCAAATGAGTGACGTCATTTTAAAACACTCCAAGTGCATTAAAATAAAACACTACGATTTGCAGTGCAATGACTGCTAAAAGTTGTAACATCTTAAGTTATGTTTCGTAAAAATCTGAAGTACACACACAGAAAAAGAATCATTGCAAATCCTGACAAATTTATTTGTTTAGTAATGAAACGTTTAAAATATTTAATAATTAAATACCTCAGTGTTTACAATGTTGAGCCCCATAAACAAACTATAGTATTTTGGTAAACGGCAAAAAACGTTTAAAAGTCGCCAACATAATTACCATAATTCGTTCATGGTGTTTAACATTGCAAACACTTTAAGTATTTAATTGTTAAACACTTCGTAGTAACGAATCATCTTGATTGAAAATATGGACTCTACGACATTAGATTTTCTCAAATGAAACAAGACACACTGTTGTTTGAAAAATAAATTCCCTTGGCTCAAGAGCCATTATCTTAAAGTTAGCATGTAGTGCAAAAATTTCTTTATCTTCATTCAACTATCCAGAATATGCAGTTCCGAGATAATTTTTTTTAAGTCAAGATATTATAGTTTTACTTTAAATACATGATTGTTGAGAGAATAGTTTCTCTTCATCCAAGATATTCTTTTTGTGAATGCAGGAAAGTTGAAGAAAGATAAACAAAGCAGTATAATTATTGACTGACACAGTGGTCAATACCCTATCAGACATATTCAAGTTTTTCTTTCAAAGTATACCTTCGATCTTGAACAACATGTTCAGCTCGAGAACTTACGCAGAAGAATTTGCTTAAGAGTCTTGCTCAACGAGATAAAGAGACCCGAAGGGTAAGAGACTTAAAATCAATACTCCCAAAGCCCCTGAACTCATAAGTTTAAAAATTTCTTTCTCTGCATTGTTACTTATTTCTATTTTATTTTTGTTCCTTTTAAATGAAGCAAAATTTTTTATTCAACTTTAAAGACATGAAAATATATATGTAAATTCACCAGTGAGATATCTATCCAATATTTTTATTTTTCATTTACATTAAAAACTTGAAAAAAACTTTTATTATTCGTTTAAATTGCTTGCAAATTTTTTCTTTGAAAGATAAACTGAAGTTTAATTTTATGAAATATATATTTATTCTTTCTTTACAAATAAAATAGTTATATCATGTTAGTTTATCTTAGAAATCAACAACTTAACTTTCAAATTAAAAAGAAATTTAATAAATATAACAGTGATCTCCATTGATACTGACTTAAATTCCCTGACATCCTGTAGATATTATCATTCATGCAAGATGACATGGTGGAACCATCAACGTTGTGTCAAATTGCCAACCTGGTGGTCATTAATCGAAGCCAATTCCAATGAGAGGTACTAATTTGATAGAAAGTTGTACAAAGGAGAAATGAAATTACATAGACAAATAGAGTGTGGTAAGTTCATGACACTCTGGTAGCATTTTTTTTTGTAGAATACAATTGACCACATTAGTTTAGTTTGATAATATTAGAAATATGTGTGTTCAAATATTTCTACCATCAATATATTGATAAATACATCAATCAATCTAATGATAATTAGAAATAAAATTCATTGCAAAGAATAAAATATCAATTACTTGGTGAATTTATTTAATAAAAGATTCAACATCTTCTTCCAAGATCATTTGAAATGATTTATTCATGTGACAGTCAAATGAATTTACAATTGTTCCAATGTTATTTCATATTAAAATGCATTATTGACATATCAGTAGAATTATCTAAATCATCAGGGTCTTCATCACGTCCAGACTTCATATTATACTTTCCCAGTGCCATGTCTATCAACGAAAACGAACATCTGGAAAACATTGCATCACACCTGACGCTTTCATAACCAGCACGATGGGCATTGGTGTATATTTCATGTTCTTCTGGTTCATGAGGCAATAATATTCGTTTGAGAGGTAATCTGTAACATTCAAGAATAATACTAAAATAACATTTTAATTTTATATCTCTTGGAATTGAATTTTCAATGATCCTTTTTAAATTAAAGAATCACTGGCTACGACTCTAAAAAAATGATCAGATCTACGTTGATTAAATGATGAGATATTAGAATCATATATGATTTCCACACTGACCAAAAAAACTATCAACGTTGATAAAGTATTTTACCAAATGATTCTAATTAATTATTCCATTTGATTCGAATAAATGGTTTATCAATTCAATTGTTCGTGCAATTAGTTAATACCTTGACCGAGTTTTAAAAATTTGTTGAAAATCTTGCATAGTGATCTTGAATAGAATGTCAAGCATTACAATGAAACCGTAAGTGTTTGTTTTCACATGTCTTTAAAAATTTTGTGACTGAATATTATAACAGGATTTGCATTGATAAATATTGTAGTCACTTTTTACATACTTAGAAACGCATTTAAAGTGACTACAATGTTAAATAAATGAGTGACGTCATATTTAACACGTTTAGATGTGTAACAAGAATGCACTTGGATTTACAGTGTATGAAAATTTGATAAAAGATAGATCAACATAGATATTATCGATTTTTCCTAAGTGCTGGACGAAACACTGGTTCAGACTGTTTTGTAAGTATAATTGCCAAAAAAACTAGACATTGTTCTTCAACATAATGAAAGAGTTTTAGACATTCTTATTTAATACTACCAGGAAATTTAAATTCACAAAAAAATTAAGCTTAGTGATGACACAATCCTGGTCTCTTCTTTACCAGGTGACTAACAACATCTATAGTTTTTCCTTACGATATTACCAGATTCTTTATGAGTCATTGCTAACTCTTGAATCTTAACCATTAGATCATTCGAATTATAGCAACATCGAAGGCAGAAAACTTTATGGGGTGACCAAAGATGTTAAGTCACAGATGATGACCAATCTAGGGTTAAGCAGGAAAATGTTAGGATATTCTTGACTACGATCAAGATTGTGTTCGGGTCTCAGTTAGACTGGAATCAGATTATTATCAGCTAAATTCCAAAGAAGCCTCATCAGGTAATCAAAGCCTGTTGCATATTAATATGATCCCTAGATCTTGATGACATTTTATAAGAAAAAATCTCAGTAAATTAGATAACATTGATAATGAATTGTTCTATCTCTATTATTTTTCTCCAAGGTATTTGAGGGATGAAAAAAAAAAGATTAAAGGATGATTAAAGAAAAGCTTCCCCGAAAGATTCTGAAAATCGATTTTCAATGGCATCAGTTCCCAATCGTAAATAAGCAACCTCCCAGAATTGCAGCAATTTTTAACTCTTCGACACAGAACTTAAGTTAGCCATTCCCTGGAGTCTCTCTCCTTATTGCTTTTACGAAGTTGAATAAGGAGAGAGAACCTTTCTACCTTGTAAATCCCTTTAAAACCCTTTTTCACCCTCTCAACCTCTGTCGTTTGTCTTTGCAAGTCTTACGAGAAAGCTATCCTCATCATTTCTTCTACTAGGGTATTCCCCTTTGGCATCAATCGCTGAGACGCTTCGCAGAGCGCTCGAAGAATGCAGCTTCGACCATCGAATCCCATCCTGAAAAAAAGTAGAACATCATGTTGTTGTAGAATGTTTAAAAAAATAATTTACATTAATCAAGAAGTTGAGTTTAGTATAAATTCTAAAATATTTGTTTTTAATTTATACCTTAGCTATTTTTTATCACTCTTTTTTTTGTTGATCATCAAAAAGACTAGAGTTCTTAGGAAAATTATCTGCTGAACTGTAAGTTTGGAAAACTCAGCTCTAACTGAGTAAGTTAGAAAACAGATGAGGAAAAGATAGAAAGAGATGTAGTTCTCCTTATATATCCTTCACTCTCTTTTCATCTATTTGATTTGCTCCATCAATCAAATATAATTTTAGTTTGAGTATCTGACTCTGCCACTTTGATGTGAATTTAACTCAACAGATTGAATTTAACATTAAATCAGTAAGACTACCCTCGCAAAGTTTTCGTTAAAATTTTTTTCAATATTTCAAAATTATTTTTAATATAAAATCACATTCATAGAACTTTCCTCTCTTTATCTTGTAATTCTATTAAAAAAACATGTCGACATCGGAAAGAAGCGAATGGAAAAATCGTGCATTGGAGAAGAAATATTTTTTAAAATTCGAATAAAAATATGCTTGAAATGACCAAGAACCTTTTGAGGGAATTGTGAAAAAAAAAAGAATCAAGTTATATAAAAAAATATTTCATTTCAATTATACATTTTATAAACTCATCTTAATAGAATGTTAGTGGGATCGAAATTTTTTTTAATCGATTTGAGAGACCACAATAGAACATAGCATTATTCGAATGTCATTCTGTTGTCCAGATAATTGAAAACGCTCATGAAAATAGAATAAAAATTCGATAAATGCTTGTCGTCTCGGTTTCTCCGTGTTTAAGAGGTAAAAATAATCTCCGTCTAAAGTATGTATAAGAAAAATGTTAGAGATAAAAAAATACTTGAATAAAATAGAATAGGAAGTGATATTTTCTTATTTAAACTATTATTGCTATAATTATTATTACCCTAGTGACGAAATGTGCGTCAGACTTTTGATAGACTAACGGAAGAATATGTTTGGAATCATTCGTCAGTTTTACGTACGTCTGCTAGTGTTTCTGAGGAACAGTCGTACGTAAGATTGTCGTTGGAATCTGACGTAAGCATGTAGGCATCAGACCAACGTTAGTCTGTTGTAAGATGCAGATGAGAATTCAGAATCTCATCTACATTTTACTTATATGATAATATTATCTTCCTGTACATTCTATTATTCTATTGGTATTTATTTTCAACAGGCCTATACATTTAATTATTACAACGATGATAAAAAAATATAATTTCTACTGCGCATATGTGAATACACGCATCAGTTTGTTTTATTTTTCATAAACTAATATTGAAATATGATGAATTACATAAAACGAATACGCTCTATAAAGCAAATATTATCTATAAATAAAATACAGAAAAAATTAAAGTGATTATATATTATTTTAATGGTCGAAAAATGAGAAAATGGAAGAATTCGGATTGTCTGACTTTTAAAAATCACATACGTCACAAACGAATAGTAAGATTTTCTAGTTGATATTATATCCAAATAAAATCTCTGTACACGGAGAGAATTTTTTCATTAAACCTAAGTGCAAAAATGACAAGTCCACGTTTCGAAATTTATAAGTAAAAATATTTCTGTTTAACAGTGGATTTTGAGTTGTTGTAAGTAATCTTTGAGTTATCCTATGTAATTATTTTACTAAGACACCTTTTAAGTATAAAATTAACTTACAAGAACTTAAAATTTACTATCCAATGGGAATATTTTTACTTATAAATTTCGCAACGTGCACTTGTCATTTTTGCATTTAGATTTAGTGAAAAAATGATCTCCATGTAGATGTTAAAAAATAGCCGAACGTTGATCGAATTCTATTTCATTCAAAATCATTTCGGTTTAATATCAGGTTGAATAATATCTACCATTTCTTTGACTTATCTTCAGTTTGTTTACATTATGAGAGTAATTTTTCTCGAAAAATTTATCTAGTCTTAGATTTTTTAGTTTATTGCCGATATCTTTCCAAACAACCATTCATTTAGAGGTGTAAATTTCTCTTCATAGTCTAGTCCTTTTGCAATTAAAAATAGGATCAATAAAAAATCAAATGACATCATTTGAAACAAAGCAATGCGCTCATTTCCATCTTTTAAATAAACATTTCAATTGCTTCTATTAAAGATCTAATTTTTATGCCGCTATATTCTACAATACCCACATAGTGAGAACAATGAAATAAAAACTATCTTTCTATGCAAAAAAAATCGTAGTACACTGTACAGAAAAGTAAAATTTTACCTGAAAAGTAGTTGATCCTGTAAGATAGTATAATTTGGCCTTCCACTTCGTAAAAATCCCCTATCTTGCAAAGTGAATAGCACTATTTTTGTAAAGTGTACCACGATTACATTTCACGGCAGGGTAATTTTTACGCGATCCTTCTTTTCATGTAAGATGTACAGTATAAAGTTTTAAAATCCTAATTGACTAGTAACATAACTGTTTATGGAACCGATTCGTTATCTAAGAAAAAGTTCAACCTTTTACGTTTATTTTTCTTCTTATTACAACAAGAAGTAGAGAAGATATACTCACGCGTTCATGATAACCTCGAGCTTGTTATAAAGTTCTCGACGATGTCGACGTTTAAAGTAGTCAAGATCCGATTTCCGATAATAGTACTTCTTCCGATTGTCAAGTGTATTGTAGTATCCTTTCTTATTCCAATACTTGAATGAATTTTCATTCTTAGCCCATTGGCCTGTGTTCTTCTTGTTGTACCAATCTTTCTTAGAGGTTATGTGGTCTTTTCGGAGTTGAAGAAGCGGCTCAAGTGCTGGTTTACTCTCATTCGGTAGGTCATAAGAAATTCCCCAATTTACTCCTTCAGTGAAAATGTTATCTGGAGTGAGTGTGTGGACTGTCATACACAGTGCGATCTGGAAGGATAAATTTGCTAGAATACATGAGCAGTAAATCGGTTGGGGAGGGCGCTTTGGATCTTCAATGGCGCCTATTGAATGTATTAATGATTCTTGATATTTGGAGTATGAAAGCTAAATATCGAAATGTTTTAACTTCAATTACGACATTTTTAACTTTCTATTAAAGTTATTGAAGTGACAATCTCAATATTCTTGAGTAGAGGGGTTAAGCGTGTATGGATGAGTTCACTGACACGAAAGCTGAGTGAGGTGAGACTTATCAAGAGAATTTATCAGTTCAGTTATAATTATGGGCTTATAAGGTGATATACAAGTTACTGTTCTGGGAATAAATATAAAATAAAACAAAAGTAGTCATACTTCCTTGGAGTTCCTAATCTCACTATTTACAACAGTGATAAAATTGATTTCAAAAATTCAGAATTTAGTCATATCTCCACCTTACGGAACACTTCAAAAATACATCTAGAGATATTGGCAGGATTTAATCCTTTCTATATTTAAATGTATAACTTTAATGTATACGAGATTTCCTTTTCAGCTTAGACTGTAAATTTTAGTGTCTTATTTTAAAACATTAAAATCGTTTCAAAATCGAGACAGTCTTAATCAAATTGGTAACGTCATATTAAAATGGTTTTGATGTTTTAAAATAAGACACTAAAATTTACAATGTATGTATTAAACACACTTCAATAAGATTAAAAATAAGAAATTCAATCAATATAAATTTTCTACAAGAGCATTAAACTTTTTTAATGAAATTAATTGATTTTGATGAAAAAAGTTGACATATCTAGAACTAATGTCAATTAGTTGGATGCAGAAAAAGAAAATTACTCACAGAAAAGCTCGAGCCTTCAGGAAAAACGACATAACGTTTTCTTCTAGACAATGATCTTTCTTCTGTCTCAACAAGATTAGTCGCACACAATACATAGATGAAAATACATAATGTAACTTTGTTGATACTTATCCACATCTTTTTCATGCTTCTATTCGAATAACCAATGCTTAAGATTCCTGGAATTAATGTTGTATGACCCAGTTATTGATTTATTCTACTGAAAAAATTAATGATTTGACTTTTATTTGTGACAGTTAACAATTTTTTTTAACTGATGCATACTTGACTTAGTTCTTTAGCAAAATTGTTGACCTCATCAACTGTTATTTCGATGTTGTATGTTTCATATTTCAACACACTTGTGATGGAATAAATGACACTGTAGCAAACTATTAAAAAGCAATATTGCAAAGTTTATGGAATGATTTTTATTATTCTCGTTTTATTCTATTATAAATTAAAACTGTTGAGTTACGTATAATTCATAATGATTAAAAATATGCATCTCTAACTTTTTGAACTTTTGATATTCTATTTAACTTTATCATGAAAAAATAAGAAGATAAATATACCGCTTGTATCAATTTTTAGTTATAATTTCGAAAAACAATACGGTCTAAATACGAAGTGAAGGGTTCACATGATTGAATTTTCTGTAATATTCAACTACTCCAACTATATTCAATTGCTGTTGATAATGTTTGACTGTTTTTAGCAATTTGTACTTTTGTCGAAAGTATATGTGATATTATTTTTCATCAAAAAATCCAGATATATTACAATATGGTAATAAATCATTAAATTTACTCCAAATTATGAATATATTCAGACTTTCCGATGTGGAATGTCGAATAGTTTTTACGGTACTATTAATTTACTTTTCTATGTTACGCACTTGTGAGAAAGATGCGCCACCTGTTGGCGCTCACTTGAAGCTCAACACCTGCAGATGACCATCTCTTAACAACCACACGTGGTCTGTTGCAATTATTCATCATAATAAATTCTTCTGTTTGATAAATAAAATAAACATACATGTGGGTAATTACAAAGCCATCTTTAAACTGCTTATCATTTGTTAATCCTTCCTATTTAATTAAAACTTTTTATAATTCTTTTCTATTAACAATTTATATCCCACTTGTTTTCTTTACCCATGATTCTTTTTTTCTTTCTTTTCCTTCACCTCTATCCTCACTATTCATCCACTATAATATTAATAAAAACAATTCAACATGTAATTAAAATGAACAAAGATGGATTTAAATGGCTTACTTGAAAAATATTATAAATAAAGCAAAATAAAATTTTTCATCCTATTAATGAAAAAAAAACCTAACCTTTTTTATTTTTATAGATTAGTGAAATCCTTGAAAAAATGTTCATGTCCTGGTTGCCTTTACACTGATGAAAGGATTTCATTGGCAGAAATGAATACATTCATTAAAAATTTTTTCTAGCATTTCTTCTATAATTACGGAATCATTATTGTATTATATAATACTTTTGACTTTATCATTCACAATAAACAATAGTTTTCTTGTTACTTTATTCATTGCCAAGTCATTATAAAGATAACATAATCTAACATTTTAATCATTAATTCTAAGCTAAATAAATCTAATAAATGATTTCTTAACTGTTAACAAACATTTATTTGATTTTTTTTTTCAAATAACATATTTATTAACTGCTAATAAATTATGGTATACTCAAAGAAATCCTTCTACCAGTGTATATTTTAATAAACTATTATTTTTTATTATTATAGAAATGAAATATTGAACTAAAATACAGAACATTGTTTTATTATGTTTTTTTACTATATCAAATTCAATATTACTAGTTAATTGAAAAGAATTCATCTATACATAGATGTAAATGATACATGAATTTTATGATTGGGTATGAAAAGAAATGATAAAATAACTTATTCGATCATTGATTTAATCCATTTGGGTGATTGGTTTCCTGCTTAGTGAACAATACGTGATGAAATAATATTTATACCGATTAAATGGAAAAAGAATGGATATTTTCAGTAGAGGGAAGTAATAATTTTTTTATATCAATACATATTTTAAGAATTTGATGCGAATCATTTGAAAGTAATAGACGTGACTAAATGGCAGTGTTTATAAATTCTTTTACGAGGGAAAATGAGATAGAAATTTATGATAGCCATTGTGTTACCCCTGAAGGCACAACAGAAGAGTAGAAAATGAATGAGGAAAGTATTTCAGTGGCGTACGGTCGCGTCACAGTAGATGGAACTTCCTGCGGCAGACGGAAGATCGATTCCTAGCTGGGTGGAAATATCTCGTAACTCACTTCGGTAAGCTCTTTAGGAAACAGGAAATTGTTAGTTCTAGAGTGAAACTGGCGAGAAAATGATCGATTGACATGACTACACGATACTTTAATGTCCGGAGGTCAAAAGTATCAAACAATCTCTAAGTTCATTCGATATGTTTTACTCCCACTAATTAACTGAATTAAGTTTCTCGGATGTTTTAGCAACTCGAGTCAGAATATAAAACCTATTTTTATCCTAAGACTATCCTTTCTTTAGGATTAACTTAAGATGAACAAATCCTAATTAAAGTCAGAATACGCAACAAATCAGTGTTTCCATAGGCTGATAATTCTTCAATTTTATCCTAAACTCATCCTAATTTTATTTTTCTTTCACCTTAGATTCATCCTACTTTTATTTTATACTTTTCTTGGTATCAATCTAATTTTATTTGAGATTCAAGTTATTTTATTTTAACAAAAACATTCTTTTCTATAATTATTTATTTTATTTTAATTCTAATTGGGCTGACTATCAGCATTAAAATCATATGTATTATTAAAAAAGTATGAATGTAATGAGAATTATTCCTACTATTTCCATAAGTACTACTAGATATAAGCAAATCAATTGATGAGATTGAAATCAGACTATTCTGTCTATATCCTAATTTTTACCAACTTCAGAAGGATAAAAATAGTATTAGGATTAGAAAGTTAAAATGAGTCTTTATCATCCTAATTTTGATCTACTTAAAAAATGAAACAGAATAATATCAGGATAAAAAGGTTGAATCTAGGATAGAAAGGATGGTAATGCAATGAAAAAAATCAATTTAAGTATTATATTTTGACTCGGGAATGATTTCTTTAACCAGCTCTTATCTCACAGGAATATTCGAATATTAAATGTTCATCTAAATGAAAGACGTGTGACACGTTACTTAAAATTACAGTAGACAGAAAAATAGTTTAATCGTAATTCTCATACTAATGAAGATAAAAAAGATGCAATCAGAATTTTTTCCTAATCATTTTTATTAGGTTTTTTTCTAGAAAAGAGAAGCTTTTTTCTCTTCAATTCATCTTCTTCCCGAAAGATGTACTAAATTTTTTTATTACCTTGTTCTATTTGCATAAATACCGCTATCACTTTTTCAGTCTACTTTCTATGACTGTTGGAATAACTTTTTTGTCTCAGAATGACATTTAACTAAGAATAAAAATGATTTGATTCCATGGAATATGTTAAAAAGAATTAAATAATCTTTTCAAGTATGAAGTACTTTTTCAAACCAAAAAAAAAAAAAATGTCTTCAATAACCTGGATTGCTTTAACACAATTTAACACCAGTATATAACAAAAGTTATTCATTTTAAAATATTTAGATGATAAATTCTTAAATTTGATTATAAATACTTCTAATATAAGAAATGTCAAGTAATATTCAAGCAGTAAATCGTGATGAAAATATTTATTTTATGAAAAATGATTATTCTATTAAACCATCAAGTATCGAAATTCAATATAAAATTTATTCGGATATAACATTTAACAAAAATGTATAAACGAAAATAGATTTATGAGCTAAAGTATCATTAAAAATGGTTGAGTATAAATTTAATTTAAAATTTTAAAAAATCGTTGAAGGAATAAAAATTATTAAAACATATTCAAAAATTTTTAGGTCCATATACAGTCATAACCATATTAATGCATATTTTTTGTCCCTCATAAAAAAGAATTATATAACAAGCTGCGAAAAGTTACTGAAATGAATATGCATGGGGAATAAAATACTAAAGTTTGCTAAAAAATTAACTGAAAGATAAATAATATAATAGAGGTGTCAAGAACTTACCTGAAATTCGAATAAAATATTTAATAATTTTTCGACGACGTTTTATGATTTTTTTTTTATTTTTATTTTTTATGGTGTAATTACGAATTTGAATGTAGAATGCATCAACACAAGAGATGAACAAGAGGAATATGAGTAGGTATATAACGCTTAATCTCTCCAACGTATGATATTATCAGACACATTAACATCCAACCGTGGTATGCAGCACCTTTCCTCCACTCTTCATCCCTACACATTCAAGCTATTTACTCAACAATTAGCAGGTTTCATGGGTTCGTTGAAACACGTGAGTAAATACCAATCTTGAATCCGAATGTGATGATTCATTGTATACACCCATCAGTCATTTTAATGAAGAATTAAGATGAGAATTTCTTTTTATTAATTGCCAATTAATTTGGACATTTTTAAAATAATTGATGACTTCAAAAATGCTAGTGTGAATTATCATGATATTCACAGTCATCAATATTGAGTTCCCGAGTCAAAATATAACACCTAAATTTATTCTTTTCATTCTATTCAAGATTCAATCGTTTTATCCTAATATTATTCTGTTTCATTTTTTAAGAAGATCAAAATTAGGATGATAAAGACTCATTTTAACTTTCTAATCCTAATACTATTTTTATCCTTCTGAAGTTGGTAAAAATTAGGATATAGACAGAATAGCCTGATTTCAATCTCATCAATTGATTTGCTTATATCTAGTAGTACTTATGGAAATAGTTGGAATAACTCTCATTACATTCATACTTTTTTAATAATACATATGATTTTAATGCTGATAGTCAGCCCAATTAGAATTAAAATAAAATAAATAATTATAGAAAAGTATGTTTTTGTTAAAATAAAATAACTTGAATCTCAAATAAAATTAGATTGAAACCAGGAAAAGTATATAATAAAAGTAGGATGAATCTAAGGTGAAAGAAAAATAAAATTAGGATGAGTTTATTTGACTCAAGTTGATACTTCGAATATTATAACTGTTGACAATTATTTATTGATAAACTCTATTTAGTGTTATTAAAAATCCTAAAGCTGACGAAAAATAAGATTATTTATCGACATTTTTAAACAGTGAATTGAATATTGTAGAAAGATAGTCACCAAAGTGCAATCGAAATGTCTTTGCATTATTCCTTCGAAGAGCTAAATCCATGAGGGAGCATAACCATGAGATGTAGTCATTTCTCTATTGTCTCGAGTGGTGGTTAACCGTAAATCCCTTGTGACTCAAACCTCGACCTAATTTTTCTCTTTATATTTCTCTCTACTGGGAGCACCTTTCAACAATTTTTCTTCCTCACTCATTGGATAAAATATTTGCCATCATATTATCATATAAAAAAGATCAAAGTCGAGATGATTAAAAAAGTTGAGAAAATACTCTAGTGTCATTAAACTTTTATCTTTTGGCTTGAAATCAATAAAAAATATAACATCTTTTATTTAAACTCTACATTTTGATGTTGATTAAAAAATATTTTTCATTGTTTTTTATATTAATTATTAAAAATATTGTAAGGTTTATTAAAAATAAATCATTTCCATTAAAGTTATGTTAATTAGAGTTTAATAATAAATTTAATAGTGATACAGGACATTTAAAAATATTACCACAATTTCCATAAGTTTTATAAGCAAAATCATAAGAATCCAGATGTTTCATATTTTCTTCGTGGCTGTGTAAAAAAATAAATTGGATATAAAGAAGATGAAAAATTTCCGAATTAAATTGATCTTCATTCTTCAATCTCAAAGATTCGAAGCTAAAGGAATATAAATTTTACCTCAATATTACACGAAATAAATCATCGATGAAAGAAATCCCTGGTGAATGTAAGAACGTTTTCGCTTCACAAATCGTCCTCAGTACGCAATTTTTTCCCGGCAAACCAAGTCTATAAAAACGAATTGAATTTATTTCTTCAATCTTGCTTTTTTACATCAATTAAAGTATCAAATAAAACAGATACTCCCCATTATAATTATATAAAATAACATGACAATAAAATAATGCAAAAATGAATTTAATTGGTAATTGTTGTTAAGCAAATAACATACATTCCAATCAATAGTAGTTTCGCTTTGAAGTAATACAGATAGAATAATACCATGGATACTTGTGTTAACTTGCTTTGTTCAACTATAAAGCTTAACAGATTTATCAAATGGAATGATTTGTTAACATAATTCTTAATTATAATGTTGATTTTAAACCGACAAAGTACCCTAATAATTAGCATAAATAATAATGTTAATATAAATGAGAAAATGACCGTTATTTTACCTGCTAAGAGCTACTTCAAACGTATCATAAAAATCCCTCTTGTGTCTACGTAACTTGTAATAATTTTTTTTTATCCTTTTTTTATTATTACTTTTTCTTTCCTTGTTTTTATTCTTTTTGTCCTGTGGGATTGGCCAGATCATATCGAATTCCAGATCTAAGTTCCAGTTTGTTGGTTCTTTCACTTGAATCGCTTTCAGTCCAGTTAGAGTTAGCTTTAAAGACATTATGAAGGGTCATAAGGCACGTAAAATATTTTTCCTTTTATTTATTGTTTCTGCTCTTATTTAATGGCTTGTGAGAAGTCAATTTACGAAAAATCTTTTGGCTTGAAGGAATTCATTTCATTTTTCTATCATCAAAAGAACTATTAATGTATCATCTAATTATACTTAATTCTGAAGTTTAAAAGTTGATAGAAATGAAAATAAAATAATCATTTATTGATTAAGTAATTAATCAGTTTTAATTCTTAATAAGTTTACTGATTGAAATAACTTTAAATGAAGTAATGAAATAAATTGAATTGGTTCAAGAAATTTTATTTTAGTCAATATGTTTCTAACCCGAAATAAAGTCATGTGAGATAATATAAATATCATGATGAAATCAAAAACATCTTATAGTTGAGTTACCACAAAACTGGTGCTCTTGGGAAGAACCAGGTGTCGTTTTTTTCTGTGTAAGACTTTCGTAAAGTTGTCTTGAGGTGTCATAGTATCCAGAGGACACTCAGAGTTGCTAAGAGTCAACTGCAGAATCCCAAGAAAACTTGCTGCAATGAGTAACGAACGTTCGAGACTCATGACGAGCAATTGGAACGAGGAAAAAGTTGAAATGTCTGGTTCAATAGTAACACTGGTGGAGGTAGGGTTGAAAACCTGCTCAACAGCCGTTACTTCAAGTGCCAGTAGCTTGTTTGACGTACGAGTTATCGAACTTGAGACACGTGATGAGAACTAACGTAAATCGAGTATTGGTCTTTATGCTCTTGAAGCAAACTACTGAATATCATTGACTTCTACTCTGGCTTTTCATCAGAATTACACTTTGATTTATTAGCACTTGAAATCAACGTTTATTATCTCATTAATTTGTTAAAGCTTCCATTATGATATTCAATCAATCAATACTTGATTTTTTAGTTTCCAACCAAAACTGTATCATTTCGGATTAAATATTCATCCAGAATTCAATGATGAGCAATGTGAGTTATTGAAAATTTAAAGTTGAACATGAATTGGTGATCTATGAAAACCTACCTGCCCGAGTCAAAATATAAAACCTATTTTTATTTAAGACTATCCTTTCTTTAGGATTAACTTAAGATGAACAAATCCTAATTAAAGTCAGAATACGCAACAAATCAGTGTTTCCATAGGCTGATAATTTTCCAATTTTATCCTAAACTCATCCTACTTTTATTTTATACTTTTCCTGGTTTCAATCTAATTTTATTTGAGATTCAAGTTATTTTATTTTAACAAAAACATACTTTTCTATAATTATTTATTTTATTTTAATTCTAATTGGGCTGACTATCAGCATTAAAATCATATGTATTATTAAAAAAGTATGAATGTAATGAGAATTATTCCAACTATTTCCATAAGTACTACTAGATATAAGCAAATCAATTGATGAGATTGAAATCAGGCTATTCTGTCTATATCCTAATTTTTACCAACTTCAGAAGGATAAAAATAGTATTAGGATTAGAAAGTTAAAATGAGTCTTTATCATCCTAATTTTGATCTTCTTAAAAAATGAAACAGAATAATATTAGGATAAAAAGGTTGAATCTAGGATAGAATGAAAAGAATAAATTTAGGTGTTATATTTTGACTCGGGTGATTATTTTCTGTTGCACATAGTTCCTGGACAAGAGTAAATAAAATTCAATTCAAAAGAGTTTATCAACAAGAGTTCAGGCAGGAGTTAGTTGAAAAGATGTTGAGAGCTTTCCCATTCTTTTCTTCATGAATCACCGAGCCATAAGCTGCTATCAAGTCATTTGTGCAATTCAAGGACCATCTTGATCTTAGATAATATTTTATTCAATGGTTCTTAATTAAACCTTGTAAGAGTCTTAGTTAAATTCGTGATATATGCAGAGTGCATTGCAAGTAATCTGTTTCTGGAGAATCATAAACCATACAATAGCTATTAAATCAATTTTCAGATTAATCTGTTTTACTTTTAGAGGTCCTATTCCAAAAACCTTGATGCTTACTTTCACTGCTTTGAGTGCTCTTCTGGTGTATCTATAGCTATTGTAAGAGTAAATATAAGAGACACTAAGCCTATGTTAAATCTTCTATAAATGTCTCTTTCTTTTCTAAGAAAAGCCCAAGTTTGCCCCTGGACTGGAAGTCGTGAATAAACTCAAGGCTAACAAAACATCAGACCTCGATTTTTGAAGGTGACAGTTCTTTTTAGAACTCATTAAGGTACCTAACACCTACATCTAGTTTCACTACCAGCTGTTTATCATAAAATGTTACATCAAGCAGCCTAAAAGAGGATCATTTTTAAATGTCATTAAAAATCAATTGCTGAAATAAAATACAATAAGTGAAAATTTTTTCTTTTCTGTTATCATTGTTTTCTTTCATTCAAATAAATACTATATAAAGTGCCAATGATAACTGCAGTATTATAGATGTTATTTTTCACTTCAAAACAAACTGTCCCTTTTTCTTCATTCTAACAAACGATTGGAATAAAAGCATAGCAGAAATGGTGGTTTTTTTTTATGGTAAACGCATTTTACTCTGGACGTTGAATAGCACATGTTGATGTTGACGACAAGTTCCCTAGACTCTAGAAAATTGTACGATTGCATACAAGTCGTAGATATAACTTTAATGCTAGATGACATCTCTTGGATGGTATATATTATGGATCACGTAACATACTACTTCGGTGTGTGGATATAACGCGCATGGTTACTGGAGAAATTCATTTACTGTAGGGAGAAAAAGAACGAAAGAAACAGAAGAACTGAGTGAAAAATATAGTTATAGTTATAGTATGTACATATAATAAAAGAATAAAAATGTGAAGACGAGAATGATAAAGTAGGCATGCGCTTATTAATAAATTCCATAGGGTTACTCTCTTGAGTAGTGTAGGTGTCTCATAAATTTATCATCTCACGAGGTTGAATCCTTGGTGAATTTAACTGTAAGCATATCGATGTTGAATTATCGTTTATCCCACGAGGAAAAAAACTTTTCCCATTATCTCATATTTTGTACTTTTTGACTATTATTTTTAAATTCAGGTAATCAAATACTAATTAGTTAGAAAATAAGGTTAATTCAGTTGATTTTATCATTTATTCCATTCTATTTGATTGATTGAAAAATATTTTATTTATCAAAAAGCTACAAAATAGTAGCTGGAAAAAAACTATCGGCTTTTATTTGATGTTGTTGGAAATGAGAATAGAGTTAATGATGGATAAAGTCAACAAATTATTGTTATAATTATAATGATCCAGCGGATGTAAATAACAAATGTAATAATTTTATACTTTCGCGGTCCCCTAGTTTTTTAGCTCTAGAAAATCGAAAAATCATCCGATTTCAATGAATTTTTTTTTTAATTTTTTGCTTTTACGGTGGACTTATGAAAGAAAAAATATGGGAAATATTTCACCTGAAGATTTCATAGAGTTTTGTGACTTCAAATGTAATCATGAACGTACTTCTTGGAATAAAATCGTTCACTCACCTCCTCCTTTTCAATAGACACTTCCTGCCAAAATTGTGTAATGTCATTAGTCCAACTTACAGAATAATACTAAAAGGCAATGTCTAAAATAGCTGCGAAAAATATCTTTACAAAGCAACCATTTTAGATATTGTCAATGATCTATCTAGATATTCCCTACAGTTATCTAATAAGATAATTCATTTGAGAAATGTGGTATTGTTCCTACAGTGATAAATTTTGTTCCAGTGTGATAGAGAATTTATTTTTATCATTCCAACTGTAGCATTTCAATAGAAATAACTCAAATAAATTGATCTAAATTTTATTCAGAAGATATCAGGGCAGAAGTATCTTTCCTCACAATTAGCTGCTGATTGATGTGCAACGTCATATTCAGTTTGAGGATCATCATCATAGGACCCTCTAGGTAATCTAAAAAAAAAGTATTATTTATGGCTATTTAATCAGTTAACAGTTCAGCAGAATCAAGACTCTATCAAGTTAGAGTCAGTTATAAAGGAATATATTACTATGTAAAATGATTTTAATAACTCTGTGATTCATAGCAGCACTCACGTGAATATAGAGTGGAGAATTTCTTGCATAAAGCTTCCTTTCCCAACTTCTGAGTCATTTCTTCTTCCTGCTTGGCAAAGAGCCTTGAGGACACAAGACTTACCATCTCTGCCTCTCCTTGAAACAAAGGACATCTTCATTGAATACTTAATATTAATTTTATGTCTTCCGCAAAAAATTCCGCAACATATTACAAAATATTCCATCTCTAGATTCAAGTAAAGTTCAAACTGAGATTCATGTCACGTTATTTGATGAGACTGCAGACAAGTACTCAGGAAGTTGTACCAACATTTCTGACGTTACGACGCAATTAAGAAGCATTTTGTGCGTAAGATTAGCTACTTAGAGAAACTGACATCTTTGTAACTATAACGTCATTCAAATATTCTCCATGCATAACATTTATGTTTAAATTGCCTTTAATTTTGAATAATTATCCTGAAGAATTACTTCACCTCAGAATGTGATATTACAATTTTTATTCATATAACAGTCTAGATGTGATGTTAAACTATTTGGAGCACAGGCAAGTACTTTACTAAATTACCTTATTATAAATCATATTACAACCAATATATTCTACATATTGTTTCAGAATATTGAGGTTTAGTCAAGAATAATATTTTCATAATAAATCTAATGGTATTATAGGTTTTGATGAACTAGCGATTAAATTAATGTTGACTGAACATGTTGATATTAAAGTTTTAAAAGTATTATAATGGATTGTTGAATTTTACTGTTATTTAAGTCTTTTACATGCCATCCAATACATTTTGATAGTTTATGGAAAACCACACATAATTGACGAATAAAAAATTTGATGGACAATTTTGTTTTTCATTACAGTGAGGTCAGGATGTGACAAGAAATGATATCAAGGATAACATGATAGAGACTCATTGGATGTTGGGTTATTGCGAGCCAGGAGAATGTATCCCAAGGGGTAGTAAGTGCAATATCGATATCTTCTTAACTAAAACGAGCCATTCGTATCGTCTAGAGTTTGATATCTTACCACGAAGTCGAGGTTATCTCAGCTTTATCGATGGTCAACGATAAAAAATATATACCTACATATTCTACTCTTAAAACTTTACCCCTTTCTTTTTTTTCTCAGCTCAATTCCTCTTATCCTTTTCTCTTTCTTTGTTTATATCCTTACTTTCTCTTGTTTATACCTCTTTTTTTATTCAATTTATTTCTTTATTTCTTCTTCGCAGACGATTGCTCCCCTGTTCACTTACGCTTTATTTCTAGAAGATTCGATTCATTGACTTACGTGCTCAACATTAGCTCCACTTTACGATACAGCTCTCTTCTACTTCGTCGATGGTAAACCTCGGCTGGTTTCCTATAAGGAACTGTATCTCTGTGAGGCAATTCCCAAGCTAAACCTGCTGTTACTCCCATTGTAAAGAAGCTTTGAGGTCTTGTGTACGTTCCAATAGTCATGCAGTAAACCAACTGAATAAAAAAAAAATCCTTCTATTGATTTTTCTTTGATATCGGTGCATTGAGAAAATTTTCTTAGAATTTTTAAGATGAAAATATCAAGAAAAATTATCATGGTAATTGATGGATTATTATCAATTGATGACAACTTACTTAGTCCCAATTGCTACATTTGATAATCAACCTGAGTAGGATTGATTCTAGGTATACTTAAATACCTATCCAGTCCTCATTAGGAATCAAATGGGTTAGTGTAAATTAGGAATACTATATCTATGCCTGATTAATTTATTTGTAAGCTAATTTAAAATCTCTCCAGTTTTGCATTACCCAACAACTTTCTAATGACAACCTTCTTTTCTGCCTTTTCTAAACATGTCCTAATTAGGCTTTCCTAAGCACTGAAAAAAATAAATTGTAGTATCAAGTAAATATATGATTGCTGTAGGATCAAGTACATTGTTTTTAGCACTAAATAAATAATCTGTTAAAATAAATTGTTAAATATTTATTTTTATTTATTATTCATTTAGCATAAGTAATTATTTATTTAATCCTACAATAATTACGTATTTACTTGATATTAAAATTTTTTTTTAGTGCATTTGGCCCTAGTTAAGATAAGCGTTGCATTCCTAATGTGGGCCTAATTAGAACAAGAAGTGCCCAATTAGGTAACTAGAATTTAGGAAACTCGAATTGCCTCAGTAGCCAAGATCTTACGTCAACGTTATCGTCGAACTTACGTACGTCTGCTTCCTTTCTGCAGCAGCATCTGACGTTGATCTTACATTAGGAAACCAAAAGACAGCAACATACGTAAGTCTGTTTCCTAATGGTTACAAAGGTGGAAGCAAACTCGTTCCCAAAAAAAAAATTAACTCTGAGATAATTGACAATAATTATTCAATGTAATTTCTACTATAAAATGACACCATTAAAAGAACTCATGAGTTGAATAATTTTTTCACTGATATATGCAGATAATTTTCACAAAATTGAATGACAAAAATATTTATTGATATTTTGAAAGCATAAAATTAGTTTGAATAAGATTTCTATGTTGATAACATCAAATTGAAAACAGAAGTTTGAAATTTTTATTAATTAATATACTCAAATTAACTCACCCAAATGATATTATTTTTGGTTATTAAAAAGACTTTGCAATTATTTTATTATTCCAAATAATAAAAAGTGACATTATATTTTACAAATAATGATTTATTAATAAACTAGAATTTTTCAAGAAGGATGTGAAATTTAAGCTCTTTTGAACTATAAACAACTAACGATTGTAATGGATACCCTCTCTCGTAATCGTTCGAGCATGAAACTGGTCGATCATGAAGTAATTATTCCAATGAAATATGGTACGAATTTACTATCTCTCATAGACTCAAAAACATGAGATAAAAATCATGGAAATTATCCAATTTGTGAAATCCAATAATTTAAGAGATCAATTTTATAATGATAATTATTTTATTAAATATAACATTAATCAATGTATTGTTTTTTTTTTTTTTGGTAATCAAGGTTCAATATATTCACACACAAAGCGGAAACAATTTCTATTAATCAAGTAATAACTGAAAGAATGTTACTTTAATTTTATAAATAACTGATTGAATGTCTCAATATATTCATTAGACTTACGAATGCTAGTTATAGCTACGAAGATAGTTATCCCGTGAGAGTGATTACTTACAATTTTTTTTTAATTACATTATTTTTATAGAGTAACAAAAAATAAACATTTCTTTCCTCTGAACAAAAAAGATCTCACATCTAGAAAGGAAGATATTTGGAATTAAAAATTGCGATTTTACCATGCAGTCTAATGGTAGAAGGTAACTCGTGATAGTTTTTCAATAAATATTACGAAACAGAATTTACAATTACGTTTAAAAAAAAAATCAGAAAATTAATGAATATGTAATGAATGCTTCAGTGGAATTTCATACAATTCTGATGATCAGTTATTGAACAAAAAATTATTAAAATGAATTATCCGACAAACAAATGTAAGAAGAGTAATATGGTGGTACATACATGTAAGTAATGTGGATGTATTGGTACAGGTCCATACAAAGAATTGTTTCAAATTGTAGAAAAAAATGATTAATAATACTTTATAGATATTACTGAATATTATTTATATCGAATTATAAATAATTTCTGAATATACTTCCACGGAAGTTTGAATATTTTTTTTCATATATAATTAATTCTATTTGACTAGGGCACAATGAATATTGATACGAGCTCTCAGAGGATAACAACCTTAAGAAAAAACATTATTTTCAATTAATTGTTTTTTACGAATAATAAGAAAAAAAATTGTAGAAAATTTTAATTACCTGGACATTACTACCTTGTGGGAATATTAAATATCTTTTTGGTTCTTCTGTTTCTCTTTTGGATCTTAAGAAATGTGCATTGTTACCAAATTCTGATAACCCAAGTGTTGTAGAAACCAAAACTAGTATATGTAAGTGACGTAAAGCAGCTTTAGCAAACATTTTGTATTTAAAATGACTGGATAATACTCTTTGCAAGTAAATGTCATGTACAACGGTACATGGTTGAGTGTTAAACTGTTGAGAATTTAACATTCATTAACTTGCTTGATGTAATTCAGATGTTTCAAAAAAAGAATTAAAGTACTTAAAGTTTATTAAGTTGTGTGGGAAGTAAAAGAAAGAAATAAATAACAAACATTTGAATAATTGTAAAAAGTTGAGTTTATTGTTAATAAAAAACGAAAACAAAAGTACAAAAAGATTTCTTAGTTGATGATAGTTAGTTAAAGTCCACTTCAGTTTCACTCATGAGACTTGTAGGAACTTTTAAAAGCATGAATGACTCGTTAAATCTTCATTTCGACCTCAAAATGTCAAAAGTCAAGCTCGTAGATAGAGTGTTGACATGTTGGATACTCTTCAGCACAATTTGTCTTCGTATCATTAACAAAATCATAAATTCTGTGGTCTACTCTTTCGAAAATATTGCCATCATTTTTGAGCCTAAAATAAATCAGAGTATTTTGAAAATTTGTCAACCATAAAGTATGACTTTTTTTAGTTACTTGTAATGCACAAATGTAACAATTATTAAAGTCAATAAATATAATTTTTGTCAACATTTCAATTAGAGAATTTTTTCAAATTATTATCGACAACAAACAATATGATTTTATTTAATTTTTATTGACCTCCAAATATCTGGGGAATAGAATGGTAATGGATTAGATCGACAGATAAATTTATTATTAGAAAAAAAAGCTAAAAAAAAGGACAATGAAATTAAATTCTGAACGACTATTGATACAACGTTCGTATAAAATACTTCAAAAAAATAAACAAAAAAAATGAAGTATAAAAAATACAGAATGTAGTTTATTTTTTGGTATGTTGGGTAATTATTTAGAATTAGTATTCCAGACAAGAATTACTCTAAAAATTATTTTATACATTCAAGATTATTTTGGAGGTAGGAACAGTAAATTTAAGGTAGGGAAGACATATTTTAGATAATTTTATACTTTCACGATCCTCTCGTTTTTTAGCTCTAGAAAATCAAAAAATCATCCGATTTCGATGAATTTTTTTTTAAAATCTTCGTTACGGTGGATTTATGAAAAAAATTATGAAAAATATTTCTACTGAAGATTTCATATGGTTTTCTGACTTTAAATGTTATCATAAACGCTCTAGAAAATTAAATATAATTGCCATATTTTATCATAATTATTATTATTAATTCAAAACGTTATTTATGCACGCAGTAACGTAGAATGATGGAATCGGTTCACCACAAAGGTGGACCAGGCGTAGGATAAGACATATCATTACGCGAAATTGCGTACATAGGTAATATTTTGGAAAACTTTCAAGAGTTCATCACAAAATTGCCTGTATCATCAAATAACCTCTCTTTACCCTTCTTGAATTGTATCTTAGGAGACAACACTGCAAATCCAAGTGTTTAACAATTAAACACTTAAAATGTTTGCAATGTTAAGCATCATAAACAAACTATGGTAATTTTGTAGACGATTTTTAAACGTTTCTTGACGTTTACCAAAATGCTATAGTTTGTTTATGATGTTCAACATTGTAAACACTTAGGTATTTAATTATTAAACACTTTAAACGTTTTGTTACTAAAGATCTAAACTTTTAGGGATTTGGAGTAAGTGCTAATCTTGTTGATAAAAATATGTAAATTCCAAAATTTACTCTCTATTCAATATGTCAATTAAGAAAATATTTATACTGACATTAAATTTGAATAAAAAGTCAATTTTTAAATTGATAAATTTTTACCAACCGATATAGGGCTTTTTACTATTTTTTAGTAATTTTTACCAACCAGGTCAGCACTTTTTCTTAAGCTTTTTTAGCTATTTTTGCTTAAAAAACTGATTATTTTTAATTTTTTTGGCTAGTAAATTTTACTCTAAGTTGACTAGTAAAAATTCCTAGAGCATTTTTTCTGTGAATAAATCCTATTCTGACTCAACTAATTATAAAGTAAGACTCCAAAGCCTTTAATATTCTTTTTATCATACTTCGAATGAGTGGATTTGATTTAAAGTCTATTACAATTACATAGGGGAAAGGAGAGTAAAGTGTATTGCGTCTATTGCACTTTTTGTTCATTAATATTTCAATTTATTAATGCATTAAAAATTATTAATAATTGCTAATATATTAGTCTATTTTTTGATTTACATTTTTTCTTGGAGTTCTAATATACCCCCTCTTCTTCTAGATTGTTTGAATTCAAACATTAATGGTTCACAAATATAAATAGAGCTTAGAAAAAAATAAAATAGATATTTAGTGTTGGAAGGTTTTGGGTTTGGCAGTGAAATAATTAACAAATAATTCTATTTTAACTCTTGATTTATTAATAACATAACTCAACGTCCGTTCTCGTTTACTGTCAGAACAACAAGTCCTTGTGTGAAGGGAGATGAGTCCTGGGGCACACTTAGGTAGCCCCCTATAATTGTTTGAGGGTGTCTTATTTGAATTCTTAATTTTGACATTTGGACAGTCATGAAATAAAATATCTGTCTCTACTATGTTTTTTATGATAATTTAAAATAAACTTTTCAATTTTCAAGCAAAATGTAATTAATTCTTAATTATCACACTTCAAGAAGAAACAATTATAAACTTGAAAATTTTCAACAATCAAATAATAATGTAAAGTTTAATGAAATTAGTAATAGATAATTAAACAGCAGCGAAATTCAATTCGATTTTATGCCACTTACTTGAAAATTGCGTGGAGAAGTTCCTGAACAAAAGTTCCACTTCCAACATCCCTATCGTCCCTTCGTGTTGCTTCGCAGATCGCCCTCATCACGCAGGATTTTCCGTCAAGTCCAGCTCTATTACAGCACAAAGTTTAAGTAAAGCCTTTAATTTAGAAATTTCTCTTAAGATTAGTTTGTAATAGTTTCATACTAAAGGATTTAGACGAGTAGAAATTAATCGAAATCTTACTACATTTTTTATAAACAAATTAATTAAATTCAAAGTCTATCATCTAAGTCAAACAACTCACTCATTTATTCAAGATAAAAAAATACCAACTACATTTAAGTCGAGAAATTATTTAAATAAAATTAAAGATAAATTACATAGATAGTTTAAAATGAATGCCCTAAGAAATTCAAGACACTTGATGGTGATAGTTACGAAAGGAGAGCAAGAAATTACGTAATAGATATTTTAACATTCATTTTTAAACAATGTAAGATCGACTAACACAATTGTTCTTTTGTTTTCTATTTTTATTCTTGATACCTGCAAACCAATATAAATATCTAGTGATATATATCAAGATGCAGGAATACATTATATGGAAAACAATATTACATACTACACCTTTTTTTTTATTGCTTTCTCACCTTTTCATGTATCCCAATTCTCCTCAGTGAATTTTGCATTTTTCTATTTATTTTTTTCTTTCACTTTTGTATTTCTATTTGATATTTTCTTTAACATGTGTACGACGTATGTCCAAGATGTATCGAAAATTCAAGTATTTCACAGAGTTAAGATTGGTTTGAGAGACGAACATGTTAAGGAAGGTAAAGAAGAAAAAGAGTAGATTGTGCTATTGAGACTGCACTGCAGTGGTAAATACAAACTCCTCAAGAGAATATCTTATCTCAATATTCAAAAAATGCTATAAAATATTCAAGAATTTGTTTCCTTCAATTTTTCTACTTCTTTACGATTATTACTCTTTACTTATTTTTCTCTTTATGTAAAATACCAAAGTTTTTTTTCTCAACCTAGCTGATTTTTTTATTTTCTTTCACTACTTCCACGTATTGGAAACTAATTTTATGTGATTTTTGAGTAGTCCCAGAGATCACTTTATGAATATTTAATCGACTGAACTAAATAAAGATCACTGATTTGTAGGTTTTTTTTTTTTTCTTAAAACTATTTCCTTCCTTTTGCGTTAACGGATGTAAAATTTTTTGACTATTATTTACGTTAGTACTTTTTTCGTTACGTTACTTTATCAAGGTTCACAAAGTATGACTTACGACTGTAAGAGAGCTTCTATCTTGGGAAAGATCACGCTTCGACTCTTACGATGCAGCAATTTAGTTGCTTTTGGATCTACTTTAGTTGGTAATTCCCAAGCAAGAGCAGAAGTCATTCCGACAACCAGATCTCCTTTCCTTGCAAGACCACCAATCGTAAGGCAGAAGACTAACTAGAATTATATCAAGTAAATAAAATTATTTAAATTGAATAAATTAAATTTTTACATTTAATCCAAAGCTATATACCATTAGAGTGTTTTTAAGGTTACTAAAAAAATTAATTAAAATAATTAAAAATCACTGTAAATTCATAAATACGCATTGTAATTGATTGTTTTTTCGTTCAGTGAGTAATTGTTAGGTGCATGAAAAACATGTGGAACTAAATAATTAATTATTTTATATTATAGCTTTCTGGAGATCATTTTGATCTCGAAGTCATGAAAATAATTAGTAAAGTTACCCAATTAGATGGAAGTATTAGAACCACAAAATTTAAACTATCAATTGTTAATTAAATTAATTTAAAAACCAAATTTTTAACATTTTAATAATCTGAAATATGACTGACTTTTCAATTATGCACCATATTCATGATAGAAATTAACTAAATTTAATAGAGAAAGACAACACGCGTTAAAAGAGATAGATTAATTGAGACACGGAGTAGGGATAAAAAGCAGAAGAAGAGTTGTAATCTGTAGGGAAAGACTTCCGGTCTTGATTTGTTATCTTTAGAGAGGTTCAACTGTATTCTATTCCGCGTAAAAAGACAAAAAATCGTCTGTGCGCATGCCCCGACGGATGTTCTCTTTCTCTGTGAGAGAGAAAACGTCACTTTTCCAACTTCAAAACAGACAACAAAATTTAATTTTGGACGATGGTATGATAAAAAAATAGTATGTTGACCACGGGAACAAAGTGAGATATTCTTACCTGGGGGTTTGTCACCCTCGCCTACGATTCGGGATGCAATTTTACACCCAGATCAGAATATCGTACTTTGCTCCCTTGTTTAACAATGTACTATTTTTATCTGACTCTACATTTTTCGAATAATTTTTAAAATACATCTCAGCTTAAAATTTTTTTATTAAAGAATATATTTTCCAATCTACACTAAATTATCTAAAATTCCCTCAAACATCTTTATTCTTTATCACTAACTAATTTTCATTCTTATTATGCTAATTAAATTTTTAAAAATAATATATAAATAAATTCATAAATAAATTATACTTCACCTGCACGTTGCTACCATCAGGAAAAATCAAATACCTCTTTTGTCGAGATAATTCCTGACCACTTTGGATTTCAGTGATGACATTTTTTGGAAATACCACAAATACTAGGCTCAGACAAACCAAAAATAACATCCTGTGATTCTGTATAAAAAAAAAGCTCTATAAATATGACTTTTCCAGTATTTTTTTATATTTCGTTGGATACACAAAAGCAAGACCCACATTTGTCATATCGCTGAACATTTTTCTTTCTCTACTCTTGTCCAGCCTTCGTCTACTTCCTCGTATATAAAGTCTGTCTAAAAGACTATTTGTAATATCTTGTAGTGAATAGCAATGACGCCTTTGTGCCTCTGATCTTCAATGGATGACCTCACCAGAGAGAGGTCTTGACTGAAGCTGCGATAATTCGTTGATACGACACGAACGATCCGCTATGTTTGCTCGGTGACACTCTATTCAATCGATATACTGTTACGACAGGTAATTTACTTTACATGATGAGAATGACATGAAGCCTAGACCTAGAACTATGTGACTGAACATCACTTAATTATAAATTATTTATATAGAGTAAAGGATTATTTAATTAAGTCAGTCATTATAAATTTTTCAATATTTTATTTAATCATATTAATATGCTTAACATAATTATTGAGACATTAAAACATCCATTTGATTCAAGTATAAGTGGATAGGTTTATTAAATTAATTGCATTTTGTAAATGAAAATTTTAAATGATTATTTTCAATTTCACTTTGAATTTATAAACCACTTGGACTCTTTAGATAATTATCCTTTGAATAAATGCCAGTGAAATAAATAATGGATGTATTTCTACATTATATATAATAGATATAATACATACATTCCATGAAACTCTGTTGTGTAATACAATATAATAAATTATTTATTTTTTCTGATAGCTAATGAATAAATTTTTAATTTAATTATTAGTAATCACATTATTTCATGTTCATTGTTCTCACTAACGTCCAATCATAATAGGATGATGTTATTTAATTAAAATCTGACAAAAAGAATTAATAAATTTGACAAGAGCTTCAATTGACCTTCATACTGGTTAGTAGTGACTGGATATGCTAAGGTTCAAAGAAGCTATTGACATTAATCAATTGCATAGGACAGGCCATCATATGTTGCTTGCATTCAAGTGTCAGGTCCTCAACATGAGTCCAATTGGCGTTTGATGTTCTGAAATCACGAACAGTACTTATGTATATGTGATCACAACATAACAGTATATAAACTGGAGTGAAACGCAAAGTGGTATTTAGGAAACACTAGAAGCTATGGAAATTGGTGGAAAAGAGAATATCTCAAAGAGAAAGAGAGATGATGAGAAGTTTAATTAATTGGTTCAAGTCCCATTTCGTGGGATAATTTGTGCACTCCATACCTTGCTAGTAATTTTAATATCTTGCTCATAATTCCGCCTGTGTGTTCAGCATAATTTATTGCTTCGCAAAGGTTGCTGGATAAACAGGTTTGACCATTAAGTCCATAACTATAAACATAAATACATTTATTGATGTTATTAAATGGCTTTTTTCAATCTATGTGTATTTACGTGTTATATTTTATTAGGGTAAAATAAAAACTTTGAAATACAGTTATGTAAGTACACTTTATGATGTTTAAATCATTTATTACCTTTCGTACATGAGATGGATGCTTTCATGTGGAGTTTCTATAGCTCTACGTGATCTGGAGCCATCAGGTAGAGGCCAGACTACTTTGAATCCAGAAGCGTGAGCGAAGATAGTCGTCCAACTTACTGAATTTATTTTGTAATTTATCCTGTACTGTTTTAAAATTTTATGGTAAGCCTTTTTTTCAGTAACTTCCTAGAAGTGGAACTTCACCTCACCATTTTAGTTATAAATTATTTTTGACAGTTACAATGAATAAAAGGTGTTGGAATAGAATGATGTTAGCTACATAGGTATAGATACAATTGAAGAGGTACCTACACTGATATCGTCATATTTATTACAGTACAAATAGTAGGATATAGTAATGATCCATCATTGATTAATACCTGAACACTAATCTGAATAAAACTGGTCTACTGTTAATATATTGTAAAATATTAGATCAAGACAACGAATATTTAAAAGGAAAGTTTATTGAAAATGACAGATTCAAAATACAGAATCTAAAATGATGTCTAATATGTGCTAGTCTCAATCACAAACTGAAGATAAACAAATTCTTCCCTCACTGCTATAAACAATCTAATCGTCAAACAAATGTTGTTAACTAACAAATTGTCGTTTGTTAATTCATCCACAGATTGACACACATGTACATTTTACAATATTGTGAAATAGAAGCTCTAGAAATGATTTTAAAAAATTAAAAGTTTATTAGAATAACAGCAAAGATAACAAAGAAAAACGTCTGATTTGTAGGTGTATTCAATAAATATTATATGATAGTATATAAGCATAAACATTGTATCTTTCACTAATAATTTATTTCAACTTTTAGACTTAACTCTAAGAAAAGGTGTAGCTGAAAGATCATTTGGATCAGAAAGAACCGAAAAAATTCATCAGATGTAGCTTTATACGCAATTTTAGGTGGCGACCTATCTCTTCTTTAAATTTGTCATCACAGATCTCCTTTAGCAGCCTCGACCCTGTAACCCTTTAAAGCACAGCAGGCTTTTTAGAAACTTACAAACATTTCGTTGGCTCTTTTATTATTCAAAAGCAATGAGCAAATATTGAAATAATTATTATTAATGGTGAACTCTATAAATCTACCAAATAAAACTATTATTAATAATTATTCAAAATGTTTTATTCACCATCCTAAGTTTAATATTTCTAATTACTAAAAATAGATTTGAATAGAAAAAATTTTTAACATTGACATTAAAATAGAGCTTAACTTCTAAGTAATTACTTTTTGTATTTAGGAATATAGAATAAAAAAAATAAGAAATGTCTAGAAAAAATAATGATGCTGTAGTGAAGTGGAATAAAGCTGGAATAAAATCCTGGATATTTAAGAGAAGGAGTAAGCAATGAGACAAATAGCAGTTGTACTGAACTTGAAGCCAATAATAAGGTCTATCGAGTCTGCATGAACTCCACTTATGAAGTAAGCAAAAGAACAACTAGGAAAGAAGTAGAGGCTTTAAAAGAAGGTCGAAATGTCGCCTGAACCTGGCAAGCCATTTGTCAGCAGGGAAACTCGACTCTTGTTCAAGTACTCAACCCACCAGCTCTGTTTCTTACAACCCAGAAATATGAAGCGTCAAAATCGATTTGTATTCTCGATACACTTTTTGAATAAAAGTATCATATCACTTGAATGTTTTATCAATTTCACCAGACATTCCATCAAAATGACTTTGTACATTTCTCAGAGTTGATTATTTTTATGAACACTTTATTTAGTTGTGGAAACTTTTGATCAAATAACTGATTCAATCATAAAAGTAAGATTTATTTGATTATATTTCAAAGTTAAATTATGATCAAAAAAACGATCAAGGATATTTAAATAATTGACAAATATTTAATTACTTACAAAGTATGAGCTTCCTTTCTGGAAGGCAACAACTCGCTTATATCTCACTGCTTCTGTCCAATCAAAATCAACAGCCAACATAAAGAAACAAGTCCATAAGTCAAGTTTCATCTTCATCTAAGTGATGGTGAGAAAGTGAGACGTTAGTTAACAAGTGTATCATCAAGTTTACCGTCAATAAAAACTAGGAAGATTCTGTGAGAGCAAAAGCATCATGAAGGAAAGTTACCAAAATATATCCAGAGTGAGTTTCAGTTAAGTTTTCAAGTACGATTTATATCTAGAGTTAACCCATACCCCTTAACTTGCATGGTCTTCTCTAGTCCTTCTACCAGAAGCCAATTAGTAGCTTGGTGGTTAGCGTTGATTCCACAAGATACACTGGTTGTTTAATTTAATTGAGAATTTAACTATACGATTTTACTGACGATACTTTGGTCCTTCCAGCTATTTAAATGTATTTTTTCTTGGCGCCATCACTTTTTATATCAACCCAACTATTTATTTTAGCTTAATCGTGCTAAATTTTTTTAAATTCAATCCAAAACTTATTTCTCTCTGCTTCCAGTAACTTTCTGCACGTACAGGAAACCACGAAACCAATGAAAAATACCTACAAGGGAACAATCTACCTATCCTCTTTCTCGTTTGTTAGATATACTACAGAATTAGCATTGCAGACAGGTACCACACTGTGTGTAAAGGTTGTTAGTGCTTTGGTAAACAGTCCAGGTGTTCACCTACGTCAAGTTTTCTCCTCTCTGTACATTCTCTGGACTAGAATTATGAACTTTGTATTTATAACTCGATGAACAAATATTGTTTGAGGTATAATAAGTTCTAAATTAATTTGCGGTCAATTATTTTGTTGAACTATTTTTGAATTATGATGAAAATGCTGAAGTCAATGAGAAGGTAGATTTATTATAATTAATCGGATTAAATTCGTTACATTGTGAAAATCCTTTCATTGCAACTTATCCATGTCAATAAAATTATAATTATAGATTCAATGAAAAGGAATTTCTGTAATGGTTAAATTTAAGGGACTCACCTTTAATGACATTGGAATTTTAGTATGTTGTAGAGGAGATCGTACCGATTAATTTGATATGCATACATAGGACCCCTGGTAGAAATTCTGACCAGGCTCTGGATAGGAAACCTGACTAGGCTCCGGCCAGGACTGTCATACATTTTCTGGCCGGGCCCCGATAATATCTTTATTAAATCAAACCAAAGTCGTATCTTCATTCACTCGAAGCATTCGCTCTCGAATACAAAAACATAATAATAATGATGGTCGAAAAGCCGAGAGTTTAGAAAGCGACCCCCATTGACCAGAACACCCTCTCTAATAAATAGGCATCATATTCAAACTTCCAACAATAAGTTTTATATTGTTAAAATGATTAATTATTGAACGTATTTTAATTAAATTTACGTGAAAATACATAGCTGAAAATTTGTTATTGGAGGGATTTGAACTTACAATCGCTAGCTTGTTCGCATTGGGAGACTGGTGCCTTTACCCGCTTGGCTATCCATTCAATTAAAAAATTATTTCTATTATATGAATATGAACAACTCCATATGCTATTATTAAAGCATTTAAATATATTCAAAATATGTTTTAATTTATACAACTGACGAAAGTATCGCTTCCCACTACGGTCACTGTATACTTATAGGCTCGAGTGTTCCGAGTCAGGTCCTGATTTGACAAAAAGAATTCAGTTAGTTCCTGGCGAGACCCTGGTAAGGCTAAGCTAGGTTAAAATTAACCAGACACTCCTGATCAGGCACAATCAAGGCCCTGACTGGATACTCTTAATTAGATTATCCTTTGTCAACCCCGGCCGGGGCCTAGTCGGTAACGGGGGCAAACCTGAAAATTTTCTTGGTCTAATTTTCACCAGGGGCGTGGAAATTATATCTTTACATACTTTTTCAAAGTTGAAAAAAGTTATTCGATAATAATGACATCATGTAGGGAGGGGGGTGTTAAGAAGCTGGCCAATACAAACTGTGTATATGAGAGGACCAAGAGGAGAGATTCGATACATTTACCAAACAATTTTATAGACCTGGTACCATTGTATCCCTTAGATGAATTATTTCATTAGATAGCGAGAGATATTATCTAGATAATTGATTGGCAATATCTGAAATAGTTACTGAATTTTCACGTTGACTATGACCAATTCCATCCATCTATTTATGTGCAGTTATAAGATAATAGTAATTTCGTTTTACTTAACATTATGAGTAATGTTATATTAGAATTTTTTCTATAAACAATATGGAGAGAATATATGAATTTTCGAAATTCGATTAAAATGATTCAATAACTCTAGTAGCCAGTCCTGATGTCAGATTTACATACGCCTGTTTCCGTTCTCCAGTAGATTACCCTTCATTTCTGATGTTATATTTTCCTGATGAAAATCTTACGTCTGTCTGCTTTAGAAAAACGATAGATAGATACGTAAATAACAAACGTAAGCTACATATGTAAATTTGCTGTCAGTCTTATGTTGATTTGGCTACTAGGGAATACTAAAGAGAGTCTATAAATTTCATAATATCAATAGAGAGAAACTTGGTACAAGTAAATGATTTTAGTAATTTTTTTATTTTTAAAATTTAGACCAAATATGAACACTCGTTATTAGGATATTCTCGACACATTTATCATTTCTTTCAATGCAGAGCTGCTCAATCCAAATTTTATTTAATAAATTTTGAATCTTCACTTCACATTAGTTGTAAAATGTATCAACTTTAATTGGCTTGGAAGAGATAATCAATTTTTAGTACAAAGTAAAGAAGAATAATTACTTAAAATTATAAAACAAAAAGAGTAGCTTAGTTGAAAATTTATGAGCAACTTTATTGGCATCTTCAATGATGTAAGAAATTAATCAATATCGAATGAACGAATTTGCGTTATTCTGTCCAGTAATCCTACACCCTTGGGACAACCTGAGTAGATTATTGAGCAATCATCTCCACGTCGTCCTGCCTGAGCCGCTTGTAGATAATCTTCATCGGCAAACGTTGAATTATTGCCATAGTCAGGTCTGGAAGGTATAAATAAACTGACATCATACAGTGAATATGTGTAAAGCTGATGTTAATACACATTTATCATATGGAATAAACATAATTTTTCTGTACAGCAATCCGAGATATTGAAAAAAAAAGTCGACAATAAAAACTCACGTCAAAATGACGTAGAACAACTCTTCTATAAGACCCTCTCGGCTCAGTGAAATTTCTGATGCTTCACATATGCTTCTTAACATGCAGGATTTACCATCTCCACTCCATCTGGAAAATATTTTTCTCTCTATTTTTCTTACATATATAGATTTTTTTCTTTTGTTGAAAATATTTTAACACAACTTTTTATCTTATATTTTTATAAAATTCAAGATAAACTCCCGATGAAATAAGCTGAAAAACTTCTATAAATATATTTATGCTTACAATTTTTAAAATATTTGTATTTATTAAGAAAATAATTATTAAAATATTTATTTGATAACAATTTCTGCCTTTTTTATATTAATTAATTAAATATAGCATGCAATTGTAAGATTAATTCAATTTATTGTTATAAGTATGAAACCAGTGTTCAAATTTAGTCTAAATTTTTAATGCCTAAAAATAGTAATTTGTACATAATCCAATCGTCATAAAAATTTAGCATTATTTATTAATAATGAACGCATAAGTAGCAAAGTAGTCCAATAAATACGCTTTCTTTGTAGTTTGCCGCCGCAGGACTCAAGGACTCACCCAGCGTGTTCAGTGTCAGTTCAATACATACTTGTGTGTATTGTAAAATTTTACAAGTAATCGAAAACTTTTGACCGGTATTATATATAAATAATTTTTAAGTTTAATTAATTAAATTTAAAGTTCAATTAAAAATTAACATACATATATATTAAATATTAATAATCCATTAGCTAATTAATATAACTCGTAACTTGCCTGTGATAATATTTATTTTGCCTTAGGTGTTAATGGTACTATTTTCTTCGTCGATAATAAACTTGATAAAGAGTCAAACTTTTCCTGCAGTTTATCAAGTTTTAAAGTTATCACAATGGTCGTTCATTTAGCAATCTAATAAATTGGCCAAATATTTTTATCTCATCTAATTATTGAATCATCGAATGAAATAAAAATAAATATTTTCTGATATATTTATAAACATATCAAAATAAAAACTTTTCAGAAAGTTTGAAAATAATTATCATAAGAACGTAGTTTTATCCTGGTAACAGTGACGACATTTTTGTATTAAGGAATATAAAAAAAAAGAAGAAAGGAGTAGGGAAAAAGTTGTTGAAGCAGTACTAGTTTCATTGAAGCGTTAATGAGTGTGCAGACTAAGCAAGGAATTGAAGAACAATTAAGATTTTTGACATTTAATGAAGCTTAATCTTTGCTGAAGTTGCATTCAACAATGATTGCAGTTCAATTGCTTGAATTAAGTCTAGCAGATGCAACAAATATTTTATTCAATTGTTTTCAGTGTGTTGTTTGATGTTTAAAAACAATTTCGATAAAAAAAAATTTTACCTTTGTAATTCGGATTCCAATAGTTGATAAAATATTTTCCTTTCGTCATAAACAGGCAGGGATCGTCGACGTCTGGTCAAAGACGGGAAATAGTTGGTAAAAAATGTTGCATTTTGTGGTAGAACGTACTGGAATTGGAAGTTTTGGCTATAAACCAAAGTTCTACCTCCTAGTGGTATTGGTGCAACTATTCCCGCGACAAGCTTTATGATGTTGGAAAAAAAAAAACAAATTCAATATGAAAAGAATATGAAGTGAAAAAAAATATTATATCCATTTCAATGTACATAATAGAATCAGAACTTTCTTAGCGACTTTTATGTATCTTAATTTATAGTAAATAGTCGTGTCAAGTTTTGGACTTTAAAAGGAAAAGACCCAAGACTTTTTGTGCTGTCTCCAAGAAAAAATGGAAGATGCAATAAATTGAGTCTACAGCTGCAGCCAGGAATAAGATTCTTACATACAGAGGTTGTAATTGGTGAACAAAGACTGTAACAGTGATAGAATGAATTTGAAATCATCACTATTGACTTTATGTTTGAATTAATAGAGAAGAAGGTAGAATTGTAAACCACTCTTTAGAGTACAGTTCTGATTAGGAGACACATCCATTTGATTCAGACCTCATGAGGGATAGTCGAAAATGAGAAAGGAGCTACGTTTGATCAATACAGGTATGATTTGATATTTTGTTAGACGGCCATTCATGGTGAAAATACAGAACTACTAAGATAGCTTAATAGGTAGAGTAGCTAGTGCGTATCTGCAAGGTTTGAGTTAGACTTCTGGTCTTGATAAAGTATATTTTCCATAAATAATTATCTTGGACCAGTTGTGAAGTCGTCTATATGCATATTTCACTCCATTAAATTGTTACCAATCATCATTCTCGAATTTTCTGTTTATCACCAATAAGTTATTTCCTAATAAGGTGGGTGGCCCATGGAAGGCCATGCTCCTTCTAAGGCCAATTACTCAAATTTCATAATTATTGTCATGTGATGACAAATTCCTTCTACTTACCCAATCACCGATCGAATTGAACATCACAGACGCAGCGGCGAATCGCTCGTGCTACTATTTTGGCAGTACGATCCCTCGCTTCATTGATTTCGGGAATCAACGACGTTAAAATAAAAAGGGTGTACCATGGAAGGCCACTCTGACAAATAAACAATTATTATTCGCTTATTTTTTGGACAAATAATACTAAAGAATATTCAAGTAATACTTTGATTTATTATGTAACATATTAACCACTTCTTTTTATTGTAGATTTAATCGCTATTTATTAAACTTTAGTGTTAAATGACTGATTTATTATAATGACCTTCTAAAGAGCCTTGTTCCTAGCAAGGCCATTTAGAAGGGTTCAATGAAACTCAAGTTCAATTAATATTGATTCAATCTGCAATGCAAAAAAAGTGGTTTATATGTTATAATATAAAACAAAGTATTACTTAAATGTTTGTTATCTTCATTTATCCAGTAAACAAATGAACAATACTTATTTGTTTGTTAAATTGGACTTCCATGGTACACCCACCTTATATTAGAAGATTAGCTGATGGAAGCTGATGAAAGATGCAGTGTGGACCAAACTAAAGACTGGAATATAATCTTACCTTCATCTCTAGATATTTTAATAACTGTATTCCTCTAATTCAAATCCAACACAAATGGACCCATGACTGGGTTATAAATTAATCATGATATCATTTAATAATCAATGTTGACCTAATAATTGTGACGTAATCATGGCCCCTTTTGCCATTCCGATATGATAATTTTATCTATACAGGTATTTTTAACTTCCCATAAGGAAGTAATTTAGTGATTACATTTTTGTTTGCATCGGATCAAATGTATCTATTACTTATAATTGATGTAGATTACAGTATTGTAAAAATACTACAGACTTGTTCAAATTATTGTTACGTTATCGAATAATTCTATGATCACTTCCTTTGTTATCATTTAATTATAACAAAAAAATGAATATTTCGATAACAACCTTATTGAGTAATTAACTAATTTCAACATTGTAATAGAGGGCAATTAAAGTAATATATATAAATATAGATGCTCATTAATGTGGTGATAGTTTTGCTATTATTGATTGTTATAGACTTTGTAAAAAATGTTTATAATTTTTTCGTTATTAATATTTACCAATGGGGTAAATGTGAATTCATTTTCACTTCCAGTCATTACGGACATTCAAGAAATGATCGGGCTGGCCAGTGACATCCAAAGTGTTTGGAGTGGAAATGTTCCATTTAAAAATCTTGTTACGGAAGTGAATGATCCAGCAGCACTAGCTTTACAGAAACTTGATTCTCTATCAGTGCAAATATCTAACTTGGCGCTTGAACTCAGTGATAAAATGGATAACATAGTAGAAGAACTGGTGACAAAGATTCCTTTGGCCCAAGAACTTTCAGCAGCTATGAGAGACTTCCATAATATCATCAGTCGTATTGATATGCTTTATGATGATTTTCAAGACTTCGTGGGTGAAAGTGGATTCAACTCTCTCACACTTAATTCCCTGATTAAATCTGTAACATCTAGAGATGCTGGTGACATACCAGATGTTCTGAATCAAATGCATGCACTTTTTGTACCTGGAAGATCTGCATCGATTCGAGAAAGTATCCTAACTCTCATGATTAAAGCAAAATCTGTAAGTCAATTCTACCTGAAAAATTTTTTATCCTATTGTAAAATTATTATTTTTGTTTAATATTTAGATGGCAGATGATGTATGTAATCCAGCTTTTTCATTTCAAGAACGTTTGTATGAGATTTTTAACATCGTTTCCCTAACTGAAATCAGAGCTTTCATGATGACGTTGTTTGCTTATGATTACCTTGCTTCAACAACAAAAGGTAAATTTGGTAGAAGTTTCTTGACGTCATGTTGCTATTAATTTTGTTTATTCATTTATTTATAGAATCGTATACTAAAGAAGTACAAAAAGCTCAGGCGAAATTCACACTTCATATGGAAGAATACATATTAACTGTGAAAAATAAAATGGAAGCTGTAACGCGGGTAATATTTCCGTGTGATCCACCAGCATGGATTCGAGGTATTAGAAAAATATGATACTTAACAACTAATTTCAATAACTCTAATTCATTAATTCATTATTAGGTGAAACATTCGTTGAATTAGAAGGCTTAATGACGGGCTATTTAATAAATGAAGCACAAGCATATTCTGATGGAACATGTAGTCATTCATGCAGTGATATAGATACTAAGGAGACTTATAGATGTTTCACATGGCAGACTAATGTTATCATGACTGGTACTTCAGTTACTAGTACACCAGTTAAGTATTGTCAAAAAAAAAAATGTCTTGGAAGAGTTTATTATTGTGGTTCAATTGGTGATAGTGTTGACATTTGTGAATATGTAAGTATTTTTTTCATACTTATAGTTATGATTTAATGTTATACAAAAAATTATCATATTACAATAATTAATCATTCAAAAGTATAAACTGAATGTATTTACAGCCAGAAAACTCACTAAAACGTTACAAATATATATCAGCTCAAAGTAGTAGTCTCACATATGGTTCAAAAAGTGGTGGTTGTAGTGGAAATGGACTTAATAAAACTGAATTACCCACTGGAATCTCTGGTTTTTATAACTGCGATAATTGTTTCTGTAGATGTGTAGAAACATCTCGAGACTCAATAGCTACGCGAGCTGTCTCTTTCCTGTATCAAGTATCTGACGTCTCAAAGAATAAGTAAGTTTTTTGAGTGATTTTATTGATCATCATTATTATTATCACTTAGTTTTATTTTTGAGTTGTAAATATGGAATTTGAATTGATGACGAAATTTCTGATAATTACAACAAATAATTTATAATAGAAAAATTAATTATAACGTATGCTTACTGACTTATTGAAACATTTTTTCAGGGTAGTCACAAACTTTAGGTTTACTGAAAAAAACAAAATGATATACGTTCAAGTTGAAGAATCAGAACTTTTACCTCAACTCCGTATTAATTATAATGAATCTTCTTGGGTCCCATTAGAAGATTACACTTATAAAAGAGGCAATTTTTATCGTGTTAGTGACAATAAACCGCTTAGAGAAGATATAGAATTTGGATTTATTACTGACAAACGAAGAACATTCCATTTAGATGATATAATATTACCACCGAATCATGTTTTGACTGGAGTCCGATTAAATACTGTCAATTCTAATAATGAATTAAGTCCAATACAAATCGAAGCACGAGCAACACCTGTAGATGACTTCAATACAGGTAAAATTGGCAAACAACCATCAATTTGGATAACACCAAAAAGTCAGCCAACTCCTCACAAACGTTATACAGAAAAAAGGTAAGATGATGAAGGAACATACGCTGATAAGTTGGTACTTTAATACAAAATAAATTTATTTTAAAATTAAATGTTCAGCCATTAGAATCATTGATGAAATATTTTTAGAACTGAAGTGGACTATGGGAAAAAAGTAGATCCAAGAAAGTCGGAGAAAAATCATGTATTTTCAAAAATAAATGAGTTCATCATGTTTGGTCCTTCGAACGTGAATGATGATGCTGCACAAACTACTATACCTCTTTTTGATGCTCAACCTGTCTCAGTCAACCGAACTCTGGCATTAGGTGGTGTTGGCATGTTCGTTAGAGGTGCTAAAAATTATGGAGGATTCATTGCTTTCAGAGCCTATACCGCTAATCTTGGGAATTATATGAATGCAAATATGAAGAAAAAACAATTGAAACAATTCAAAAAATTGTATCGTGAAGTGTTAGCCTTCGACCCCCCAACTATAAAATAAAACTATCATATCAAATGATGAATTATATGTTAAAAAATGTTTTGGCAATGTTTTGAAATAAAGGGTACTATTAAATAGGCAATTGTATCTTACACGTTCCTTTTCAGATCAGTATGTAGTATTTCTTCCCAATGCTTCTCCAAGCTACGATTTTTGAAGTAAATTGAGAGCTTTTAATAATTCTACAGTGTTAGTACTCATCCTTGCGGTTTGCATTTACCTTCATTCGTTTTTCTCATGTCCAAGCCACGTGCACATTTAAATTCATTCATCCAAGATAGGAGAAAAGCCACTAGAGATCAGAACGCAAAGAGAATTCTCAAACCATGATACAATCTCACTTATTGTTTTAAGGTAGAGGTTAATTATAAATAGAAATCAAATAATTAGTTGATACTTTTTAATGATCAGACAATGGTATGTTGATAATTTCTGGCTTCAGCCCTTTAAATTCAAGAGGTACTGGATAGAAGTACTACAATAATCAACACTAAATTTAAAGCACAAATAACTATTTGTTGGCTCTGTAAAGTATTCTTCACATTCAAAATGTAGTAAAAAAAAAAAGTTATCCATACTTCAAATATCAAACATTTTTCTATAAGTAAAGTGAAGGGAAATGATACTTTTAATTACGAAGCAGTATGAAAATTTTTACTTTATAATTAAAGTAATAGTATATTTCGTATCAAGGGAGTAAAATCTAGTATTTGAACATGAAATCTCGTGGATAGAAGTACTAAATGTTTATTCCCATGGTGTGAATACATCTTTTTGTAATATCCTTTATTCTCAGTTTAGAGGTTAGTGAAGTCAGACGTTCTGCCTTGTAGAGAAGGATAACATGCGTGTAGGCATGCACACAAACAAATTTTGTCATTTTATGCAATGAAGAAACGTCGGGCTTTACTACCTCTGAACAGGGAGTAAAATCGAATTTTACGTAGGGATATGACGAAAATAGTATATTTCACACCTAGGGAGGAAAAGTGAACTATCCTAAACCACGTGTTTACCCCCCTCGCCGTCAGATCGGGTTGTAATTTTACACGTGGTTTAAGCTAGGCTACTTTTCCTCCCTAGGTGTGAAATATACTATTGTTATTTTTATTTTAATTGCTAAACTGAGTAACTTGATCATGCGTATATTGCACTTTATTGTAAAGTAAAATATTTTCTGAGCAAATGAAATAATACGTTACACTAAGGTTAACCTATACAATTCTGAGAATATCTAATTGATAAAATACTCCGAGTTAATGTGCTCATTCTTTTACTGTCTAGTAAAGTAAACATCACTAGCGCTAGAATATTTGATACCTATCATTAAAACATACGCATTCAGATAGTCTTTATTTTGTTTTGATATTAATTATTCGGTTAGCCGAGCGAGCTAAAGTGTTAGTTTTACCTCTTTAACTATAAACAATCATTTTAATATAAATAAACAAATAATAAATAACATATAATATTCATATTTTTTCCTTTTTTAATTAAGATAACAATGATAATTGGTACATTTACAAACTATGCTTGTTCTTTTAAAGCTGTGCATTCACTTTACAAATTTTTATAATACTTAGATATCATAATCTTGAATTTATCATATAGATAATCATAAATGTTAGAAATTTATATTAAAAGATACCTTACTGTGAGGTTACACGAAAATTTTAAGTTTACTAAAAGAGTAAGGTAAATTTTATTGTGTAGTTTTCCTATATTTACTACAATTATTAATAAAATTGATCAGAAATAAAGTTGTATGCACGTTATTTTTTCTCTGTGTTTGAAAGAATAGCTATTAACAATTAAGATAAAACTTTACTTATAAGTAAGTTTTTATAATCATTCAATTATTCATAGTACTTTTTTGCTGCTTACTTGTATAAAAGTAATGACTCTTTAAATTCATTAATGCATTTATGATAACATTTTTAAAAGTTTTATGTAATCCTTAACGCTCTGTAATAATAGTAATTAGATTATCATTAGTTTTTTGATTGACGTAAATAGTCGAAATTATTTAATTACAAAAATATTTATTTTTAAGATAAACAAATAAAGATAAAAACATATATAAATGTGACTTTAAAATACATCAGAAACTCCTAATAGTTATTATCCACAATTTTTAACTCTCATCAATAAAATTATCAAAAATGGTTTGGAAAAAATCTGACTGTCGTCTTACGAAATCCGACAAATATTCTTCAAATTATAAGAAGATATAATTGACCTATCATCTACCCTCTAAAAATGAATCAGTAGATATTCACTGATTCATTTTCAAAGAATATACATACCTCATTTTTCGCTTCGTCTTATTTAATGACTATTCTATGATACAATCGTATTTTTGCGATCACTATGTTTGCTTTCGTAAAACAAAACTTACACTAGTGGAATAATTATTATTATCAATGTGAATTATATGTTATCTTTCTTATTTTTAAATTTGTAAATTTCTTTTTATTTTATATTTCTAATTTTTAACAGTAAATAATTATAGTGAACATTACAAAGTAATGCTTACTAACAAAACTTAAGTATTAAATTAATTAAATATTCCAAGACAGTCAAAGTGCTCTTTGTAAACATTTCAGGATCAGAGTTTATCTTTTAACCCCCCCCCCCTCCCTTCACTAATGATTATTATTTTATCTCTACTCTTGTAATATTTCTGTCTGATTTTTCTTAATGTCTCTTTCCTGTATCAAATATCTGACGTCTCAAAGAATAAGCAGCTTTTTCTTAATGTAACTCATGGTACAGATGATCGAAATAAGTTGAGATTCAAATGGTCGTAGATGATTAGTTCTATAATTAAGTATAGAAAAAATAAAATAGATTTATATTGATTAACTCAGATCTATTCTTTGGCACAATCAGATTTACTTTGTTCTGCGTACATCTGTTTTGATCACTTCAGATCTTCTGTGATCTCTGTAAATGTATTAAATTGTTTTTATCATCGAGATCAATAGAGATCTCCATAGACATACAGTAATTTGTGTAAATCTACAGTAATCTCACTAGATATACATAGATTTACTCAGATCTAATTTTCTTCAGTTTTTTAGATATAAGTAGATAAAATTAGATCCGAAAAATGACGAAAATGTGAATCTGTGTAGATCTATTTTATTTGTTCCTGGGTATTTTTTTTTGTTTATTTGCTATGAAAGCTGATGAAAGATATCTACTGAAAATGGAATACATCAAACATGAATGACTAAAAAGCATAAAGAGCGAATAAATGAAAAGAGCAATGACACAACGAATAAAGTCTAACTAAGAGAAGAGTAAAATTACACTGGACCAAAAGGTATACCGATGCTTTTTGCTTTCGTTGAAGGTTTCACCAGTCTATCCGGTCGACTTCCTACATTCATATTTCAAGCTTTGGAATGCTGGGATAGCCATTCATTCTCATGACGATCCACGATATTACTTTGAGCCACGAGGAGACTTTCTTGTGGAATCATTTTTTATATTTTCAACAACTCAATCATCTTTTTCAATTTATTACTTTTTTTTTCATCAGTCCTTGTGTAGCTGTTAAATTGATTGTGGAGTTTTCTATTGTGATCACAATAACTATTGAAACATTTTATAAAATTGAACAGATAAAATGGACTAATGAACAAAAGTGGATAGGATTTCATTATGAAAGTAGTAGTATGTTCATATAGATGGCTATGTATACATAGAGGAAATCAGTGAAATGAGGACGAATCGCGGTTAATTATCGATTAAACCAATGAGGTGTGAGGGCTCGGAAGATCGTTACCGGTCTACCGTTTCACCCGGGAGACATCAGATAATGAAAGCTATTAGAAATAAAGTGCTACTCTTGAGCAATAAAACCTAGAAAATTTTGTAAATAAAATTGATCTTTCATCGTCTGCTATTTTTAGCATCGTTATTACTTAGGTAGATTTAATAAATAAGGTGATGAATTAAATGAAAAAAAAAATGGGTTGGAAAATAACTTTGAGTTGGGAAAAAAACTTCTTGTTCAAGTTGAAAAATTATCGAGTGTTTTATCAGGTAATAATAATTTAATTAGTACTCTTTGCCTTATTTTAATAAACGAGCTGTGAAGTTTATGAATCCTAAGTGTATTATTTATGGGGAAATAATTGATAGAGTTAGAAAAAAATTTCCTAGAAGATAATTAAGTAATTAAACGAAAAATTTTTTTATCTATTTAAATGTTATTTACTTATAAATGTTCAAAAAAGAATTATTGGGTTTGACAAATAAAAAATAGTAAAATACTTCAAATGACTTTAGATATTTTTCTTTATCTAATAGTTTATTTTAATCTAGATACCGTCATTATACGATCAATGACTTGTATTCACTTTGAAGACAGAGGCATTGTGGTACTATCTTAATAAAGAACACATTCTAGAGTGTATAAACTTAATTCCACTATTTTTTTATTTGCTATTAGAATTTTCTTTCCTATGAAACAACTCATACATATGTGCCTCTTTTACCACCTATCTATGTCAATGAGACTACTCTAATTAATTTATAGGCATAGACAACTCTTCTCAAGGACCTAGACACACTGGTGACAAGCGGGGTTCTGCGTGTTACAGCATTGGTTGTTATGCAAATGAGTGTACCAATAATTTAGTAATTGTATGTTTAGACGACTCGAAAGATGAACAACTGGTACAAGTAGACTGACGTGGATGACTTGAGGCAACATATCGCGATCAACTCGATGGGTATTTTTAGGAAGACATAATGGCGTCAGTTAATACTGGTAATAACGTGTTATTAATAGTCAGATGTATTCTAATAGTAGATTATGCATCAAGGGACCTAAGTAAGCTATTATTGCCCCGCATAAATCACGTCATTCGAGTCACGCGGCGCATGCGCACGAGCTGAAAGCGTTTTCGAGTACTTCAGTTACTAGTAATTAAAGTAAATATTAATTAGATTCCACTTTATTTTACCGGTCGATAATCGGTAATTTAGAGATCTCTCTCTATAGGGATGATAAGTTACCTTTATCATGCCTGTATTATATAAAAATTTTTTAAACGCAGAATAGTTTCATTGACCATAAAAAAATATATAACGGTAATATTTTTTTTATTATACCTTAAGAGTTCCACCATAAGGGTAAACAATCGGAGGAGGATACAGAATTTTATCTGCTATGGTCTGCAAACTGTTAATTCCACAACAATGTAGACCAATGAGCAAGAAACAAATGAACTTCATGTCAATCAGTTTACGATGGAATATTGTAGTCTCTTTCACTAGTTGAAAATATATTATTGTGCTTCGCAGGTGATACCTATGTTTGATGAAAAAAATGTTTTATAAAAATACTTCTGAGAAATAAGAGGTATTTTAAATTGAGTGATAAATTCACTATAAATCCAAGTGCATTATTGTTACACATTTAAATGTGTTAAATATGACGTCACCCATTGCATTAACATTGTAATCACTTTTTACGCACTTTGAAACGCGTTAAAAGTACGTTTTTACCATTATTAAACATGTTCATGTGTGTAACAGGAATGCATTTGGATTTATAGTGAATTCAATACGAAACTTTTGTTTAAGACTCTTGATATTTATGAATAAGTGAATATTGCTGAGTGCTTTAATCATTTTAGATTCTATTTATAAAATTGTAAATTATGATGTTCAAGTTCATTAATGATGTATGTGTCTTTAATTACTGTAAAGAATATGTAATAATTTTAAATGGTTGAAATAAACTAATATCTGGATTGAAGTGTTTTATTGATAATAATAAAAAAAAAGAAATAAAAGTTAAGTGAATTTTGATTGATGAATAATATTTCTTATAAAATGACTTATGATACTTACTATTATTTGCGAAATATGAATCGGTACGCAATAACTTCTTAGTCCATAATCATTCTAGTGAACGATTCTAAAGGTGATTCAATACAGTTTGGATAAGTCGAGCTGCAGTCACTTCCAGATCTACCCAACTGTTCAGCGTCTTGATATAATTTTTCACGCTGTGAGTAATTCGAATTAATCGATTCCTGCAAAACTTCCGTTGGACTGTGAAAAATGTAATCAATTTTAAATATTAACTGGATTTGAACTGGTTAGTAGAAATTGATACCAATATAAAAGTTAATTTGCATTTCGAAATAGAGTGAATTTTTCCGTAATCTTTTATCAAGTAAATAATTGATGTATGAGGTAACAGAGCCGAATCCAAAACAGATGTTGAAGAAAAGGGTAGTAAAAAATCCCAAGCCCCGAAAAAATCTAAACCCGTTAGGTAAAGAGAAAAATATTAATGAGTAGCGAAAAAGAGAGTTTTCCTTCTTCGATATCGACAAGGGAAGAGCTAGTCAACGACGCCACCTTGGCACCATCAACACATATATTGCAACTTTGTACTTTCTTTTGATAAACTTTTTATTTTTTTCTAAACAATACTTTGGTTGTTCGTTGAGCACTATCTCCTCCTACTACATTAATGTGTATTTATTTCCAATTCGAGTCATTTTAGATATTCAAGAAATATGTGAGTTGGTAATAAATAAATATAAAGTGTTTAAGCTTGAAATATTCGGTTTAAAAATCTTCTTACCGAAGTTTCTATTTAGATAGTATAATATGGCCACTAAATCACATTTCAACTGAACATTCATTAAATAAATGTTCACTCAAATGAACAGTCATAGAAGCACACCTGTAGATGATTTTGAAAAGGGTAACGAAATATAGTGTCATGTACCTATAATTTTTCGTATTATATCTGATCAGGTATAATTATACATAAGATTGAAGTAAGGGAGATATAAGTTAATGTACGGTTAGGAACAAGTATACATGAAATCATGCATCATCACGTCTCGTCATGTAAAATCAAGCATGATCATGAATAATTTTATTCTTGGATGAATACAATAATAATTTAGTTTTCAAACTGTCTTGAAAAATAATTGGTAATTATGAAGATTAAATTCAAAATTATCCTGAAGACTTTATTTAAATGACGAATGTTAGACGCTGAATGAAAAATTTGTCATTGTTTCTTCATGTTGATGAGGTTTTTCAAAAAAAAATAGATTTTTTCTTCGAATGCCTCCATTACACAATGCCATCCTGTATCAGAAAATTTAGTGGAGTTTGTTTACTTAATTTGCAGTAGTTTTCACTGATTCAGTTTAAGAGAGTACATGGAAAAAAGAATTACATAAAAATCATCCTGGCATTCAGGACGATCTAGGCATTCGGTCGAATTCCCTAGTAGAAATTTTGTCGAGGTCCTGTCCAGTGCCTTGGAATTGCCTCGATTTCATGTGTTAATTGTATGAGAATCGAGGCAATTTTTACTGGGGTTATCCCTTGAAATGCAAGGTTATTTTAACTCAGTTCTCCTTTCTGTGCATTGGTCACAGAAAGAAAGAATTATTCTTAATTTCCGTCGATATTTGTTCTTTTATAATTGATTATTGTTTGATATTCGACCAGTATTCTTTTGAAAACTACTAAATTATTTATCATTCTTAAATAAAACAATAAAGAAGATAAAGGTCTACTAATTTCAGTTTAGTGTTTTTAGATTGTGATCAATTAATAAATTATTTAATCACCCGTATAAATAAATTTCATTCCCTAAAGATTCCTCAAAAGTTCCCCACAATCCTACGAGGGAAGCATCAGGGAAAATCTCCACTAAAAAACATTCAGGGAACAAAATTTCTTCATACGGGTAGTTTAAATGTGATAAGAAGTGTAATTATTTGTAGTAAACGCGGTTTAATGGTTTCACTAAATCGTGAAACATCAAAATGTTACTGCACTTATGTGTATTTTAGTGTTCAGCGAAAGCGAAAAAAAAAGATTGTGGGGCAATTTGGTGATAAATGCATCAAGTGTCACTTGGTTTAACAAATTTGGAATAGATATTCAAACTATATGCAGAGCAGAGCATATTTTATTTATCGTCAACCACCTTATCAAGAAATAATTATGGAAGAATTTTCGATAACAGCACACACGTCAGATTTCAAATTAGAAAGTGTTTTACTTCAATGCACTTAAAGTGTTTCACAATGACATCACCCATTTGATTAACATTGTAGTCATTTTTAATGCATATCGAAGTATATAAAACGTGGCTACAATCTCAATCAAATGGGCGACGTTATTTTAAAACACTTTAAGTGCATTCAAATAAAACACTTTCTAATTTGAAATTTGCAGTATTGTAATTGGATTTTGTTTTGTAGAGAAGTATATGTCATTAAAGATGCATAGGTTAATCTGCATAATGACCAAATAATATACCTTCAAGACATGACGTTTAATTCATCAAAGATTTTGATTAGTCATTTCAAACTTTGATTACTGATGAATCATCACTCAAATGAACTTCTAAAGGAATGTTAGTGTTTAGGTAGCAAGTTTTGCACCACCTTTCTTGACATATATATTCATACATCGTAAATTTATATAGCCTAGTTTTGAAGGCCAACTTACAGCCAGCTGTGCTTTTAAAGCTCAACACCAGAATGCAGGCATCTGAAGAAATAATACTCTCTCGCGATAAAGTAACGAAGCTTAGTGTATAACTTTGACTAACGTCATTTATATCCTCGCTAACTACACTCTCTACCTTATTTCTTGGAAATTACTGCAACGGCTGCAACTCACTCCAATTGCCCAAGTTGCTATTTGATATCAAACCGCAATTATATTTAAATTCGAGGAAAAAATTGCTTTGCAAAACAACCTCTTCACCAGACAATAAATTTGTATTCTTTTACTTTTATGCATATTTATATCATTTTGTGTGTTGAATTAAGCTTGCATTAAAACTAGTCAATTCTTCATTGTAATATATTTATATTTTCTTCTTCGCAAAATGGAAAATTAAGATTAAAGAATCAACAACTCTGAAACGAGCTCTGAGTAAAAAGTTTATTTATGGAAGATACTTGGAATTATTTTTATGATAATTAAGTTATTAAATAGCTTGATGTGTTATAGTTCGGAAAATGACTCCTTCTTCTGTTTTATAGGTGAATGTAAAATGGATGAACAATTTAGATGATAAATTTATTTCTAGGAAGCAAAAAACATTGCTCTGGGTTGACTGATGAAGATGCTTTAATATGACAATCATCAGGGTAAGTAAAGATACTTTTTGCCAAAATTTGATTTAAAAACTAACAACTTTCTTGTTTTCATGATTAATATGCAATTTATTTTACTTTGATTTTTATGAATTTTTTGATATTTTCGGAAAATATGATAGTGAAGTGAAGAAGTAAAATTACAATTTCATTAAGTGTCCTGAATCTCATACAATGTGTGTCAAAGAACGATAAATACTTGAAAACGAACTTACGTTAACACCAAATGAATGATTTCTTCGGCAGTGTCACCACTAGTTTTGCTGAGAGGTGTTTTAGCAAGGTCGCAAATACTTCTTAGTAGACAATGTCTGCCATTTTTCCAACCATACCTTGAAAAAATAAATATTGAAATTTATTATCAAGTTTAAATCTTTTCTAAACTCAACTATTCTATACCATAAATTGTTTATATTTTGAAATATACGATAAGGCTAATGGATAAAAAGTAAAAGGAATGTTTATTGATTGACAGATCGAATACAAGATCCAAATAAATTTGGATTTGGATTGGTTTAATCTGTGCTGGTCTCAGTCCTAAACTATTATAAACACTGCAAATTCAAGTGTTTAACAACTAAACATTCAAAGTGGTTACAATATTAAACATCATAAACGAACTATGGTCATTTTGTAGACGACTTTTAAACGTTTCTTGCCGTTTACCAAAATGCTATAGTTTGTTTATAATGGTCAACATTGTAAACACTTAGGTATTTAATTATTAAACACTTGAAACATTTTATTACTAAATACCTAAATAAAAGTTAGTCTCAGTTCAATACATACTTGTGTGTATTGTAAAATTTTACATGTGATCGAAAATTTTTGACTGGTACTGTACTGTTTCTTACAACATATTAAAATTACGCTGACATTAAAGTTCTTACACTCTTCTTTCAAGACTTACAACTTTCATTTTTCTTTTTTCCAGTGCAGTAATATTTTCGTAATACTATTAATTGGCATAATAAAATGTTTAGCAATAAATTAATTAAATGTAAGTTAAATATATATTTATACATATTTATTATAATTTTTTACATCATTTATTTTCTTTACAAATAATTGGTTTAAAGGCACTAAAATAATCCAGTAATATTCTAGAATATTCTATTGCTTACTCATTAATTGATTTTACGATGACTAAGAACTGTCTGTTAATACTTGCTTGCTCCTTGAATTAATTGCCTTATGTCCTAATTAATTTATGCCTCAGTGAATCCTTTTACCTTTCGCAACCCTCTGGAAGTGCAACAACTCCTCGAAGCTTTGACTCAATGGGCACGTCAGATGCACATTTATTTAAGTTATCGCTCACCTGTTTATTTTTTGCATTCACTCTCTAACATTAATTACTGTTTTATTTTATGTTTTTTTCCTAAGTTTACCTATTTTTTGCAGTCTAGCCTCGTTTAAAATGAAATTCTTTCCACGTTTCGCAATTAATATAGACCGTCAGCGATAAAATCGAAAGTTATTTTGCATCAATTTTTTATAACGATTTTTTTTCTCGCCGCGGGATAAACTGAAGACTACTTGAGAGAATTGATTTTCAATAAAAGACAGATTGAAGATTGAGTGCACCTTTCGTTGCTCATCATCTCGTCAAGCTATTAATTAACAAAATATCGGTTTGCAGCTGCTAGCAAGATATTTTATGCGAATTTTTTCGTATTTGATTTATGGAGCTTTTCAGTGTGAAGTATTTATAAAAAGTAAATTATTAAACCATCAAATAATTTTTGAAAAGCTGTAACAAATAATCTGAATACAGAATATTTGGATAAAAAAATTACTAAACCAACGAAAACATTATGTTTCGTAACATATTGTTTGAATTCTAACAAAAGTGATAACAGCGAATGAGATTTTTTTCGTTTTCAATTGGATATAAAACCTATTGGAACATGTGTTGAATTAATTGGTACAATTTTTATGATTTCAATAAAGTAGGTTTTTGTTTCGTTTCAATATTTATTGTCTTGTAGTTGTAAACGGCTGGTTTACAATACAGTAATATCAATTTTGCATATAGTGCCAAAGAGATTTGCAGTGTATAAAAGTATAAATCTATAGACATAATATGTGAATGTGCATTTAAAGGTAAAATCATTTATCTACATGATCATTTTATCTGTCGTTTTTTTTTTCGTGAATATGAAAAGTCATTTGATCAATTTAAAAAATAACATCATTTTACAACTCTGTTTAGTTCTCTTTCTTTTATTCTGATCTCTTTCTAAAAACTCAATATTATTTCATTACACTATCATTATTGTAACTTATATTATGAATTTATGATATTTGGAATCATTAATATGAAGTCATTGTAGACACTGGGAATAATTCTAATTCAGTTGATTCATTAATTATTCGTTCAATCATGAAACTTTCACCAATTAAAATTTTAGAAGACAATAGAACGTTTAGATAAATTGTTGGTAAATATTATTTTTCTTAAGATATATAATTTTTTCTCTAGGAAGGTATATAATTTTTAAAACAATTGGTTTGTAATAATCTCGAAATATTATAAACATTCACTAATATATATTTATACAACTTAACTTAAGTTAACATCCTGCATTTTTCAAAAGGACATATTATTATTTACTAACTAACATCTTCTTGCACTCTTACTCATCACAAATAAAGTTCCTAATCGAACCCACCTATCTTCCGAAGCTGATGAAAAGAAACCCTTATCTATGACCTCCACTTTACCTCACCAGATACCCTTTCTACCTTTGAAAATAAGTTTACGCTATAAGTAACATTTTGTAACCAACATTAGAACTAAGTTGTAGCTCAAAGTGACAAGTTCACTTCTAAAATATTTTCAATAAACATTAACACTAATCAACTTCAACCTCTGTGTCCGAGTCTTGATTTTATGACAGGTTTATAGATTCACCTCACAAATCATTTTCGGCTGAATGTAAAACACCGAAACTTTTGGGATAGATTTAGATATTGTCCGTACTGTACATTTTAATTCAAGCAAGTATTACTAGGTGGCGACGGCTAGTCTGGTTTCTCACAGCTAATGACTGCTGAAAGAGTGAATAAATTAGACCCTGGGTGCAGGCAAAGGTCAGCCTTAGAAAGAAGGCGAGTGGAATCAGAAAACGAGCCTGAATCCTCTTAATTACGAGGTAGAATGCTTTACCAATCGAACTATCTTACCCTTGTGTCTTATTTCTTACTTTTCATACCTGTATTAATTATAGCTGTTCGCGAAATAAAATAAAATACTTAATACTCACATATCCAGGAAATTTTCAACAAATGAATAGAAACTTGTCAAATTAAAATCTTGAATATCTCTCGCTGGAATAATAGAAGGTTTAAATTGCGTTGAATTCCAAGGTAGCGCGTAGTTAAATTGAAATCCTGCTGAAAACACAACGCTGCCCTTTTTACTTGTGATCAAAGGTACGGACACTCCAATAGTGAACTGGAAGATAAAAAACTTATTGTATAAATCAAACATGTAGAGGAATAGATTGAATGGGATCGTCAGTCAGTAAAAACAACGCTTGTTTGACAGGTTAAATAGTGGTACCTCTTGTCAATGCTTGACCACACATGCCGCCTACTCTTCTTTATCCCGTTCATTCTCTACAGGAAAATTCATTGACATTACGTGACTAACCACAAATTCATATTTCTGTCGAATGTATACCAATCACCAAACCTACATGACAGCTCTTTGTTTTCTCTGTTTGTAGAAACAGAAATTCAGTTCCCATTTTCAATCTTGAATTATGATTTTCGATAATGTATAAAAGCACTCGTAGTTGTATACATTCACGATTTATCGGTCAGTGAATTACAAATCCTATTGGATTGTTTGTTTATAAAATAAACATACGTCGGAATTATCTGAATCACTTGTCATCATCATTATTATGATGTTTAAATGCCTAATTATGATTTATTTGCAAATGTCGAATATTTACAAAGAATAGTTATTATTTCCAGAGGTAATATTTAATATTCATTAGAATGGAAATTATTATTTACTCTGCTGTGGTAACGTACATTATTTCAATTATATTGATAATATAAATATGGCTACTAAATAATGAAAGAATGCTCAATCGTGATTTATAACCATTGACATTTATTTAAAACTATTAATATTAATTAAACCGTTTATTTATGAATTTCCTGATTATTTTTAATTAGATAAACTTGTCAAAAAATATCAATTCGATTTTAAAAAATCGGTCTAGGCTTTGTTTATGCCCTGACGATGAACTTCCTATTAATTAAAATCTCCTGATTTTTTTGTTTATAAAAAATTTATATTATTATGAACAATTGTTTAATCACATCAAATTATTTATAACAATATTTTATTGATATTTATCGAATATAATCATAGTCATAATAGTTCAATAAATTAAAACCATTTTAAATTGTTGATAATAAATTGAATTTGTTATAAACAATACATAATTGTTCAGAGTCATGTGACGTTATTAAAAACCGTATTATATTGACGTCAATTATTACACGTAGAGATCGTTTAACTCGTTTTGACTCGAGTTTTATTTTTATTTATAGTCGTTCAAAAGGATATGGTTTAACAATTTATAAATACTACATAAAGTATTCTGTAATTAAAAGATTTATTATTTATCATTTTAACAATCATGTAAATTAATTGAAATATATAAAAAACTTATTTAAGTCTATTCAAAGCTTTGAATAATCTCTCAAAGTGTACCTTATTAATTAGTAAACAATTATTGAATACTTGTAGAAAATATTATACCCAAGCTGAATATTATGAAATTTTATAAAAAAAGTTTTAATTATATTGAAATAGCAATTACAATAATAATTATCTTTTAATAAAATGAATCAATTAAATTATGAAAATTACTTAATATAAAAGTTTATCATGCGTTGATTTTCAATTATTTTTTAATTAAGTTCAATATTATGAATAAAATTAATTTTTGCTATATCAGTTGTTTAATACAGAAATTTAACATATTAAACTTACTTGAAAAACGGAGCTTTTAGGAAACAAAAAAACCGCTGACTCTTCGAACGATTTTGTAACAGAACCGATTACTAGTAACAGTGGTAATAATGCGTCACGTAACATTTCAAGTGAACTGAAAGAAGAAAACTGTGAAAGAAAAAAGACAAAAATGTGTCCACCATGTTCCACACTCCCACGAAATCTTCACTCTTTGCTCAAGTAATTAGAACCTTAGACAGTATTAGCTTTCTGTTTAAAGACTTATATGGATTTTTTCCTCTTTTTTACAGATTTTTTATCCAATTATTTTTTCTTTACATTTCCACCTTTATTTATATAACTGATTGCTTCAACCATTTTTGTTCTCATCTCATTATTTTCTCTAATTAAATCGCTTGAATTATTCAAGCAATAAGGAATTATTCATAAGCCTAGATAAATTACAGCATTGTTCTCAGTAATGTGATTCCATACTTAAGTAAGTTTTGTAGTTATGTATCATCTTAAGAATTCACAAACAAAAACAGTCCTGTAAAGTAACACATGAAATATAGAACTAAATTTGGAACTTGTAAAAATTTGGAGTATAATTCTATAAGAAAGGTTTCATTTTAATTTTTCTATGATTCGCAACATGTAGATGCGCTATTATCGTATTAAATCTCAATTTGAATTTATTTTCAAACTAAAAATACTTCCAGCTTTTATTTTCAATACCTTAATATGATAGTAAACAATCATTTCAAACCTGAGAACTATCTGGAATATATTGGAATGTTTTTTTAACCGTGCTGCACATTTATCTCTCAAAATTTACTTTCTCTCATACCCCCTCCGAAAATTAAAGTTTTCTCCCCGTTTTCAGGTCCCAAAGCGACATATCCGCATAAAAAGACAAAAAATCGTCTATGCGCATGCTCATACGGGTGTTGTCTTTCTCTGCGCGAGAGAAAACGTCACTTTTCCAACCTCAAAAGAGACAACAAACTTTTATTTTGGACAATGGTATGATAAAAAATAGTATGTTGACCACAATGGAATTTTACACGCAGGTAAGAATATCATACTTTGCTCCCTTGGTTAACAATGTACTATTCTAATTCAGTCTAATATAGTTATTTTTTGAAAGTTTTAAACCAATTTCTAATTTATCATGATGATAGTGCGCATGCGTACATCTCACGGCTTGTATTTTTTATCGTATGAACGGTTTTAGGTGACATCGTCGTCACTTGTACGCCTTCGGAAATTTCCATGTCTTTACGCCACATATCTTCTCACTCACGATGCGAGAAAAAAAACATCCATATTACAGCACTCTTTGCGGTGTCTAGTCCACACTTTGCTGAATGTTTTAATTTTAATGAGAAATTTTCCAATTAATATTGCAAATTGTGTATTTTCGCTTGTTTTATAGCGAAATAAATGAATAAGTTCCCCCTGAAATTTACCTCGTATTAAATAGATTATTATTTTTGCTATTTTATGTCTTTTCCTCTATCCTGCTTATTTTTTTTTATTAATTAACGACTCTTTCTTACGCAAAGACATTCAAAACTCTTTTAATCTTTATATTGTTATAAATTCATTATTCGACTTGGAATCTAGAAACGGAAATAATACATGAATCTGGATAAATTATGCACAAAGTATAAACACAATTCGAAACTGGCAAAACTCGACATTTCTAATGTAGTATCATTAAGTCGGTAGTAGGACCAGGTGGCAATCTGGAAACCATGTTCGAGCCACAATGAACTAACCAAATGAGTGAGTGGTGTGAGGTACAGAAGGTAAGGATGGCAAAACATCAGGTAGAGATGAACAGAATAGAGTAGCTTGCGGTAGGAGTGGTTCTCTAACGTGAATCTGGTTTAGATTGGAGGAGAGGGATGTTGAGGTGTTTGAGTACTTTTGTATGCAAATCTCAAGTGCTCAGTTACAACGATCCTTTCTACAACTACCAAATGTCGTCATATACTTGACCGTATTACGTTTATATTGTAGCCGTTATTGAAAGTCCAGCAGACATTCTGTTTCCTTATTTTATGAAATATGTCGTTCTTAAGTTCAATAACAGTCTATTTTATAGTTCAATATCCTTCAATTGAAAAGATCGATTATTTAATAAATCACGAATAAGATTGGTTTCGAATATTTGATATTTTGGAATATAATGAAATCTAAGCGTAGAAGTATTCAATAAATTACAAAGTGTTATTGATATTACATTTATAATAATCTACATATTCATTCTGTTTTTGGTCATCTGGAAAATATAATCAGTAAATATGACTTTTAGGAGTTATAAAATTCAATAGTATCGATAGAAATGACCTTGGCATGATATATGATCTAGATTTGTTGATAAATGTAAGTCGTATGCATTGTCTGATTTAATGTTACTGCAGTGAAAACTATTTTATTATTTTCAAAAACTTATTACATACGAATAATTTTTTAGTACTTCCATTAAACTTGTAAAACGTAAATTAAGCTGTGAAAATATCATTCAAGTTTAGTTTTTATGAGTTTTAGATAAAAATATACTTGAATAGTTTTATTATATTCATAAATTGTCGTGTCAATATACATTTTATCTATTGTTAACATCAAAATGGAAAACAATAATTATTTTATAATAGTTTATAGCAATCTTTTTAATAAACAACATTTTAGATTTATAAATTTTTAAGAAGATTGGTGTGATACTTTTACAATGATTAGTTCATTAATGAATTCTTGAAATAATTAATTCAATTTTGAAATAATTAGTACCAAAATAAAATTCAGCAAACATTTCATAATAAATATCTTTATCGTAAATAAATTATGTAGAATCACATACACTGCAAATCGTAGTGTTTTAATTTAAAACACTTAATGTATTTTTAAATGACGTTACCTATTTAATTAACATTGTAATGTCTTTTTTAAATACTTCCAAGTGCATTAAAAGTAACAACAATTTTAATCAAATAAGTGATGTCATTCTAAAACACTTTAAGTGTTTTAAATTAAAACACTTCTAAATTTGAGATTTACAGTGTATTGTAAAGAAAATTTACTTAGGAATACAGTAAAATTTATTAGGAAGCCTAATAAAAATTCACTCAGTAACCCATTAAAATTTTTACGGTCAGACAATTTTTTCGCATCTAAGTAAATTTTCTTCGGTTTGCGCACTTAGTCTTGCATAACTATGCAGTCTCAGTTAAAATTAAAGGATTCCCCAATAAAATTTCATGGATTTTTTTCTCCGTCTACTATAGTTGTACCATATACAGTACTGGTCAAAAGTTTTCGATCACATTTTAAAAATAGTAATTTGTACATAGTCCAATAAAAATTGCCATAAAAATTTAGCATTATTTATGCTAGCATTAATAATGAACGCATAAGTAGCAAAGTATTCCAATAAATACGCTTTCTTTATAGTTTGCCGCCGCAGGATGCAAGGACTCGCCTAGCGTGTTCAGTGTCAGTTCAATACATACTTGTGTGTATTGTAAAATTTTACATGGGATCGAAAACTTTTGACCGGCACTGTATGTCACTGAATGCATTGTAGAGTTAAATGGTCTAATAAACATCACACCAAAATTGGCTTACTGAAGCTTTTTATTTAAACTTGCAGTTGTTAAATGTGAATTACAATTTATTTTCTTGCTTCTGCTTATGGTAGCGAAGTCTCTGATGATGCTCTTCCAGAAGTTTCTTCAATAGCTATAGAAACCTCTTACGTCATCATTTTCATTCCTGATTTCATCATATTGAATCCTTTAACGGCCATGTTCCCTGCTTGTTGCGGAATTTTTATCATTACTTCTCTTGCCTGTGGTTCAATTTTCTTAACGATACCAGTGGCTTGTTTCATGAAATTAGTTGCCGAATTCGAAAAGAATTGTGCAATATCTCTTTTAGATCTAATAGATGATCCTGAATTCATTTTATTATATTCAGGTTCCAAATTTCTGACGAGTCTATTATTATTTTCTGAACTTTCCAAAGTCACAACGAAATTCAGAAAATTTAATAACAAAATTACAAGAGTAATTCTCATTGTTGTTGGATTGAAAGTAATACTTTTCTCACAACTGAACTAAAATATTGATTGAATTTTTTGTGGGCACGTTCTTTTATAAATGTCTCATTTATACGAATTTTTTTCGTGATTGTCGTGAAATAAGTATTGGAAAATATCATGTTATGACAAGAACAAATATATACTTTTGTAGAAAATGAAATATTTTATTACTCAACAGCTATATCACTTCGTGATCTACGTAACTTTATAGCTTACGTCATTTATTAAAATCAAAAGTAATAGCGAAATAAAAGTATTCAAGATAATTTTATGTATCATTTTTTATTTATCTTATGCAATGAAATTGAAGTTTAAATATGCTATTCCAAAAAATATATTAATTATACATATTAAATGATTAAAAAAAAATAAATTAGATTTTATGGGAAAAAGTATAGGAGTGTACACATAAAAAGCTCAAGTGCAAATCACAGTAGGTTTATTTGATAATGCTTAGAAGGTACAGTTAAATTGTTTTCAAAAGTTAGACTAATTATTATTATTATTAAGATATATAGGCTTCGAATTTAAGCAAGTTCATACAAGCCATATAATCAAATAATGAGAGGAATTTATGGGAATAAAGGATATTCGACCATTAGTAATAATAACACCAATTTATAAGAATAATAATATTATTTATTAACAAGCTTTGGCAGAAGATAAATAATTTGCACTATTTTGCAAGTAGGAAGTCTGAAGCCCCCACAAATTCTGTGTACCAGAGACATCTATTGTTTTTTAAGCGTTCTACATGTGAGTGAAACTAACTCTTAATCGAGTAATTGAGAAATCTCCCTTTTCCCTGACTCTAACCAGAGAGGATTCCAGTGTATGAAGGCTCCTGAAATTCTCCCCGCAGCGGCTGCAGCTGACCTACGACTACCCCAACTGTATCGTATTCGCCATGGACACCGGAAAACTGCAGAAAACCGAAGCTAGACTAAATCGTAACCAGGACCGAAGATGATGCCCTAAGAAAAACTCGGTTTTCCCCCTCCAAGGCGTTGATGCCCCTTCCTTTTGACTCACAAAGGTCCTTTCTTATCCTACAATAAGCTATCACTGAGAACATTTCCTTTACTTACTCTATACTATGTAGCAACATGCGGGAAAACACTGCACACGTTGAAGGACTTAAAATTTACTTATCCTAAGCTTACAATAAAAAGATTTGGCATTAAAGTATCATTACACCGATACTACATTTTAATTTCGATCTTTATGGAATTACATAATAATTTTATTGAAACACAATAAGTCTTTTCAAACTTATTTTAATAAGTCAGTACATTTTTTCGAACGTTTCACTTTACCATCCTTTTTCCTATATTACATGTCTCTGTACATGATGTAACGTTGGATGATCATCAGCTAATTTTCTCCTATCAGGACCATTATTGTAATTGATGTAATTATTACCAGTTGGTTTAATGCTTTTGGGCTCCACATTACCAATTTTTTATATTAAGATAAAGAGGTCAAGCTTGCATAAAAGACCGAAAAAAATTATTTCATACGAATGTAGATAATTTTATTCAATAAGTACTTAAATAAAAATACTGTTCATGTATTTACACATTTATTAATCTATTTCATTATTTCTCTATAAATAAGTAGCTTAAAAATACAAAACATAGTAAATGTTCACTGCTCAATCATTCCTTTGAAAAAAGTTATAATATCATTATATTTTACTTATTATTTTAAAATCGATTCAATATTTCCAACAAAATACCTATGTTGATGTACTTAAATACATGTATTAAATACTTTTAACTAGCAGTATTTAAATAATATTTGAAAGAAAATATAATATGCATTCTAAATACTCTTATTTCAAATACTTAGCAAACATAAAAGAGTTGATATTACGATAAAAAGTATGAAAACGGGATAAAAAGGATGGAATGAGGCATTATATTTTAATTCAGAAGTCATATGTTATTACATTGATCATTTACTACTCCAAGTATCTAATCAATAGTAGTACCTCCAATCAATGTAAATTCTTTTTAATTCTCAAAGCCCCTGTATTTTTTTGAATTTATGTAATTATCCGAATAAATAACATTGTAAAATCCAATGAAAGATTTCAAAGAACTGAAAGTTCATTAAAAATGACAACAAAGATTTTTATAATTAAAGAAAGACATCTGATGTGCTCGACAGGGAGTGAATTTCTTCACTGCTTGGAAATAAAGAAGTTAATAAAATACTTACAGTAACTCAAAATTCACTTCTGTATACACACATTTTCGTGTACTTGTCATTTTTTTTTACTTCTGAGCAGTGAAAAAATTTACACTGTGTAATCTCAGTTTTAATTAATCATTTCATTTTTAAAATTACAAATTAATAAAGTAATTGATAATTTAATAATTCAAATTATTAAATTAATTTCGAAAAAAATTAAGTAATTTCACTGAGAATCAATAAAATTTTTTCTTTATTTTGGAATGAATTCATCATGTTATTATAATAGAAAAAGAATAATGTTTTAATATGTGTATCAACGTTTTAACTTATGTTCTAATAATAGAAAAATGCGTCCTAATTCACTCTTATTGTAAACCACGATTTATATCATTTCGGGCACAAGTATAATGATTATTGCATTTAAATCATATAATTATTATAGAAAAAATTCTTAGTGTTAATCGTGTTTGTGACAGTTATTTATTCCATGGAAAGTGCAAAGTTTATTGCTTCTGGAAGATCTTTTTTGGATTACTTTATCTCAAGAAGCAACATCAAAAGGTATGTATCGACATTGTTTACATTTTTTCGACAAAAGTGTACTGACAATGCATTGGAGATCGAGACTTATTAAAATTAATTCTTTATAATGAAGATTGTTTATTAAAACGAACACGAGAGATTTAAGACACATTTTCTATCATTCGAACATAAGTTAAAACGTTGATACACATATTAAAATATTATTCTTTTTCTATTATAATAACATGATGAATTCATCCCAAAATAAAGAAAAAATTTTATTGATTCTCAGTGAAATTACTAATTATTAATTTAATTATTCAAATTATTCAATTATCAATTACTTTTTTGTTTAGTAATTTGGCAAAAAAAATTTCAATGTATGTATTTCAATCCATATAGATAGGCATTTGCAAACAAAAAATTCTATCGTAAGTTGATCATTTAGTATAGATATAGATGAAGACATACGATTATTTTACAACATATACAATAACTTCTATAATGGTTTTTTCCACAACTTCTTTGGAACTCTTTCAGCTGTTTTTTTTTTACCTAAAACGATAATCGACTTCAGTAAGTGATTCACTACCCAAAGGAAGCGACAAATAACAAATGGCATGAATAGATAAATCCTCTCTTTTATAAACAATTCAGTGCCAACAGATTGTTATCATCTTGAACGTAAAATTTGGCACAATTCTAGGACAACCTGTACCCATATGTCTCAAATCCTCCTTCACTTTGGCTTCTGGCATTACAGATATCGAGTGCACTACCATGACCGGATGCACCCACCAATGATTGGCGGTGAATAACAAATATCTCCATATATTTTCAACATATTCAACTCTACTTTCTATCAATTTTTAGAAAAGGGAGAGCAACTTACACTTGCTTAACATGAATCATACTTTTAATGGCTTCTTTTAGATGGTCAAATGTGTAACAGCCATTCAGTAAAAAAGCGTTTTCACTGACCCCACGTCCATCCTTTGTCCTCTAATTTCATCACATTTCCTGAAAAATCATTAATAAATGTCAGCTTTATCGGATAAATTCTTATCTGTCAAGTCCATAGTATTTTCCCTCTTACTTCATGAGGTTTCCTTACTCTGATTGCAGTTCAACACTGCATTGATCCACGCTGCATTAGGTTGTCCTTAACAGAGGACAATTTCGGCCATGTTGATTCATTACTTTTAGAAAATGGTTTTTCGATGCCATAAAAGATACATTCACTGGACAATAAAAATATCGTCACGAGGAAACCCACAATAAAACATACAGAAATGTTTATGAGGTCACGTCTGTATATTTTATAGAAAACGAATGAAATCAATTGATATTGATAAAACTTACAATTTGAAAGTGATCTATGAGATTGATAATAAAATAATGTATACCAAAATTATCAATAGATAATTATTGGTATAAGGTTGCACGAGAAATTAAATTCTATCCTGGATGTAAATTAAAAACGTATGAAGTTGAAAAAATGAAATATGCCAGAAGTTCATTAGGTCAATGATTGAGAGATTGCTAGACAATAAAACTTCAAAAATTTTTAAATAAAAAAATCATAAATAGAAATTTTATTTGACACTGATAATGTAACATCCTTTTTCCATTATCTTCAAAATCTATCGCATACAAATAATTTTTTAGTACACCCATTAAACTTGCAAAACGTAAATTAAGCTTTAAAAATATTGTTCAAGGTGATTTTTTATGAGTTCCAAATAAAAATAAACTACAATAGTTTTATTATAGCCACACAATTTCAATTTACTTTTAATACATATTTTATCTGTTGTCAACTTAAAGATAATCATTTTTCAATCATTAACAGCAATCTTTTATATTAACAATATTTTAGATTTATAAGCCTCAAGAAAAATTGGTGTAGCATTCAAGAACATACTTGAAAAATAAAATTGGTATTGTAATAAAATCAGTAGTCAATTTTTTGCATATATTATTCAGGTTCTTAAAATGATGGAAAGTATGATCAAAGTATTGTTTAAAAAATTCCAACTGTCCAATGAAGATTGCACAAAAATAAATTAGATTGTAATTGGCTACTTCACTCATATAGACAATAAATGAAAATGACGATTTATTTTCTTGTTTGTCCTGCTTCTGGTGATGAATTCGGTAATATACCTTTAACTATTTCGGTCCCTCCTTTAATGAATGCTCCAGATACTGTCTTCCCTAATTGTAGACCGCTTTCAGCAGTCTTCTTAAGTCCTTCTATCCCACCATCTGCGACGCCTTTGATCGAATTGGCGACATTTTTGAAAACTCCGAAAAATCCTGATATAATATTCTGTAGTGGATCACTCCCGTCTCCTTTAGATCCAACAGATGGTCCTGAATCCATTTGATTATTACCAGCAGTCTCATTAGGATCTTCTAAACCTTCTGAGGTTACAATATTCAGGAAATTTAATGACAAAATTGCCAAAATGACAAGAATCACTCTCATTATTGTCAGATCAAAAATAATAATTTTTTCACAACTGAACTAGAGTGTTGATTGAATTCTTTGTTGACATGTTCTTTTATAGATACCTAATTTACACAAATTCTTTTTATGTTCGTCGTGAAATAAGTGTTGGAAAATATCAAGTTACGATAAGAATAAATATTCCTTTTTGTAGAAAATAAAATATTTTATTACTCAACAGTTCACTTCGTGATCTACGTAACTTTATAGCTTACGTCATTTATTAAAATCAAAAGTGGAATTGCTCGAGATAATTTTATGTGATTTTATTTTTTATCTATTCCTTGCAATAAGTCAGAAACTGCTACAAGAAAAATGGAGGAGAATAAAAATATGAATTCAAGTAAAACACAAATGATCATCAATAAAGCTCCTTGTAAAGAGATCATCTTGATGTTATGATAGAATATTCAAGGGTCCAATAAGACCCCAAGGATATATTTGTTGATATTAATAATAATAATAATAGTGTGTTATATCCAACTGATTTCCAGTGATCTTAAAGAAAACAAATCTCAATCTTTTACCAATAAATTCCTTTAATCCAACTAGATCTTTTGGTTGGACATGTCTGTATGTGAGATCTTTTTTAACAAAGAATTTATGAGTCTAATTAAAATTGAAATAAAATTGTTACTGGAGTGTGAATAAGAATATCAATAAAAATCTAAAAGTTTTAAAGCATTCATAATTATATCCAACGACAAATTGAAACAAAAAAAAATGTCATTTGAGTCAATGACTAAATTAGGTAAATTTTACAAGCTGTAAAGCAGGAATAAGGTAAACTTTACGAAGTTGAATAAAATTTACTTCAATTCTAGTTTTATCTTCGGAAATTTCAATACATTTATTTCCACGTGAAGTCACTCAGGTCAGAGGGTGAAGTTATTCTTGGTAATTTTCTTCTATAAGTTTTCTTTATCTTAATTGATTTTTACATTTTATTCGATTTTTCACACAATTTTAAAAATTCCTTCAAATTTTTCTATCCATATGTTAGTTTAGATATTTATTAATATTTCATAATTTCTAAAAAAAGGAGAAATATTTTCTAGCCTTTCACAAACTTAGCATTCAATAACTTCCCTAGTAGCCACAATCTCACGTCAGAATCTATTGACAGACTTACGTCTGTCTGTTTCCTAGATGCGGCAGCATCTGACGTCTAACGTTAATCTTACGTTTGCGTCTAGAAAATCATGTCTAAGCAACATACGTAAGTCTGACGACAGTTTGTTTCCTAATCACTGCAAATCCCCCAAAATTCGGGTGTTTAGTAATAAAACGTTTAAAGTGTTCGATAATTAAACACCTACGTGTTACAATGTTGACCATCATAAACAATCTATAGCATTTTGGTAAACGGCTAGAAGCGTTTAAAGGTCGTCTACAAAATTATCATAGTTCGTTTATGATATTTAACATCGTAAACACTTGGATTTGCAGTGAATGGCTACAAGGGTTTGAAAATGCTACAATTAAACATCAGGTATTTTTCATAATGATTAAATAGTATTTGTTTGCATTGGTACATGATTGAGACTAGATCCAATCAGACATCTTATTTGATCTTTCAATTGTCCTTTCATGATTAATTAATAATCTTCTCAATATTTTATAATTATTTTCAAATTATCATTTCATTATTGTTACACTATTATACTTATTGAAAGAATTAATGTATCCTAATTGTAAAAATTCACTATTTATTTTTTTATAAGAATATATTTTTACAAAAGAACAAAATGTATTAATAATAAATAAAAAATACATCTATTAGTAAGCAAAATCAATTTGTGTTTCATTGAGAAAGCTTATTAACAACTTCATTTAAAAATAAACTTTGATGATCATTTAAATATAAATATTATCCTTCGTGTACACATCAAAGCTTCAATGGAAAGTTTATTAACTGCAAGCTTGTAAGATTGCAAACTTAAAGAGTTTGAGATACCTAGAGCTTGATATTTCTCAATAACTTGCAGTGTTTGTAAAGCTATCGTTGATATAACCATGAAATAGAGTGTCTCGTCAGCAAGTTAGAAATCAATATGTAACGGAGAGAATATAATAAAAGCATTGAAGAAAAAGGCTGCAGTATTCCAATTGGAACATGAGAACGTTTTTTTTCTCACTCTCGCTTCCTTCAGTACGGTATTCTCTATTCGATTAGTTGGAATATTCATTAAACTCACTACTCTTGAATCGGAGAAATTCCGGATGATTTATTTTTATTTTCCAATGAGAGCTCGAGTTACAGTAAACGTTGATAAGAAAAAAATGAAATATGTAAGAAGGAGATAGTTATGATGATATCGATATGACGAATTTCCATTTATTTATCATCAACTAGATGTGCGATCAATTGATGGAAGTTTTATTTATAGGAATATAATAATTACTGAATTCATTAGTTTATTAAGCAACACAATTAAAATAAAATCAGCAGTAAATATAGTTTTACGATAAAATGAATGCAGAGTATAACTATCATTTAACTCTAGCTAAATCTTATTAATAATCCAAATATAAAATATGTAACAGCATCGCTAGCTTCTCTTCATCGCTATGTTCCTCGCGTACACTTTCCAGGTTCTCAGGAAAAAAATCCAGGTGCGAATGTAAAAAATAAATTTTTAATGACATATTTACTCCCATCTTATGGTAAAATTTATTTTTCATCATACCTGCGCGGAAAGTTCACTTTTCCATTGGAGAGGGGTTGAACTTTCCACTCAGGTATGACGAAAAATCATCCCCTTCGGCTCGGGTTGTAATTTTACACGTGGTTTGAGCTAGTCTACTTTTCCTCCCTAGGTGTGAAATATACTATTGTAAATTAATTGTTCACTAGCTCAACATTAGTCAATACATGAATACATTGTTAATTAACTGGCTAACGTAATGTTATCCAAGGAGCCTTATTATATTTTAACAAGAACATTTCAAAGACTGTTAGTAGTGCAGTAAAGCTGCTTTTCTTCTTCTCAGATTAAGGCCCTCAATTCTTGAGCCTGAGTGGAGATTAAAAGTCGTAACCCAGAGCTGGTTTTCTCCTCCTCCTTCTCGATTGAAACAAGAGGGAGTAGTGTGACTAGAATACGTTGCATACTTTCATCTTCATCTTCTACATATCTTCTTCACAAGCGATGATAGTGGGGACCCCATTCTCGTTCATTGTGAAAAGAAATTAATGAAAGTGGAAAAGAGCAGAGGTTCAACTGTATTCAATGGTATTGAATTGAGCTTCTAGAAGTCATAGTTTCCTGATACCTAAGTTGGTTATAAATACTACCTCCATTAGTCTCATTTCTAATCTGTTCCAGAAGACATGATTCGTATGGTTTGTTTTATTTAAAAGATTCAAGCTCTAGAAGTTAGAAACAACCAGATGTACAACCGGAGAAGTGCTATTTTGCATTTCTTATTCAAGTTGCTAACTCAGCTTTTATACGCCCATAAGTACTTAGCTATTCTTTATCCATCTCTGTTCTCTCGTGGTGAGAATGGTCGAAGGTTGACAAATAGCTTGAATAAAAAATATCAAACTGTGCTAAACTACTATCAGAACGACATCAAGGGTTATCAGGATATAAATTATCACAGTATTAAATTTAAGAGTATGATTAAAAATTTTTTTTCTTTCGATTTATTTATAAACTACAATCGGTCATAAAACGACGATGAGTAATTGTGATGATGGTGAGTTTGATTTGTTCGAAGGATTTTCCAGAGATCGTCACGTCGTGACTTAAGTGAATGTGAATAGAGATGTAATATTTTGAAACACGATATTTTCTGATGAGCTTATCATATAAAGCTCGAATTAAATTGTTCGAATGTTGACAGTAAAAAAATTTTTATTTCATTTGTAATCAAAGTTATAACCCTCTGGATCTTCCGAAAAGATTTTTGTACCTGAAGTGACAGACTACTATTTATTAGAGTAATATTTACAAATCCTTTCTCTCCGGGTTGAAATAAAACATTACGATTTACAGTATCAAAGTAATTTCTTTTCAATAATTTCTTATTATATTAGAAAAGTTTATCAAAGTGTGTACGTTCAATCCCATTATTTAATTTTTTTAAAAACTTATGAATTATTTATTAATATTAGTTAAATAAAATTCACTCAATTTCTTAAATAAATAAATCCCAACTTTCTGTCCCAGAACTAATTCATAATTACACTCGACTAAATATTTGACATTAGTAATAATTAATGTATCTTTCTGACATTTTTAAAACAATATTTGAGATGAAAATGTGTTGTTTTTTTTTATCAAATAAATCTTATTCACACTTGGGGATTTCTACAGAAGCTTTGGTTGCCAGATAAATGTTGAAAAAAAATAGGGCAGTAGTCTTATTTTTTCATAAAATCTTTCATTAATCTAACAAAGGCAGTCGTCTTACCTAAAATCTCATAGCACTGTACTTGGAGAATTCCATGAATCCCAGACTTTCAGGTAAATGAAAATCGCGGGAGGAATGTACCATGCAAAAACGAAAGAGTTAAGAAGACGAGGAAAATGGTGAAAAGAGTGCTTGAGGTGAAGGAAAAAAGTGGAAAGTAAAAAAAAAACAAAAAATATAAGAGAAAAGGGGGAAAAAAAATTACAAAGTTTGCTGGCGAACTAAGCGAACTTTTCAGAAGAGTTCCGTGGTGGAAAATACGTCTAGTACGCTTCTCTGGCATTCTGGATAAAGGGCGTGGCAGTTTTCACCCACGTGCCTACCTAGCTTTTCTGCAGCATGGTATTCCTGGTCTTCATGCTCGTCGTATGGTTCATTCGTGCTCGAGGGCCTGCAAATTTCACATGCATACCATCAGACTTTGTATATTATGCCATAGGCTACTAAATAGTTTGTCCAGGGACTAAGACAAAAGCATCACAGGAATGATAAATATTCAGAAGGAATATTATGTATCAGATGGTTTAAGATAAACAAGACTGCTATTATTGGATCCTATCATTTTGATAGATTTTTTTAAAGCAGCTCAAGTAATATAAAAAAAAACTACTTTGAAAAAAGCAGTATATTGTAGAATAATGATACGATAAAAGATTTAAGGAGGTTCGAGCGCGACTAATAGTGTAGTATAGGAAAAACCTATGTTAAAATTTAATTTAAAGATAAATGAAAATATTTCATATTAAATGAAACTTGACTATTAGAATTGATTAATTACAAAATTATGAAATTTTTAACCGTTTTGTTTACAAGAAATCTAAATTTATTTGTGCCGTTGGGTTTAGTGTTTAACCTAACTTTTAACTTAACTTTGTACATTTATTATTGCTAAACTAAACGGTGAAATTTATTGATAAAGCGAACTTGATTTCTTTGAATTATTACCCTATCACTTTTAAAATTTATATGGATTAATCTTCAAATTTGTTTCATGATCGAATCTCCTTAAAAGAAATTTCTTTAAAGTTTGCAAAAATGACCGGAAAAATTTCATAAAAGAGATAGACGTCTGATGTACATTATAATCTCAGTCGTAGAGTAATATAAAATAAACAAGTTAAACGTTGCTAACAGCAAATTCTATCGTTTGTCGATTATTAGATAGATAAAGACATAATTATTTGTTTTAAAGTAAAACACTAAAAATTACAGTGTTGTAATTAACTCTTTCCTATGATTTTTTGATTTCTCTACATCAAGATTAAAGATTAGTAGAAAATAAAGTGTTTGTTCGAAATTCAACTTCACTATTTCTTCGATTTCGATAATAATAGTGTATACAAATTTTTATATCTTTTTTTAGTTAAATTCATCAAAATGTTTTATTGTCATTAATCAAAATATAATAATACGTTTAATAATCACTTATAAAATACCGAGAAATTAATTTTAATTATAATAGTTAAATTATTTGAGGCATTAAATCTTAATACTTTGTAACTTTTAATTATTATGATGACATGGAATTAACATCTTTGACCAACTATCGAGTGAACAAGCAGAGAAGCGAAGGAGTGAGAAACTGATGCTGAACATGAAAATATCGTCAATGATCAAATTATATAATTTACGGAAGTTACATGCTGTCAAGGAGATATAGAGAATTCTCTGGAGATTGCCAGTGAGGTGTGGGTGTTATAACGCGACCGTACGCCAGTTCTACGTGCTTGGCGTTGCTTCGACATCGATCCAATGTGGTGGTTTACGTTGGAAACTTTAATTCTAAAAAGCAAGAGAGAAAGATCCTTGTTCAACTCAAATACTTTGTTACTTTCATCGATTCACAGAAACTTTTAAATGAGAAAGTAATTTTATTATTGATCCCGGATATTGGATAGTTTTAGGTCTTTGTCACTGTTGAAAAAATGTAAATGACAATCTTGTTTGCATGGAAACACTTTTTATCATATATTTTTTGATCAAAAAAAAATCCATTGATGCTGACAAGTCCAAATATTGCACGAAAGTAATCAGAAGTGCTTTTGTGGAGAGGAATATTGATAATTTATTCAATTAATTTCAGGAACGAAATTTGGAATAGCATTCGACCACATCAAATATATTTCTTCAAAATCTGTGAACATAAAGGTGGGGAAAACGGGGCAAGACGGCTTTTTCAATTTTTGGTAACTTACTATCTTAAATTATATCAGTAAAAATTTAACTGAATTTTTCAGTAAATTAAAATTTTACTGAACAATCAGTCATTTTATATTTGTTTACTGATTTATCAGTTGAATAGTGAGCTCTCATTGTCGCTGCCAAGATTGAGATCGTTTGTGCCATACATTTTCATATAATGTATTGATGTTTTCATCGAGCAAGGTTTAGAAAATTAACGTAAGTAAATCACAATAATATTCCTTGAAAAATCAATTTAAAAAAATATTTATTCAATTGTACTTAAATTTCAGAAACTATATTGCAAATATCCATGGCTGAAGAGTAACAAAATTTGTCAGTTGATGACTTGATCCAAAAAATAAAGTTAATTATCTATTATGAAATAATCTGCAATATGAATTATATCGTAGAATTGATAACTAATGATTCATTCGATGTATAAAATATAATTCATTATATATTCAAAATAAAATACATATTTTTATTCATCTAGAAAGATTTGCTTCTATTTATTTTAATTTATTAGTTTCATTTAATCAGTTAAATTAGTTGAGAGTTTACTGATAGAATCAGTTAAATTTCTACTGAAATTACCAGTAACAATAAATTCTACTGAATTTTTCAGTTCAAATCTATCGCTTAAATTATATCACGTTTTTACAGGTTCTTAAAGCGGGCTCATGTAAATTTATAAAAATATGGAAAAATTCTTTAAACAAAAATTGTAGATTTTTCAATTCTACAAAAGAAAAAACATCCCCTTCTTACTCCTATCTCTAGTAGTTTAGGGAGTAATCATTTCCAAAAATACAAAATTAAAAAACTACTTTTTTCACTCAATTTCAGTATTTTCAAACATTTACAGAAACAAAGTATTCACAAAATATACTTCACTTTGTTGATCTTAATATTATTAAAAACTAATTACACTTGGTGTTTACGATTCTTTAGGATGAGATCCTACTTCAGGTGCGAAACATAATAAAATGCTAATTAATGAGACCACAATAATGAAAGAACTAATGAAAATGTTATTTAAAAGTGATAGATTAATTAAATAAAACAGAAATGACATCTAGTCAATCCTAATTTCAGTCATAAACTAAACATAAATGAATGAATCAAGCACTGCTAAAAACATAAACTTATACTTTACAATTCTTATAATCATTGTATTGCAAACTCAAGATTTACAAAGTGTATTGAAATAACTCAAATAAAATGTGTTTAATAATAATGTGATTTCTTGATTGTTAACCAACAATTATTTTTTTTTTTCCAAATAACATATTTATTAGCTGCTAATAAATCATATAACATTCAAAGAAATCCTTCTATCAGTGTAGATGATGGAAAAAATAAAGAGAAAAGAGATGTTGAATACTCGAGCAATAATTTTGTTAGATGCATTTAAGTAATAAAAAATACTTACGTGAGTAAAGTTTGAACAAGTTGACCTAAAAGTCCATGATGATGATCAAAAGGTGTAAATGTGACCTCACAAATTGCTCTAAGTAAACAGGACTTCCCACCAAATCCATAGAGACTACCTATTCTTTCCAATACTTTGTAAATACTCCATCGACTTTTTTGTGTTCTCTCAAAAAATACGCCAGGTTCAGTCAAGTCTGTGGAATTTGCAGGAAGGGTGTAAAGCAGTTTGGTAAATGCTCCCACGATCACGCTCTCACGATCCAGCTGCAGGGGCGTGCCTAGACCGAAAATTAGCTGCAGAGAAACAAAATGAAATAAAATTTGTACTGTGAGAATGAATTGACTGTGATAGAAAAAAATAAATGATTCAGAAAAAAAATATAAAATAAAATTATTAATAAATACTGCTGGCGAGAGTTCTTTTGGTGTATATTAAATTATATATCAACGACATTTGTAGTCAACTGGTGTACCGTTCAAGAGATATGATGGATGATGGTCGATAGTGGGGAAAAACTTCAAGGGTATTTAGTTAACTGGTTCATGTGAGTTTAACAACTCATACTTTTATAACTAAATAAAAATGATGATGATAATGATGATGGTTGGATAATTGTAAAGAACTTCACTGTACTGGACTATTTGAATATACTAGTATTATGAAACTTTCATTCTTTTGCTTTTTATATCACAAGTTTAATTCGTTAGTCACTTATGATGTAAAAGCTTTGATGAGTGTAGTAACAATTTTTCAATATATCATCAACTTTAAAAGCTTTAAAAGATTGAAAAAAAAATACTCAATTCGATTTGAAAGCATTTTTTATAACCAAATATTTGCTTCAACAATTTACAAATATTTTTCTAGTAATATTTTATTCTGAAAATTTTAACTATTGGAAGAGAAAATATTACTAGAACTTGATTGGAAGAACGTATGTCGGGAAAAAGATCTTTTTCGTTATACCGGCGCGAAAAGTTCACTTTTCCATTGGAGAGGGGTTGAACTTTCCACTTAGGTATGACGAAAAATCATATTCAGCTTAGGGAGAATAATTAGACTTTTCTAAACCACGTGATTTGAGCTAGTTTACTTTTCCTCCCTAGGTGTGAAATATACTATTCAGTTAAAAAGTAAAGATTTTTATCGTTAGGGCATTTATGCGTTGCTTAATCGATGGAAGAAACGATTACTTTACTAAACAATACTATATTTTTCTTGAAGTACTCTCTTAAACTAAATCAGTTGAATTTTCACTAGTTTCTTCAGCGATTCGAGAAGTCACTGGAGAATCAGCGGTTTTTTTCGACCCCAAGGTTGTGCACGATTCTTAACCGTTTAGTTCAGTTTAAGAAACGCATAATAATAAAAACATTCTCAGCACAATTTTTTTTTCATTTTTAAACTCACTGAAGTGTCACTGATATTTCAGTAGAGCTAAAATCTACTGAAACACTCAGCAATTACTCACTGATTCACAGTGGAAGGATTGGCACTACTGTTACTCAGTGACTATCCACTGATTTAGTTTAAGAGAGTAAATACATGGTAATAATTAACACTCACAGTCACATCGTTTTGGGATGTTAATAATTTAATTAATAATAACAAGTAAACTATTGTTAATCTGAGTATTGTTTGAAAATTGAAAGCCTATTAATTTAAACGCTGTAAAAATTTGAGTATAATGAAATATTTTGATCCAGTATGTATACGTTAATCTCTAAATAGTAAAACAATTTCTATTCAGCTTGGCTACTTGCTATTCAATCAAGTCAACTAATTAGCAAGGAGAATTGTCCGAGTGTTTGAAAATGAAATTAAACCCCTAACACGATAGTACGTGCTAGTGTTTTTAAGCTTGCACTTAACCATGCTCTTTTCATTGCCCTCCCATTTTACTTTTTGGTCATTTTCTCTTTCTCGAGTATTTTAATGGCTTACACTTTGTGAAAATGCAGTCACCGTACGTTCGAAGTATCTGAATCATTAGTTAAAAAATTAGTACGACGAAGACAAAGGAATAAAGAAGATGATCGGAAAGAGCTCTATAGAGATACGGTTGATATACGTTCAGTGAGTTTGAAAACACCCATTACAGTTTCCCTAGAGTCGATCGAGGTTTGCTATTTGCTGTAAAAAAAAAAGTGTAAGGTAAAAAGAGGATTGTTAATCCTCTTGAAGCCTCCCATGCGAATTACTTGGCCGCTTTCGAATATCCCATGAGATAACGATTTTCCCTAGAATATATATTTGTAACTAATCAACTTCAACGCTTATCCGATAGTTATGCTATCAATCTTAGATATTAATTAGCCAGGTTCAAGCTCTATAATTAATGTAGGGTTATACGTATGCATTAATAAATTAGATGTTGTGGAAGGACCACTCACACTGAGACGTTATGAAGACAAAAACATTTGGCATTTTAGTAAATGATTTGCTTTAGTTTGATAACCAAAATAAACGTACTTTATTATGTTTTTAAATGAAAAGCATAAAATCTTGATTATTTTAAAAATATATAATATGAATAAATGATAGCCACACCAAGGTTGTTGTATTTGAAAAAGAAAATCATATTTAAAACGATAGAATTGCTTTATCGGTTAATTATTTTTGTTTTTAAATGTTTGCTCAACTTTTCTATTATTTAGGGTAGATCGAGGCGAATCGGATCAACATAAGAAATCCCTGTTGAAAATTTAAATATCGCAATCACATTGAACGCACTTAACCAGAGTTTAGCGTCTCTCTTCTCACCCCATACCTCCTATGGGAATGTGATATTCTGTTACATCAAGCTAAACACACAAATACTAACAGATTCCCGCGACTTTGTCTGCGTAATGTGCATAATTACGTTACATAATAATAGACTTATCGAAAAAGTTTTTAAATAGTAAGTTCGTACTTTAAATAATAAGCCAATTCCAAATACTCATTGCGGTGTAATAGTATTGACAGAAAAGTAATTTATTTTCAAGCATTGAATATTAAAGAAAAAAAATTGAATTTTATCGTGGGATTTTATTTCTGCTTCTTTACAACATTATAATTGCTACAAAGATAAAAAGTAGGGTTCCAAATATATTACTTCAATCCAATTTTAAATTGTTTATAACAATTGAATTGGTTAATTAAAAAATGATGTTAAAAAAACATTTCGTGCAAAATTGTTTTCTCTTTCCATTGGTATAGAGAAAGGGGATGTCAAGTTTGAAAAAATTAGCATCCGAAATACCTTAAGGCCCGCAAATTTTACCGATACCGTTTGTGACTTCTGGGCATACATTGCGCAATGAAAGACAGATAATGTGTATGAAAAAAATAGAAATACTTAGATATAGAGTGGTGACAGAAAACCACAGTAGGGGTCTAACTCTTAGAGAGGTTCTACTGTACAAAAGAGTTTCAATGATATTCAAAAATTAATCATTAGACTGCTCTAAATAGTGTTCATTCCAATTTCCTACTGCCCCACTTAACACCTGGTAAGTAATCTTTATAAAGTAAATTTTTTTCAAACAGTACGTCTACTTTAAATATTGCATTAAATGATAATCTCATGAAATTGAAGTTGGATTTAAACAGAAACGTTTTTAATTCTACCATAACTCTAGAATTAATTGGAGTGAACGAGATTTTAAATTAGAAATAAGGATAGGAATGAATAACACACAACAGTACAGTTGATGAAGATTGTTTGCTAAACTCAAAACAAAGAACTAAAGTTGAAATAGTTTACCAACAGTCGATCATAAACTCTAAAGTAGGCCACATCAAGCATTTGATTGAGATTGATAATCAATCCTGTTAAAACATTCACGATACTTTATACAATGCTTCAATAAAACTATCACGATATAATGCAAATTGTTGACAGTAAGTGGTTTATAATCGATTGATGATAATGGAATGCATCATAAGTCCATTATAAGATCAATATTTATCACTAGCTCATGTAATGTTATGAATTTTATATTGAATTTTAAGGCATAATGGATGCCAAGCATCGACAACGTGTAAGATCCTAAATACTCTTAAGAATACTTACAAGTAGTTGTGAAGCTCCATGATAAACTAAAGTTCTCCTCGCTCGTGACAAAAGTTTCGTCCTTTCCGAGTCACTTCCGACATTGTCACCATCATATCCCAAAGTTTTATGAAGACTGTAGCTGAGAAATACTAACAAAATTGTCCTAAATACTTTCATACCTTTTCTTGATTTTTATTTATCACTTTTCTGTACTTTTTATTGTTATTGCTGCATTAACAATTTGGATAAAATCAAATATCTTCATCTAAAAAAATTATTAAAGTCTACATGAATGTATTTTTATGTAAATAAAGTGATTTATTGAAATAAAATTGATTACTGAAATTATTTGTCAACCAGAAGTCTACTTACTGTAAAGTACAGGAAAAAAAAATACCAGAATCCTGATGAGGCTGTGAAGCAGTAAAGCGAAAGAATTATAAACCCCGCAGAGTGATGCTTGTAAATCAAGGCCTTGCTCGTCGTCAGGGTAAATTGAATTATTTCAGTCCGTTAGTTCCTTCACGTCTCTTCTTCATGAACAAACGATGAGAAGTAGCGCGTCAACGAGGTAGGAATACATGTTCTCCTTTCCTGGGAACTCGATTAACGACGAAACGAACTGGGTACTTTGTCGAACTATTCTTATATCAATATTGGCAATAGTAATTATTATTATTACTATCTTTATCGAAAGAATAACAATCATCATTTGATGATGTTAAATCGAGATCTGGTCTCTCTGGAGCTAAAAATATTTTCAAATATATTATTAATAAATATGAGTCTGAACTTAATTTGTGCCCTGACGACAGAATTCCCATTAATTTAAATCCGTAATTTTGTCATATTTTAGTTTATAAAAAATTACTATTGTTATAAACAATAAACAATCGTTTAATCATGATATTTATCAAATATAATCATAGTCATAATAATTCAATTAATTAAAACCATTTTAAATTGTTTACAATAAATTTAAATCGTTATAAACAATCATATCAGAAGATATTATAGTTTCAATAAATGATAATGTATGATAACGTAGTTGCGATCAAAAATTACATGATCTCCATAAAAGCCTATGCATAAGAATTTATTTTAATGTTAATAACTAAAAAACTGTGTGATAAAATGTTTTTAAAATTATCACACTATTTTCAATCGTACTAATGAATATTCCTCAAAAATTTTATTAAATAAACTTCGTTTCCAATTTAACCATAGATACGCTCGAACTTCGTTAAGTTACTTTTTGTATTATTACGATTTGTAATAAATAAATTAGAATCAAACAGCTTACTTGATAAATTGAAAATTACTTCACTCATGAAAAATAAATTGAAAAATAAATCATCATAATCTAATTCAAGTTTATTTAACCACACTGCAAATTCCAATATTTTAAAAACGTGTTAAAATAACACGCGTAAAGTGTGTTCAATGTAAAATGCCCATTGACAAATTATGTATGATTTGTAGACACTTTTTACACGTTTCATAGCGTGTGAAAAATCTATAGTTTGTTTATGGCATTTAGCATTGAAGAGGTTTTAGCGTATAAAAAGTGTCTACAAGAATAACACATTTGAATTTGCAGTGCATGTGATACAATCATAATAACTACAATAAAACTAAATAATTAATCACATGTTCTTTTATAGATCATAAATAGAATTATTAATCAACTTTAGTATTCATTAATAATACATTAAACCATATTATAACTCAGAAGGATAAATTGAATATTGCAATAATTCGTAACGAATATTAATTTATGTCTAGTTGTATAATATTGATAATATCATCAATTTAATATTATTAAAATTAATGTAACGTCATGTACAATGTAGAAGATTTTGTGTGATTGAAATATTATAAACACCTGAATCTTTGTGAATTTCATAGCTTTGATAATATTGATCAACATAAAAATCATCAACCTTGATAGGAATTAATCTTGTGTTAAAGTAGCCTTAGGCTAGCTTTTATACTCTGTATTCTGATGGTACCAACAAAACTAGATGAGTGAGAGATAGTTTTGTTATGAGTATTCTAGTTAATTATAAAGTTGATTGATTAACATTTTATTAATGATTCATGATTAATTATAGGAAATCTAAAAAAGTTGTGTGATAATGAATTCATTGGAATTATTTTTCAGCATTTGTTTGATATAAATAAAGATTTATTTGTAGCTAAAAAATCTTCTTAGCAAAGCTGTCCGATGTCATTATATATTTATATTAATGATATAAATATATTATTATTAATATTGATATTAATAATTACAATACCCTTATTTTTTTTTCATTTTCAAATTTATAATTAATAAAAGTTATATCATAATGTAACCTAACATTCAAAATCAAATAAATATTTGTTAACAGTTAAGAAATCATTTACTTACCTGCGCGGAAAGTTCACTTTTCCATTGGAGAGGCGTTGAACTTTCCACTGGTTTGAGCTAGTCTACTTTTCCTCCCTAGCTGTGAAATCTACTATTTTGAGTCTACAAAATATGGATTATATACAAAATAATTTTATTTACTATTACGAAGTATTAATTTGATTATAAATAATATTTATTTATATTGAACAAATGCTGAGAACAATTTTTAATAAATGTATTCATTCCTTCCAAAGAAATCCTTCTATCAGTATATGATCAAATACTACTAATTCCTATGCTAAATTTTAGAATCCCTATAAGTGCAGTTTTACTGTTGCCGACTCCTTGCCCATAATTAATTTAAACATTTCTATCATTCATTTGTCACTCGTTTAAAGTCTCAGTTCAATTATATTTTTATATTTAAAAGTATTCGGTTATGCAAAACAGTTCAATACTCTTTGAAATATAATAGGAATAAAATAAACATGAACATTCTACCATTACACAGCAAACAAGAACTAGCATATTTGGTATTATTTATTTGTCTGCATTGAATGTTCTGATTATTATGCTAACGATAATAATAAAGATAAAATGTCTCCATTTGGTAACATGTTAAATCGTCAATGTCTTCAACAGCCATCGTGAATTCAACTAAATAGTGACTCAAGAATAGAAATCGACTTGGGATTAAATTACGAGCTAATAAAACTTGCCACCCTTATTCTCTTTATTTCCACTCTTGTAATACGTATACTGTTACTTATATACGATAGTAACATAGCTATTTGAAGCCAACGTATAAAAGCAAACCCGGATGTTTCTGAAGTAAGAAATGTACTTTACGTCTGTATTTATTTTTCAATATTTACCGAGCAAAAAAGCTGCAAGATGCCGTTCATACGTATGAAACATAACATCAACATAAAAAATATTATGTAGATGCAATAAAATTCAAAATGTTGAATTAATTGCACGATAAAACGATAATATTATTTGATCAATTGGTTTCAACGAGTAATATCAGAGTTTTATAAGACTTTTAGACTTTATTCTACAGTCAAGTGTAAGTCAATTCAAGGCGTAATTTAAATTTTTTAATCAGTCCAGTCAATATAGGAGGCTTTGAAATATTATTTATAGAAGATTTATTGATTATTATTATGTTTATTTATTCATTATTATTATTTTCATTTTATTTATTTATGCATACAATTTGTAAAAAGTAATTCTATATAATAGAAAGATAATAAGTGTAAGAAATAATAATTAAAAATGTATGTCACATGGAAAAAAAGACAAATAAATAATATTCAATATTTTTCTTCCCATGGCTACCGTGAGCGGGAGGCCGTCTCGAAGGGCCGGCTGTATCGGTACAGGTTTCCTGCAGTTTCCTTTGTCTATCTATGCGAATGCAATACAGTTCGGATAGATGATGGGGGAATAAGTCGGCAACCTCAGAGTCACAACATAGTGGCTCCTAAGTAGGTAGGATGTATTAAATATGAGTCCTACAGTACTGTAAAAGTTGCTCAAACGATATAAGCCTTTTGTATGAAGCATTTTAGATACAAAAATGTGTATTTCTCATTTAAATGGAAAAGTAAGCATTTCTTCATTATCAGATGTATCAAGTGTTGTGTGAGTGTATGAATGTATATTATAAGGAATTGTATTGTACAATAATTAGGGATGTTGTTTGGTATGAGAAGTTGGCGTGCATAATGAGTTTTAAATAATAAAAGATATGTACCTTCCTTGAATAAATCTATTTATTTTTCTTCACAAAAATGGAAAATCAATCATTAAAAAAAGAAAAAATACTTCTTCCATAAGAAATGCATTGCTTCCATTTGGACTAGTTATGTTCTTTTCTAGCACGCGGCGCTACCTGTAGTGCTATCTCACTTAGATATACAGGATCACTGAAATGGAGAAAAATGATAGGAAAAAAAATTGGCGCACTTTCATTTTTGGGCGGATTTCTTTCTATAGGTTATTGCGGATGTTTTAACGTTGGAAAATTTAACGTTGTCTATTGTACAAAAAATATGCCCACGAATGAAACAAAGCCTCCTATATTGACTGGAATGAATGGGAAGATTATTTAGTAGAGGAAAGTCACCAAATATGGAATACCATTTTTTTTATTGGGATATAAAAAAGAACTTCATATTAATTAAATCAGTTTAATGTTTTTACTAATTAGTCATACATTTATATGTAGTAATTAACAGCCTTTAATCAAATATATTAGTTATCAAATTAAAATCTAACAAAATCACAAATTGAGAAATGAAGGTATTCCATGTTAGGATTCCATATTTAGTGACTTTCCTCTAATACTAAAAAAAAAAGATAATTTAATACGTGCAAGTGTAGAAATTTTCAAACAAAATATTCTGAATATATTAACATCTTAGGTATTCCTGTGTTATTCTAAATCTCGAGTAGGTTTTTTAAAATTACCAGCCGGTTATTGTTAACAGGTCTAACAGTAGATAATCAGGTAGTTTCTGTACCCAAACTCGTGCGATATAGTAGTAGTTTTCCCGCACGTGTGAGAAAAAGAATATTTCTTTATTCAAAGGAAAGTCAGAACCAAACAATTCCAGAATTTTGAGTAATTTATATTCTATAATTAAATATAAATATGTAAAATCAATTTATAATTAATATTATTATGATTGTCCAGTGTTTGTAGAAAATAATAATTACTTGGTTCCCTAGAGGCCTCTGCACATGGTGCTAGATTTGAAGTTAAATCACTTGCTCGGAGTCTTGAAGGCAGTCTTGCAGACTATGTCGCTGGATTGTGATGTCACTGATGGCTTTGCTGCTTCCCAGGTTGCAATATTTTGATGATAAAACCAATGCTATTTTTCATGCAGAGCTGCCTACTAGATTGAAAGTTTAACTAATCGTAATTTTGATCTACTTAAAAAATGAAACAGGATAATATTAGGATAAAAAGGTTGAATCTAGGATAGAAAGGATGGTAATAGTATGAAAAGAATCAATTTAGGTGTTATATTCTGACTCGGGAAGTTCTTTTATTTTGTGTTAATATTAATATTAAACGAATTTTTGCCATACTTTTCTGCTCTTTAGAAAATATGACCAAAAATAATCAATATTTTTCTCTACTTTTACTAGATTATTAATTCGTTTGGTATGTTTATTACTAAATACTGAAATTATAATAAAAATTTATCTCACAAAAGTTCCACTCACCGAATGCAGCAATTATACTGGTTCTGCTTACTATATACATCTATCTAATAAATTTAAAACCATGATATTTTCTCTCCATGCGCACCTGTTATCGAACGACAAAAATGCCAATAACATCCGATAACTGCGTCACGTACCAATGCTGTCGTATACTGTGCGGGTCTCTCTACATTTCGATTTTTTGTTTTTCTCCCATTATATTTTTTCTTCTTTTGTTCTTTATTCTATTTATTATTACAATCTCTAGCCGGTTGTGGGGCTCTTTTGCTCTTTTTTCGTATCAACGCTAGCGGAGAATTGGTCTGGAAAATCCCCACGAAAAGAAAACAAAAAGGAACGAAAAATTAATTGAATTCGATTTCAGTAAAGTAATCTAAAATGTTTTCTTCACACTCGTGAAATATTTTTGAACAATCTTGTAGGTTATTTTTTCCTAATTTTTCAGCTGCATGATATTCTTGATCAGAGTTGTCTAAATATTTTTCTGCAGTTGCTGATGGTCTGAAAAATAAAATAATTCACTTTGATGAAACATTCCATCACTGTAAAGCAAATAAACAGTTTTAGTTTTTTAAAAAAAATATTTAATAAAATGTTTATGTTTAGTAAATGTTGATAATGAAATAAGGAAAGTGCAAGAACTGTAAGTGCTATTATTGTCTACTCTCTTAAATTATATCAGTAAAAATTTAACTGAATTTTTCAGGGAACTAAAGTTTTACTGAACAATCAGTCATTTTATATTTGTTTACTGATTTATCAGTTTAATAGTGAGTTCTCATTGTCGCTGCAAAGATTGAGATCGTTTGTGCCATACATTTTCATATAATGTATTGATGTTTTCATCGAGCAGGGTTTAGAAAATTAACGTAAGTAAATTACAATAATATTCCTTGAAAAATCAATTTAAAAAAATATTTATTCAATTGTACTTAAATTTTAGAAACTATATTGCAAATATCCATGGCTGAAGAGTAACAAAATTAGTCAGTTGATGACTTGATCCAAAAAATAAAGTTAATTATCTATGATGAAATAATCTGCAATATGAATTATATCGTAGAATTGATAACTAATGATTCATTCGATGTATAAAATATAATTCATTATATATTCAAAATAAAATACATATTTTTATTCATCTAGAAAGATTTGCTTCTATTTATTTTAATTTATTAGTTTCATTTAATCAGTTAAATTAGTTGAGAGTTTACTGATAGAATCAGTTAAATTTCTACTGAAATTACCAGTAACAATAAATTCTACTGAATTTTTCAGTTAAACTTAACTGAATATCAGTGGCCCAATTAGGACTGATGCATTCAGTAAATAGTTACTGATATTCAGTCAATATTAACTGATTATTTTTAAGAGAGTATGTAAATAACATTCGTATAAAAAACCTACGATTTTAAACATCAAGAGGTGCTTTATGATTTTAGATCATAGTCCAGTCAATATGCTTCATAAGTAAAACATATTTTTTTAAAAACTCTATTAAACTTGTACTTTCTATCTTTTATCTTAAAAAGTGATGATATTTAACTAATGTCAAATTACTTAATACATTTGGCATAAATGTAGTTACCGATCAAATAAAAAAAAAGTTCATAAAATTTATCTGTTGATAAAACAGAATTAATTGTTTAAAAAACAGTAGTACTTTCCGCATAAAAAATCAAATATCTCAAAAACTATGAGTCGTAGAGAGTTGAGACTGGTCTCATTTTATTCCTCATAAAAATCTCTAAAAATTATGTTCAGCATATTTTGATCTCTGATGCAGTATTTTCAAGATATTTAATAAAATAAAAAAAATATTTTTATAAACAAAAGAAGCGCAATATGATAAGTAGTCACAACTGTTTACTGTAATCTGTTGTCACTAAAAATGTAGTTATCAAGCTAAATTAACTAATATTAATTAATTAATTAAATAATATTCAAAAATCTTTAGATTTTCGTCCTTTTTCAAAGGATATTGATTGGATTGTCAATTATTTACTATTCTTACAATTCGATTAGTTGGTCATCATTAACCTGCACCTTCTCTATCCTTTCTAGAAATAACTTTAATCACTGTTATCCCCTTAATATTCACTAATTCACTTTTAGAGAGTATTTATTGATGATAAAAAAAAGACTATATAATTACGTGAAAAAAATGTGTAAAAGTTCAGACAAAATTCCATGTGACATTCGGAATGGAACAGAAGCCACTTCACAAATAACTTTCAAAAGGCAGCTTTTCCCTGATTTAAAACCTTGCAGACTAGTCGTGATCATTTGGTAGATCTCCCAGCGTGAGATGGATCCATAGACTGTAATTCAGAATGAACTTAAGAGATCTACAAGAATTAATGAATAACAATGAATGACGTAAAGAAAGCCAGCAAGGCCGATTAACTGAAATGAAAGCGTAAAAAAAACTAACTTGAAAGCTCCTGACGTGGATTTTTTCTATTCATTGTCTACTTGACTCGGCCTTTAGACCTGGTACGTAACAAAAAATAGCTCATTAATATGTAAAGTGCCAGAGATTCGTGCTTTATCCTGCTACTCTATCTCTATCTCAATTCATCTCTCTCTCTCTCTCATTCTTTTTTTCTTTTTTCATTCTTTATCCTTTTTTTTTACCTCGCAGTTTTTCGTTGCCCACACGAGCAAAATCCCAGGCTGATTTAAATCGAATTTTTCTCTCGGTAAAGTTTGATCAAAGGATCAAATTCGAACTACTTCGAAACGAAAAAAATTTAGAAACTAGTGAAGTGGTTTAAAACTATCTCGAGAAACTTTTTAAGTTATTTACATATTTTTTATTTATTATTTTCAATTTACTCCTTCATCATTTTAATCTTGAAACTCTTAAATAAATGGAACAAAATACATGGAAAGTTTTTCATTACTATTTTTCTCATTTAAAACTCATCAACAATCGAGAGTTTCTATTCTATTGAATTTTGAAGGACGTGATTGTTTTACGTGACATCTATTTTAACATAAATTGTTTGCCAAAATTCTGACCATTAGTTCCTGTATGATTTTAGTAAAATTGTGTACGCTTCTCATGTCTGTCAAAGCTTCTTAAGAAGACTTATGATAATTATTTAGAATTGGGACTCTAGACAAAAATCGCTCCGAAAAATTTTTCATCACCTGGAAATTATTTTGTTAAGCAAAAAATTTATATAGATTAACAAAAAAAAATATATGAGCTTTAACAGAGGCATTAACAGAACCTAAATATCCGAATAAATTAGGGTCACTCCACAAATCAAGTCCTCGAATCCTCTTCCAGGCCTCTTCAAGTCCTAATTCGTCTTCTTTTATTCCAAATATTTTATTTCAACCTCTACAAGCCCTATTCGAAACTTCATCAAAACCAAGTCAGGTTTTGACACAGCAGGAAAGCTTCTATTCAATTGAAAACAGTTCAGTTTAAAAAAGTCAATATTTTTTTACTCACCATCTCGATTATTTGAATGTTTTGTTGATTGAATTCTGCTTTGAATTGATCTTTCATACCGAATATAAGGCTCTGTTAACAGAGAAGCATTGGTTGGCAAAAGATAATTGTATTTAATGACATATCCAATGATTGTACTGACATCCACATCCATTGGTAAACCTAGACCCATGATCAGCTGAAAATTGAAATGGAAAAATGAAAAATAGGAATGTAAATAAAAACACACAAATAAAAACATTTTAGAAATGCAGAAATAAAAATAACAATAAAAACTATGTGATAAATCTATACTGACAACCAATTCAACCAGATTCACCTGCACCCATCACTCTAACATTCATTTCTGGCATTGACGTGCAATGTGATGGGGTATCTAGTCATGTGAATTTATCAATTTCTAACTGATTTTCATTGCTTTTATTATGCAATTGTAAATAATAACATAGAAAGTTCGTTTAAAATCATCACATCATTCAGTATTAATGTCAGTTACTGTTATACTTGTTCATGTAATATCAGACTACACTTCTATTAAGATATATTTATATTGATTGTTGATTATTCAAATTCAGCACACCAGAAATAGTAAACAGTTCTGTAATTTTATGTAACATTTATCAAACTAAACAATAAAGTTTCGTACGTACGTACACACACAAATCATTTTAAAAATTGATCAGTATGATTGCAAATATCTTGAAACGTGGAGATACGATGAAAATTCAAATTTCACCAATCGACCCAATTACAATAACTTCCTTATGGGAAATTAAAAATAGTTCCTACTTCAAAATGTATCATACCTGCATTTTTGTGTCTGCAAAATTACTCCTTGGTGGATACACCAAATATCGTCCTTCAGACTTGGCATTTACTTCAGTCATGCTGAGACTACTCATTAAAAACAAGGAACAAAATACCCAAATGTCGTGATATTTAAATAATGAAGTCATCTCTGTTGAAATGCAATACATTGGAGTGTTCGTTATCTCTTATTCACTAAAACTGATGGCTTACTTGAGTGAGTAAGTGGTAAACCAACTAATCACTCTGCTGAGCATCCTAATTAACAGAGAATTTCAACGACATGCTCGAAAGAAGTAAGGAGAAGATGGAAGCAATTTATAAAATATCTCTATCATCAGTGTTTGAAGGTAAATAAATGTAAAATAATCCATGAAAATAAATGTGAACATTCAGGATATTATTACTCTTGATAAATGCTTCATCATCATTTTATTATAGTCATTTACAGACCATTTAAAAATTATAAAAGCTCGTTTAATCGATTTCAACGATTCAGTCCATTTATTTTTATGTTCAACGAACAGATTTCTATTGTACGTATTATCTTTAGTGTAGAAGAATTTCAGAAAATTTTCTTTTAAAACTTTAAGAAAATATGTAAATGCTAAACTGTCTTGAGACCGAAGTTCCAAAGTTAGTATTCATGTATTTCCTATTGATATTTGAAAAGTGCTTTTTATATTTCTCATCTAGATACAAGTTACAGAATAGAATAAAATTCAGTTGAAAAGTTTATTGAAAAAATATTCGTTACAGTTAAAAATATTCAAAAGAATCATTCGATAAAAAAAGCAAAACTACTAGTGTGTTGGAAATAAATTGGTTTATTCATCATTGAGAAATACAAATGGCAAGATAATAATAATTGAAATAAAAGTCATTTTAAAATATGGTGAAATAACTCAATGGATCAGTGAAGCATTCAGGAAAAGAAAAGTGACATTCACCCTCTGAGAATTTTCCAATAAATTCAGCAGCGTAATACTCCCGATCTTCATAAACATCTGAATGTTCTGTGGTACTTGAAGGTGTCAGGATAACATGTAGAAGCTCTCCAAGGAGTCCGTTACTTTCATCAAAAGGAGTTTGTGCAGCTTCACAGATAGCTCGAAGTAAGCATGCTTTTCCAGAACCCAAGGTCTCCAGAGCTGATTCCAGAAGTCGATAAAATTCCCATCTAGACATGGGTCTGACATGATTATGTTCATTTCTAATAGCATCACGTTGATATCTGATGTATGGGTGAGTAATGTCTGATGAATTGTAAGGTAGCTTGTAGTTACATTTTAAAACATAACCTAGAATTGTTGACACTTCACCTTCCATTGGTAATCCAAGTCCAAAGAGTACCTGAAATATTCATCATCATTTAATTTACATATTTTTACTGCATTACTATCATAAGAACTTTATCAACCTAATCATTAACTGGAACTATTTGATAAGATATTTTATTGATGTTAGTAATTTACTTTTTAATGTAAATACTTTTTTTTTTTAGATAAAAATAATTTTGTTTTAAAACTTGGTGATCAAATTAAAATGGAAGAATTTACATTTAAAAAAGGGTTTATTAAGTGGAATGAAAAAAAAAAAAAAAATTAAAGTTGATACCTGAACTTTAGTTTCACTCTCTAATGGGTTTGGAAATAGCAGATACCGTTTATTTCTCAATAAAACTTCAACATCATAATTTTTCTTGGAAAATGTTAAGTCTACTAAAAATAAAAGGATCACCAGGATATAAATAATACAGCAATGGATGAAGAATAAAAATTTTTTCATGACTGAAAAAATTCTCAGGTATGTTAAAGGTCTATTTCAGCAAAACATTTAAATGATTATGACCAAATAGGTTTAGTGTACTCACTACTTAACACCAGCACACCGTTATCGAACGTGAACAGTATGAGAATAACATGTCAGTTGCACATGTTACAGTCTATTGAGGAGTTACAAAAATGCTTAATTTGTAAGTACCAATTTCTGAAATATTTCCTCGAAACAATTAATTCAATTTGATGTTTAAACAATCTTTATAACACACATAATAGTCCTGATAATTTTTAGATCAATGTAACATCAATAAATTGACATTACTACCTAACATAAATGGATCTATAAATTTATATAACCCTCAATAAATTTGGTGCTTAATTGAAAGTTGATATCTCAAATCTTCCTTGCTTTCTATCGGGTAATGATTACAAGTGAAATCTCCCAGTAAAACATCTGCGGTATTTGGGTTTGCCCAACGTTTGGTCTGGCCATCAACGGCTTATCTACTTACGCCGCGAACTTTCGAAAAGAGCGTGGCCAAACCCTAGCACTGGGATTTAGTATAACCCGCATTTAATCTCATGCATACTAGGAATCAACTTGATGATCTGAATTTACGGTAAATTGGCGCGGTTTCATATCAATCGATCTGATACTTAAACTTAAATGGATACGAATCTTTACTCACTTTATAACGCTTTGTAATCGAATTAAATCTTTTGAAAACAATTGAATTTATTGAAAAGCATAGGTAATCCTAAAAGGCAGGGGAAAAGGTGGAATGGTTATTATTAGTATTTGGAACAGTACCCGAGTAAAAATATACAACCTATTTTTATCCTAAGACTATCGTTTCTTTAGGTTTAACTTAAGATGAACAAATCCTCATTAAAGTTGGAATACGCAACAAATCAGTGTTTCCATAGGCTGATAATTTTTCAATTTTATCCTAAACTCATACTAATTTTATTTTTCTTTCACCTTAGATTCATCCTACTTTTATTTTATACTTTTCCTGGTTTCAATCTAATTTTATTTGAGATTCAAGTTATTTTATTTTAACAAAAACATACTTTTCTATAATTATTTATTTTATTTTCATTCTAATTGGGCTGACTATCAGCATTAAAATCATATGTATTATTACAAAAGTATGAATGTAATGGGAGTTATTCCAACTATTTCATTGGCATTGTAAAAGACTTCAATTGAAAAGAATTAAATAATAATAAAATTTATTGGCCACAATAATTAAAATTACACACTTTCGAATCTGACGAATTATATCAGAAACTTCATCACGTAGTCACTGATATGCACAATGATTAGTAAAAGTATCACATAGTGCGAAATTTCGTACTTTTGTGAAATTTTAACGCCAAGTTTTCGGTGGTTTTGTTGATTGTGTCATAAAATGTACTGAATTTATTTTTAATAAACAAAAACCTAAGAAAATCATTTATTTGAAATATTATTAAGTTTTATAAATGCATTCAAAATTATTAAAATTTGTTAATATAACAGATAATTTGTTGATTACCTTCATTTTGTGGTGTTCCACATCATCCCTTCTTCCCCTTATTCGTAGAAGAGAAGGTAGGATTATGGTCCGGTTGTTAATATGGTCCCATTCGTTTATTTTGCGCAATTTTGCGAGCGATAATTTAACAGAGTATAATGTAATTGAGTAAAAACAAAAAGTGATCCATAATCCTACTGTTTCAATAGGTCGCTTTTAGTACATATCCTCGAGAAAAATTTAAGAAATAAAGTTAGTGAATTAATCATCCTTTTTTTGATTGTTACAATAAACACCCCATTTAACTTTCAAAGAATCTTATTACCACTCTAATCCTATCCAATTCGAATAAAATCCATTAAACTTTTCACTAATTAATTTTTATTGATTTCAGATTTATTTTGAGTATTTTAATAACAACCTCTAGCGGCTCTTACGATAATAACAATTCCGAACTCTCGAAAATTCTTCACCGACCAATAAGAGCTCTTTCATTTCCGGAATTTAGCTCGATGGGTGTAAGTAATTAATTTTAATTGCATTCTCAATAATGAATATAAAATTAAATAAGTTATAATTATTATTATTACTTTTTTTAGTTATTTTTTGCATTAGCTGTTCCTCTGCCAGATCCTCAGAAAGCTGTTTCTTTATCTTACTTTTTCGAAGCATCATACGAATTACCAGTAAATGATACAGTCTTCTGGGAATGGGAAGATAAAAGACGTCGGAAGCGTGCAATTGACAGAGTAACAATCTTCGAATTATTCCGAAATAAATTTGAGAGGTAAATAAAAAGGAAAAATGACGGTAAATAACGAGTTCTCTTTTTATTTCGTTCAAGTTAACTTTCAATTTACTTAGTTGAAAAATAATTGAAGCTTTTCAAATGTTTCCTTGCATGTTTTTTATATAAAATATACACTGAGAAACGTGTTGAAAGACGGGTGAGACCGTTTGCATTAACGCTTCGCGAATTCTCGATGAAAACATGGCATTACGTCCTTTGCACATTCTACCTTTTTTTCTATTCGTCTTTATGCTTTTACTCTTCCTGCATCGAGTGAGCTAGGGAAAAAGTATTTATATAAATCTTTCGTCAAAAAATATGAAAGAAAGTTTGCGATAACCAAAAGATCAAACGACACAACAATTTTACCATACGTATAAGAAATACTTTTTTTTTTTCTTTTATTTTTAAACTTTTTTAATCCTTTACTTTTATTACATCTCTACTTTTTACTTTTATTTAACACATTTTTCTCATTCCATTTTTTGTTAGTTTCGGGTTGCCAGGAAGGGAATGTCTCCTCAGATCCATTTGTGAAACTTCGCAATTTGATCTTCAAGACAACGGTGTTCTTGGTGACATTTTCAACGTTATCTTCAAGTGAGTATGATTAATTTATTATTTTAATTGGAAAACTAAACAGATGGTGTAAGACAAAAGTTTAATAGACAAAAAATAAATTTCCCCGAGTCAAAATATAACACCTAAATTTATTCTATTCATTCTATCCTAGATTCAATCGTTTTATCCTAATATTATTCTGTTTTATTTTTTAAGTCGATCAAAATTAGGATGATAAAGACTCATTTTAACTTTCTAATCCTAATACTATTTTTATCCTTCTGAAGTTGGTAAAAATTAGGATATAGACAGAATAGTCTGATTTCAATCTCATCAATTGATTTGCTTATATCTAGTAGTAGTAAGATTTGTTCATCTTAAGTTAAATCTAAAGAAAAGATAGTCTTAGGATAAAAATAATTTTTATAATTTGACTCGGGTCGTCACTTTCAACCTAGCATTCTTGATGATCAATGCATCATGAACATGTAGAAGAGATGCTTCTAAATGAGATGATAACATGTACTGGTGGACACAGCTATTTCAATTCCATAACTCTACACTCTTGCTAACTTTGACCATCCACCCTATCCCTTCTCATTTAGTACCCACTTTAGTTTCCTCGAAATGACAAAATTATCAGGAAAGCTTAATTAAAACTAGATCTAAAGAATTTTTCAATTAGAAGTTATATCTCTGATATTTTTACTCAAGTAACATATCTAAACTCGATGATAGTAATATCCTTATGTCATCATGATTTTGGTTTTTCAAGATAACTGAAGTTGCTTAATCCAAACGATAAGTAGGTCTAATCCAATCACTAGGGATTAAACCAAAATCATGGTTCTTACTGTAGTAAGAAAACTAACTTTTACTTCCAACTTTAAATCTTCTCATAAATGTAGTAATACTCATTTAAAGTTCCTATTTTTTAGCTTGACAATTTTTTTAACAATTAAAATCAAAGTACTAAATAGTCTAAATAAAATATTTTTTATTTTAAAACTTTTTTATTACATCTGGATGATTTTAAATAGAATTATCTAGAGTATTGGTTTATTCCAATTTGGTAATTAGATCCAATGTGTTTATATCAATACATGGAGGCACCTCGAGCAGAAACATGTAGATATATAAAATTATATGGACTTTTGCGCACTTGTTTTAGGCAAATAAATAGATAAAATAAGAAAATAATTAGAGGAAAAGATTCGCACAACAACAGTCTATGAAATGAAACGATATGAGGAAGATTGGTTGAAGAATAAGGAAAATATCCAAGATAAAAAGTTTAAAGCGATTTGACAGATTTTGATCAGTCATATGTGAACGAATAAGAGAGTTAGAAGTATGAAAAACAATCAGTCAAATCGCTTTAGACTTTTAATTTCCGCTCGAGGTACCTTAATATTGAATTGGCAAGAAAATAGTGAAACACTTTTACAATGTAAACAATATAGGATGTAAAGTATTCATCATGTTGACACAAAATTGATAGAATGTTTTAATAAAAAAATTAAATTAAAAGCTATTCTAAATGTTTCACTATTTTATTACCAATCGAACATAATATAATACATATGTAATATTACTTTCAACTCAAGACTTTTTCAACATCAAAGAAAAATTAATCAAATTTTTTTCTTAAGATATAGTCATGTCATTACAATGTAAATTATAGAGATACATGAATACTTATTTGTGTTCATGAAAATCTTATGTGTTTCCTTAATTGTTGAATAATTCAAATAATAATAATTTAAAAAACCATCTAATTAATATCAATATTTACTCAGGAAAGTGAATTGTATTTAATAAAATATAAAATCTTCTTTTTATCTTAAAACAAATTAGGGACAGAAGTCTAAGATTAAGGATATTGCCCCCCCCCCTCCCTTCAAACTAATTAATCATTTGTTTGAGATTTTTGATAATAAGCATTTGACTATGACTATGATTTTGTTCAATACACTAGGAAGTTGATAACGTTGATCTCCAAAGTCCCACGCAGAGACTACAGTTTGTTCTAATTAAATTTCATTAGTTAGATTTGTAGAAGCATCAATGAAACTGATACTTAAGAACTAATTTGATATCAAATTAAAAAATAATTTTAAGACCCAATTAACCCAGTATCTCATTACTATTTCGTGACTTGAAAAAAAGAAAATAAATTAATTCTTGTAAGAATTTAAGTTTAAGGTAGTTCTTTCGTTCTAGGCCGTATCAAAAAAAAGACCCAGGGCCCTTTGAAATAAAGTTAATTTGTTTTAATTATTTCTATAACGATTAAGTCTAGTTTAGTTGTCATGCTCGTGGCTGAAGCCAATCTGCATCATGAGGCCCTCCAACTCTCCAGCCATGTCATCAGATCAACACGACCCAATACACCAATACAGTTATCCTAATTATCACCTTCATTCTAAAAGTCTAAATTTTCTGATTGTGGCTAAAAAAAGTGAAACAAACATTCACTAAATTTATTTTTAAAACAAAAATCTAAAAAAGAAAACTTTTAAAAAAGATAGATAATTACTTGACCATGGTTTTTGGGGACCAAAAAAGTTATTTATACTTGCAAGGATTGCAATAAATTATTTTTTATTTGTTTATTTTTCTCCAAACACCCATTATTTAGCAGAAGAGACATTTTACCTCAAATAGTCTGTTTTATTTCGATCCTTTCTCTTTGTATTGTTAATTAGTAATTCATTAATTCTCACGGAGACACTTTCCAGACCGTCGACTTCCCAACCAGAGGATCTACCACAGGATATTGTCGAGGCTGAACTAATCGGACAAACTACAAGTTGTACGAAATACCATCAGAATTGTCCCGTGGGGCTCTTGGATTTGATTGGAATCCTCGTGTAAAATTCAACGTCGAGTGTAAGCCCTCTATCATTTGATCAACGCTCTCAAACTGATTTGAGATATCCAGATTGATTTAACAGTAAAAGGATTTTTCAAAAGCTCTCGTTCATCCACTATTCGATTTCACAGTTAACAATCTATTCTGAACACAGTAGTGATATTAGATTGATAGATGTGAGTACGAGTTGGTCATATAGATATACATTGACTCATGTTAGCTAACATCTAGATGATGTGAAAAGAATATTCTTCACCATTTTATCTATTTTATTATTTTTATTCATTATCTAAGTTATTATAATTCTTGTTGTTGGAGTATGAACAAAATTTTCCATTACTTTATTCAATATAATAATTAGGTTACTTGTTTTTTTTTAATGTGTGAACAACATAGCACATGTTGATGCTGATAATAAATATAAGTCTTTGGCTAAGTTTTATTACTCTTCCTAGAATAAGTATATTGTTTATAAAATAAAATTTAAGACTGACCTAGACTTGATGACTATTGCATAGTCGAAGCATTACTGGTCTCAGTTCACCAGATCCTTTCAAATTGTAAGGACATACTTTTAAATTTTAATAATAATAAAAGATAGTTTATGATTATTTAAATATTTTAATTAATAATTAAACTAATTCCTGCTACAAGAATTTTCAATACATGTTATGATAAATGATTAGCACAAATACAACATGTTATCCTTTATCTTAAGTCAAATTGTTATTTCAATCTAGAAACAGTGAAGAATTATTGGACTACTTTAAGTATGATTTATTGGTGCTATTCAAAATAAAAGTTTACAAAGAAATAAAATATTTATTACTTCTCTTGTATCATCAATAATTCATTATCTTTCAACTAAAACTAAAAAAGTCATTGAAAAGAACAGTTTTTATTTAAAGTAACAACATTGGAATTGATGCAGAGAATGTATATATGTATATATATATATATAAATGAATCATCTGCCAACAGTAGCAAGCTTGAGAAAAATATTTCCAAGTCCTCTTGTTGAAAATAGAAAGCAGTACATCCTGAGAATTTTCGTGGTAACGTTAAGAACTTGAGCGTGTCTTGTTGGTTTGGCCAAACGACTCTTGAGATTGCGCAAGTAAATCAAAGTCCAAGAAACAAGAGCAGAGCGTACAAACAATATGGTGAGAGGTGTTCTGAATTATTCCATTTCCAGAACGTGCTGGAGGCAATGTTAAGAGTTTTCTCATGCTTTCCATGTCATCAGCAGCAGCAAGAGTTGACAGCATATCGTCGTAGGATCAGATAGCATTCTCATCAGCATTGCATTAGGCGTCAAGAGCATATCTGATCACTGAAGCTTCTACATACTCAGTTCTGATGTTATGTAATCATAAATTGTGATAGGACAAAGGGGATAAGTTGTACCGCAGTCATCTAGTGAGCCCAATGAACGTTCAGCTTTCGTGTACTCGGCCGGCAGGTTCTCATCAAGTGACGAAGATGGCCTGTGGAATTGTCACGGTTGAATTTACGCCTCGAGATATACCTACATCATCCCTTGGATGCAAATAGCTTACAATCGATTACTTGAATCGATATGCAACCACCCAATGATCCCCACTATGCCTCACTAGACAAGACCAATTTTGTCTACCTCTATTTCTCTCACACTAACCCTTTTACACAAATTCATCCCATCACCCTACTCAATCGATCCTAGATTTGCATACCACTGCTCAATATTCCGCAATCTATCTGCCCCTTCACTCCTGTCTGATTCTAACGTTCAATTCGTGTCTGAATTAACTCAATGTCATTGCCGATAGATAAATAAATACAATCATCATTTACTCATCAAATTAACATAATTCTATCTTTTCTACCTTTGAAATTTAGTTCATATAGGGGAGAGTGGGGTAAATACGAATGCTGAGTAATTGCGATCACCCATATTTGGCTATGTTAGAAGGGATGGAAACATATTCTCAATATTGCAATCGGAAGTCAATCTCAAATGCATAGCCTGACAAACAGCAGTAAAGTGACAACGAGCTTGATGTACAAAATATGTTGACTTTATTATTTTTCAAAAAATTTTATATAATTTTTGAGTAAAATGGAATTGGTGTCTAACATTGTGACGAAAAGCATGAAGATCCTCCTAATGACCTCCTCCTAAATTTGTTTCTCAGTGTAAACTAAAATTACAATTTTGTCAATAAACTAAAACAAACATTGTTATCTTACACAATTTTCAATTATTTTTAAAATAAATAGTTATTGATTTAATTTCTATTATGTTTGAAAGTTACTGGGAATTATATTATAATTTTCTAGATCTTTTTTAATGAATTCAATCTAATTTTAGTGAAATTTCTTGATGAAATGATTGATGAAAAAATCCATACAGGAAATTTGCTTTTAGAGTATCATTGACAGCCATTTAGTTTACTAAACCAGGCCAATTTTATTCATCTACCCCTCATCTGACAACTAAAATTCATTCTTTTGTCACAAAGAATCGATTTTAGATTTGCATATATACTTTGTGACCTCTCTTCATAGTCTATCTAGTCTTCCACCTCATCCCTTTTTCCTACTCTCATTTTGTGCTAATTCGTTTCATTTAATTTCAAGCTATTGGGACAAAGGAAATGGATAATTTACTTACGTGAATAAAATTCGCAAAAGGTCTCCAATAAGTCCATTGTGAGGATGAAGTGACCAATGAGTTGTCTCGCAGATAGACCGAAGAAGACAAGGTCGACCTGGAAAACCTAGTCTAAAAACAGACAAAAAATGATCAATCATATAACATCAAGCCAGTGACAAACAGACCTTGAGAGACAAATGAGAGCTTTCAGAATACGTGACAGAGTAGCAGTAGTGTCTTGTTATTTATCCGACGCATAGACACATTCTTTTTATCTACTTTATTTCTCTTCAGCTTCTCTCTTAAACACATCAGTCTTTGAGTGACGAATGGTAAGGAAATTGAATTGAGGTCCTCTTTTGAGGTGCTCTTTTAAAATTTACTTCATTACTTAAGACTTTTGTACTGAATAAAAAATTTCAGAAAACAATTTTTGTTTAATAAATTAAATCAAATTAACTGAAAATTTTATCGCATTTTTTTAAAAGAGTTTTTTTATGGTAAATGTTTTAACTACTGTTGTGAAAAGTAACTTTATATAAATTGAAAAATTGAAAGTAAACACAATTTTTTCTATGAGTAAATTTACAAGAGATTGACTAATGATTATTTACAGGAATTTATTATAACTTTAACACACTTTGATTTCGAATGTTCTTGAAATATTTTTTTGAGACTGGCAACACATATAGATATTTTGAATATTTCTATTTGTTTTTTTCACTGTCGTCATAATTTTTCCTCTTTATTTATTTATATACTCACCTATTTATCGTCTCTAAATTTCTACTGCTTCAGTCATTTATATATTCTAAATTCGTCTGTTCACCAATCAACTACTACTCTTATACATCATTCGATTTCTCTAACAGATAATAAAAAGATTCGTTCACTTATAACTTTGTATTTTTGCAAACTCATTTCTATAAACCTGCACCACGAGCCAAACTTCTCTACATATTTCAATGGATCTTTTATCCTTAAGGTAATAATAGGTCGTCAACAGAACATCTACATTTGTCTAAATATTAGATAGCGTATGAGAGATTATCCACAAGTAACTATAATTAATTACAACAATTAAATCAATTTTATAATAGTTAATAATATACAAAATCCAATGACAAGCAAAAATCATTTTTTCTTAACACTGATTGGACTAATGACTGCACTGCAAATCTCGAAAAATGTAGATGTTTAGTAGTAAAACGTTTAAAGTGTTTAATAATTAAATACCTAAGTGTTTACAATGTTGAACACCATAAACAAACTATAGCATTTTGGTAAACGGCAAGAAATGTTTAAAAATCGTCTACGAAATGACCATAGTTTGTTTATGATGTTTAAAATTGCAAACACTTTAAGTGCTTAATTGTTAAACACTTGGATTTTTGCAGTGTCGATGTATTATACATTGGAAAATTATGAATATCATAATTAATCAATATCTTGTAATGATTAATAATTTCTTCAAACTTTGAGCTTTTTTTTTGATGCATTATTATATATAGAAAAGTTTTCTGGTAATATGAAAATTTTAGTCTCATTAAAAGAATAACGAACAGTTTCTTATTGTGTCAATGTAAAAACTACGTTGTTTGGTAATTGATTTTTGATTATAAAAGTCGTTAAAGTATTCTCGAACTTTCTAAATAATTAATTTAAATGATTATCTATAATATCATCATAGACTTACTGTTCCAAGTTTATTTTTATAATTCGACCATACTACCTTCAAAAAAATCAATGTTTTATTACTCTCTAAAAATTAATTGAAATAATAATTTATAAGAAAGAGAAAAAAGTAGATAATAATATACAAGACGGTAGATAAGTAGAATAAAAATTTTAAATGTCTACTACCTTGGGGATTAATGTAATACTGAAACAAATTCAGTTAGCTTTGATGTACCGAAGTTAAAATATGTTTTACAGTCTTGTTAATATGAATATTAAATGGATGTAATTTCTGGTATAATTAATACATCTGCGGAAAATATTTAGGCGTGATGGCAGAAAGTTAAGCATTTAATCTCAGATTCACTGAACGTTCTCTACAGTAAACTGCTATATTTTAGTAATTCCTTTATCTTGCCATCTTCCTTTTACCCTTTCTATGTCTCTCCAACAAGTTCTAACATTTCGATAGGATAATCCTATCGTCATGCCGTCGACTCGAAGCTTTGAATAAGATTACAACTAACAAGCTCCTCATTACAGGCCGTCTGACGTTTAGGTAAATGTCTTTTGTTTAATTAGTATTTCTTCTTATGCATTACTTAAATATTTGGAAAAGTAACTCATATAAACAATCCATCGTATTGATTCCTCTTTGAATTACTACTTAGAAACTACTCGTACTTATGTTTCATTTTATTATTCATTTTATTTATTTATTAGAATCCTCGGCCATTGTTTAGTTTAGGATACATGCGCCCGATGACGTATGCTTAAAAAAAATTCTACTCACAATGTTTACTACTATATAAAAATAAATTCAATTTCGGAATTCGATATTTAATATTGTTGTTGATTTTTTTTTTTTACTTTAATTATCAGATAATTTTTTTTTTTGCCCTGAAGGATAAAAAAAGAAACAAAAAAATTAAAAAAAAGATGTTCATAATTACTCAATCAAAAACAGGTCTTAATATCAATTGGACTTGATTTAAATACAAGATTTGCTTTGCAATTATTTCAATGTAGTCGTCGCAGGTTCAAATCTCACTGCAGGAAGAAAAAAAAAACTTATTTAAAACACTCATCTTTCTAGAAGTATTAGTTTTAAAAAAAAAAGGTTTTATTTTCCGACTTCACTGCAAATCCAAATGTTTAGCAATTAAACACTAAAAGTGTTTACAATGTTAAACATCATAAACAAACTATGGTCATTTCGTAGACGATTTTTAAACATTTCTTGCCGTTTACCAAAATGCTATAATTTGTTTATGGCGTTATACATTGTAAACATTTAGGTGTTTAATTATTAAACAGTTTAAACGTTTTATTACTAAATACTTGAACTTGAATTTTTCGCGATTTGTAGTGTTGGGAGTGTTCAAAAACAATAATACTACCTTAAATGTTATCAGAAGAGATGAATTAATTTTAATAAAAGATTCTTGGCGACATTTAAATATAATTTTGAATATTACAACAATTCGAATGAATGATAAAATCAGATTTTCTATCCACAACATCGAATACCTTTCTCCACAAATAGGATAATGTTTTCGTCGACTATCGACCCGTAATCACATCAATCTCAAACTCAATTTTTCTTGCTCGTTTTCTACGAAAGATTCATCGAATCACGAATAGCATCGATCCACCTTATCGCGTTCCGTTTCCTTGGGCGCATTCGCTAAGTTTAATCCTTAATCCTATCGTATTCTACTCTTGCCATCTCCTTCAACTCCTCATTCACTCTTCTGTGGCTGCGTCACAACGAATAGCTACTAAAGTTTCACCATTTACTTTTGATCAGCCTACTATACTTATCAACCTACTTTCTATTCATAAATAAATCCTTCAATTTTTCATGTTTCCCTAATACTACTTATTTTTTATTGCCAAGAAAATCGCGAGATCAAAATTTTTTCACAGATCATAGATCTGTAAATATTGCAGATTTTTCTAGAAAAGAGTTGAATTACAATTACCCGGGCGTTTAGTGTGATCAAGGTATATTAAACAGCGGTAGTCATATTTACCCTGCATGATAGAGAATTTTAAAAAGTGGAAAAACAAATTATACTGTCAGATATCTCTCCTTTATCATAAGTATCATAGAAATACAAGTAAAAACCTGACTTTACAGATTTAACTGAGTCAAAATATAAAACCTATTTTCATTTTATTTGCATCCTAAGACTATCCTTTCTTTAGGTTTGACTTAAGATGAACTAATTCTAATTAAAGTCAGAATACGCAACAAATTAGTGTTTCCATAGGCTGAAAATTTTTCAATTTTATCCTAAACTCATACTAATTTTATTTTTCTTTCACCTTAGATTCATCCTACTTTTATTTTATACTTTTCCTGGTTTCAATCTAATTTTATTTGAGATTCAAGTTATTTTATTTTAACAAAAACATACTTTTCTATAATTATTTATTTTATTTTAATTCTAATTGGGCTAACTATCAGCATTAAAATCATATGTATTATTAAAAAAGTATGAATGTAATGAGAATTATTCCAACTATTTCCATAAGTACTACTAGATATAAGCAAATCAATTGATGAGATTGAAATCAGACTATTCTGTCTATATCCTAATTTTTACCAACTTCAGAAGGATAAAAATAGTATTAGGATTAGAAAGTTAAAATGAGTCTTTATCATCCTAATTTTGATCTACTTAAAAAATAAAACAGAATAATATTAGGATAAAACAATTGAATCAAGAATAGAATGAAAAGAATAAATTTAGGTGTTATATTTTGACTCGGGACGATTATCCTACATGGCAGAATATTTTTTACTCAAAATACTTTTTAAACAGGTAGATACAATAAGAATAATACTTCAAAGTCAAAACGATAACAATAAAATAATACTTACGCTTCGAATTTAGATTCTAACATTTGATAAATCGTCTTGCGATCTATTCGTTGTTGGTTTAAAGATAAAGCTCGTTTTCCCAAGTTTCGCCTTTCGTCCTTTGATCTTACAAGTCCATAATTTGCTTCAAAAAAAAAAGCCATAGACATGGCTTTCGTTGAGATTGGATCATCTAACGGAATTGCTAGAGCAAAAAATATCTATAAAAAATTATTTATTTTTATTACATAATATTATCAGGATACATTTATTTTAAAAAATATTCTCATAGTCTTGCTTAGTTTTTCAGTAAATCATTTTTTCAATACCAAAATAATTTTAATATATTTAATATCATAGCTATCATGATTATCGTTCAATTTAACTATTGAAAATAAAAATGGGGGAGAAAAAAAAAGTGTATATAGCTGAAAATAAATTTCTTTGCTTTTAAAAAAGTTGAAAAACTTAACTCCCATTTCACTGTCTTCAGGGTAAGTCAATTCACGTAGTTGACGATGTAAATTGTCTGTCATGCTATTTGTTATGGCCCAAGATGAACAAACAATCCCCGCAAGACAGTAAATTGCTTTTGGTATTTTTCTGAAATAAATGTAAAACTTTTTTGATAAGAAAAACAGTTATAAAAACATACAAAAATCCTGTCATATAAATATGCTATTCAGTTATATGTATTTATTGACAACAATATAACATATACCAATTCATATTTTTTCGCTGCTTCCCCTTCAATTTGTAACTCTTTTCATTGAAAACGAAAACTTTAAAAGTATAATAAATTGTATTTCTGAGTAAACAAAAAAACAACAAACAGTATGAATAAAAAAGTACATTTTCTTTTATATATTTATCAAGTTTTATGTTACTTTTTTTATCCCTTTTTCTCTTGTTCATTCTCTTCTATTCTGTGGCGTACCTGGATGACATTCGATTTAAGCAAATTACAGATCCAAATAACTATTGGATAAATGAACGTTTCAATTTAAACCCTTCGTCATCAAAACCTATCCCAGCCACGAACTCATCACGATACTTTGAATATTATCTACCGACCAATTTTCACTCTCATATCCTGTGGTAATAAAAACTTCAACCCCAGATTCACATCAATTAATCGACTATTGGATACAACTTCCATGATGTATTTCTCATACGAATGAGAGATAAGAGTTTCTACTTAATTGAAATTCATTTTTTTACATTTTCTATCCTGATTTATCTGATCTCCAAAATTATTTTTAACTTTGTAATAACTACTTTTTGTCAAATTTATTCACTAAATATGAATAATAATAAATGAATATCTATTTCACCGTATTGACTTTTAAGGTAGTTGTGATAAATTTTTCTCGACTAATTTATTTCAAATTTCACAAAATGATTCTCTAAACGATTAGCTGTGAATAGATAAATTTTTCTAATTATTTACAACATGAAAATATGAAAAAAAATTAATTCATAGTGAATAGTTTTAACATGTATGATATACTAGAAACCACTTTTGTGTTCCAATCTACTTTAATTAAATTTAAATGGCCCAAGAAAATCATTCAAAAAAATAACATAGTACGTAAACATGTATAATAATAATTTATGACAAAATTCAAGTTAAATTACAATATCTTTTAAAAGATATTCTCGCTTAAACTTGAGGTAGTTTCGATTAAATAATAATTTAAACCTAAACTCTCCGATAAAATAGATCTTAATCTTCTTTTTTGAATCTTTTTTTTTATTTTTTGGAATAATAGAAGACAAATTAATCAAGATACACAAGACTAGTGTATATATTTTATTTAAAAAATTAACTTTATTTCAAAGGGCCCTGATTCTTTTTTTTGATCCAGCCTGGAGCGAAAGAACGACCTTAATAATACCTGTGAATCCTTTTTGCTAATTGTACATCAAAAATTCATATCTATTTACAGTGCATTGTTTTTATAAAATTGTCTAGGGGCTGTCGGAGAGGTCAATACTAATCCCGAGTCAAAAAATAAGACCTGACTTGGAAAATTTGAATTTGGTATAGACATAGATCTTTAAAAACGAAATTATTATTATTTTAATTCTTAAGCCAAGTCTTAACATTGCAAATCGTAGTCTTTTATTACCATGCACTTGAAGTGTATTAAAATGAAGTCCATCTACGTTTGTCTAAATTTTAAATAGTGTATAAAAGATTATCCACAAATAACTATAATTAATTACAACAATTAAATCAAAAAAGAATTTATTTATAGTTACCATGTTATGTTCATAGTTAAAATTCTATATTAACTATTAATTAATCTTACTTCAATTAAACATTTTTTATTTCAGTGTAGATATTTGTGATGACTCTATAGAGTCATATCAATGATATATCATTGGTCGTAGCGTAAATTTTCTAAGACGATGCAGCATCACGTATTGGAAAATTTAACGATATTCTCTTCTTACCATAAACTTCAAAACCTCCTACCCTTTCTGCATCTATTCGTTTATACCTTCAACCGGATAACTGGAAAGGAAATTGTACATAAAACTAAATCCTTATCACACACTAGGGTGACTATGTATGTGACACTCGAAGACGAAAGAGTTGTCTAACTTTTCGACTTTCCTAACACTTTACTGCTACTTATTTTCTACTTTACTTAACCACCTCTACATTGGAATCCATGATAGAAATACGATTAATTCTCACCTAATATCGAAGAATATTTCCATATTATAATGCTACACTACTGTCACTGCGTCTGACATATATGTTAAAGATTTATGAGTTTAAAAAACGAATTATCTTTCATGTCTCGTCCTATATAATGTCAGGTCATTCACATCAGTAACCGTTAAATTCTGCACGAGACTTGAAGTCGTTAATAATAATGTCTGACATGCAATTATCGATCTCATCATAACAGATTCTTCAATGTTTTCTTATTCTATTGGTTAAACTTACATTTTGTCGTGTCGAAAATGTGAAAAATTAGATTGAATTTTATGACATTGTTTGTAATGAGGTGAGTTGACATTCCTCCATTTTTGACATCAGTTTAAAATATTAAAGCAGGTGTAACTTGATTGTTTATTTTTTTTAATAATATTTGATTAAATTTTGTTCTTGTTTTTTTATACAACGTCTGCATAAGTAACTGTATTATTAACCCTTCGTGTATATACGAACACTATTTGTGTCTGATAGTCCAGTTAATACACTGCAAATCATGGTGTTTTAATATACAACACTTAAAGTGTTTTAAAATGACGTCGCTCATTTGATTAACATTGTAATCACTTTTTAGGCACTTGGAAATGTTTAAAAAGTAACTTAACTTAACATTACATTAATAACAATAAAAAAAATTATTAATAGAAATTTTTTTTTTTATGTAAAATTTACTCTAATATATTGTAGTTTACATCAGGTCAATTATTATGTACTGACATAAATTTTATTGAATGAATTATTATTATTCTATGGGAAATATAATTACAATAAAATTATGTTACTGCATGATGAAAAAAAAAATTAAAATTATGTCTTAACATAATTATAATTAAAGGTTTTTTCTATTCTGTCTCATGCATTTTGAATTAATTTCATGCCAAAACGTAATTTTAATTTATTTTCATTATGTAATGACATAATAAAATAAATAAAAAAATTTTACGGCTTCATTTAAGAAAAATATTTTAAATTTTATGTGATAAAATTCTTTTTATTAAATAGCAAAGCGACGTACCATAATAAATGATTAGTTTAGTCGAAAGACGATCCTTATTAAAGCAATTCAAAACAAATGTTTTTTTTTATCAATTTTATTGTACACTGCAAATCCCGAAAAATTCAAATGTTTAGTAATAAAACGTTTCAAGTTTTTAATAATTAAATACCTAAGTGTTTACAATGTTGACCATCATAAACAATCTAAATGATGTTTAACATCGCAAACACTTTAAATGTTTAGTGGCAGTGTATATATTCAAATTGTAATATTTATTATTCATTTCTTGTATAATTTACAATTGTGATTTACAATAAAGTATTTACAAGAGAGAATTTTCATGATAAAATGAAATATTGAAAAATATTTGACTTTCTATCTACATTTTCAAATATTCTCTGTAATATCTGTTTTATTTCATTTTTTTACAAACAATTAATTTAATTTACCTCTATTTAATCAATAATTCGATTAAAGCATAAAAGTTTTCATAATAAAAAATGCATGCAAGAGTTTCAAGTATAATAGGAGCTATTAGTTCTAAGAGTGAGTAAAAAAAATGTAGCCATTAATTGGAGGATAGTAAAATCATAGAGTTAAGGTCCTCAACATTGAACAGCTCAATAATTTGCAGTGAAATGCGAACCATCCAATTGAATGCGACGAGAATGCAAGAGATTCGATTCTACCGCGTGCCGTTTGCTCACTTCCCCAACCCTTCACGACACTACTGTACACTACTGTAGAGCTGAATCGCGAATGCTGTAACGGAAATTTCCAATTACTCGGGGATACAGGATGAGCTCAATGCATTGACATTATTGGTTTACTTCCTTTAATTTTGTCGGCAGCTGCCATTCCTAAATCAATCCATTGACATCAGGGTGTGAAAAAAATATATTATCGATTATATGCAATTTATTGTCCATCATATTTTCACACTTACTATGCAATATTTAATATTTCATTGTGAATTTGATGGCAATGATTGTTTTTTAGGTATTTTCATACTTAAACAAACTTCTCACAACGAATAGTGCGATTATTAATTTTTGGTATTGCTTTAGATCCTTTCTTGCAAATCGTATACAATTTGTAATCATTCAAAATATTACGTGAGCATAATATTAATAAATAATTTAAAAACAAAAACTACTTCGACTAACGTACAAATTGAAAAGAATTTATGGTTAACGATTCAGTATTAGTATATCGGAAACAAGTCAAACCTGGAGTATGGAAGAAATTAGCTAATAATTATAAAGGACATTTTAAGGTAGTTAAAGTTTACCCCAACAATGATGTTGAAATTATTAATAACAAAAAGAAGTATATCAAATACCATTCTAATCTATTAAAATTGTATTTTCTAGATAATTCTGTAGTGTATTGGAATAAAATATTATAGTATTTAACCATATTTATCTCAACATATTTCAGATCTTTTTCATTGTATTATCTAAAAAAGGAAATTTATCTGCAGTCAGTATTTTCAGCGGTTTTCGAATTCTTAAAAGCGAAAAAAAAAACCTCACATACGTACGTACATGTTTATAATAGAATAGAATACGTACGTACATCTACTCTCAAACCTTCCATGCTTTCAAATGTCTCCAAACGTAAAAATATGATAAAATTACGAATTTCAAAAATCGACTTCTCCTTAATGGAAAATTAAAAAGAAATCGTTTTATATTTTTTTAAAAATGTCATCTCTTTTAAAAAATAATTGCTCATATTTCGAAAACGATTAGGGATGGTATAGAGTAATAATAACGAAATTTAAGGGTGTTATGTTAATTATCTGATTCCGGTACACGGAGAGAAAGGAATTATAAATTTTATTCCAATAAATTTACACCATTTTAATTCATAATCAAATTTTTACAAGAAAAAGTTCTAATGTATACTAATTAAACAATCAATTATTGCCATTTTTGTACCCGAATCCATAGGCTATTATTTATTGGAATAAAATTCTTTTCTCTCTGTGTATTTACATTCTTTATCACGACCTTTTTAAACTTCGATCTGTTTTAATTATTTGTAATTAAATAATTGACGATTAATATCGGTAAGATTTGTATCAAATATATGTTAGAACACTTAATAAACTACGAGACAGAAACTGCACAGAAAACGATAATTCTATATGTTATTAATTAATATTCTGTGCATCAATAAATTTCTAATGTTTGATTCAGATTATAATAATTATTGGTATCATACTGACTTACATAATTATACTCGTATTAGTCAAAGATAAACTAGCTTTTTGAATTACGAATGAATTAAAAGAACAATAAGTAGTGTCATAATAAAATTTATTACCGACTCAAAATAGCAGAAAAATTTCTCTATCATCAATCACATCTAATTTGTTTAAATCATAATTTTACATTAAATAATTTAAACTTAAATTTAAAAAAGTAAAATTCTAGTGAATTTTTAGTAATATCACTAGTTCGTGATGTTAAATATTAGTGAATGAAATTAAATATTCCACAGTTTATAAACTTTTTAAAAGTTTATAAAATATAAGCTCGTTGGTATTTTTATATTTTATGAATTATCTACATTGTATAGATTTTTCCATTCATTTCCAATTTTTTGTTGACTGTTTTCTCTACTAACTTTCATCATTTTAATCATAAATAAAATTATGATCTATGATCTATTAGCAGTAATGTAATAGAACAGTGACTATAAATATGACAAGCTGCTGTTGAGTTTTTTTTCTGTATAATTAATCATTATTTTTATCGTTAATTTATTTGTAAATTCATTTATATCTTTTTTTACTGTATACAAAGTATATTTTATTGAAAGAATTGCACTTGCAAGTTATATGGTCCTGAAAAAAAATTATTCATTGATTAATTCTTATTATTTAATATTTTTTTTTAGCAACTTGAGCTTACAATTCTAAAATATGATGTAAATAAAATAAAAAAGACCATTAAAAGTCTCTTACCTGACTCGTTATTTTAATTTAATGGAATTTGTCATACAATTTCAGGTAAAAAGTCTTGATTTATCAGCAGTTGAAGATCCTTCGGGATCAATCGTACGCTAGAAGATGGTCCCAAAACGTTTTCTCGGTCTCTTGGTGTCCTGTTAGTTCATCTTACTTCACGGCTGACATGGCTAATTCTACGTAGTATGCGCTTGGGAGCAAATGTCGTATTTCCAACGTCGTTTTCACGTCAGACTCTCGAGTTCTATAACATGTGAAGCCATTGACTGAAAAATATTGCTTGAACCTATCTATAGTAGGTTAGATGGGAAAAAATTGTGAGTACAAATGACAGATGAAGAGTAATGATTATTGGAAGTGTTAGACATCAAGACATAAACGATAGAATCGATTTATGGAATCGAAAGCCGAAAGTCTAAAAAAAAAGTCTATCGACAAAAGATCACTTGAAAAAGACAACCTCTTTACCAGCTTATTCTATCCAGTCACGTCAATTTTCATGAGAAAAGAATCTCCGTCAGGGTAATTTCGTTAGTCCCTCGGGAAAAGCGTCAAGAAGTATCTACAACACTTTTGGTTTTAATCGGTCGTTATCGACAAGCTTTCCTTGTCAACTATGTCAGTCTTTTCAAAACACTTAAGCTGCTGTCGACGAGTATGTATCGGTTATTTCTATTTTGGTATCTTCCTTTTGAGATTAAAAACACATTTGTGAAGAAAGGGATGATTTTTGTTGAATAAATTTACCTAAGTAATTGGAAAGTATTATTTGCTTTTAGTTTTAACAAATGTTTATTTTACATCAATACTTGCTACTATTATAGAATTATGTAATGAGTATTTTAATTGACAAAAAATTGCGATAAATTTCCGACAGAATAGATTGCGGATTCAAGGTTCATTTAATCTGACAATATTGGCACAAGTCAAAGGAGGAAGTCAAAGTAAATAACGACGGATATACGTGACCTGTATGGACACAAATCAAAACCATTCTCTTTGTTTTCCTACCTACTTGGACTACTTCCTTTCAACCACTCCTTTTTAGTTAAGTCACAGTAAAAACGACTGAAAGATCGATACTTCATTGTCTTATAACTTGAAGAAAAAAATATAAATTGTCACAAAAAGATGCTGACAGAGTTATAATAAATGAAATGAAGTTTTATTTATGTGGTTATAAAACAAAGAAATGATGCTAAGAATTCGTAAGACCTACAAAATAAGTCGTTGAGTGGATCATGAAATTCTATGGTTGATCATAAAACTTTGGCAGTAGATGAAAGATCATGGATACATATATTCTTCACAGTAAAAATATACTAACTTGCTGTATCAAAATACATTTGTTCCTTTTCTTTTTCATCTTTGGCTTTTTCATTTATTTCTTTGACCATGATTTGTACGAGATTTTTCCGAGATTTTTATGAAGAATTCTTTAAACTCTTTGATGATAAAAAACTTGAAAAGTTAAAGTAAAAAATGGATTAATTTTTTTCAAGAAACAAGCACCCTAAACATATAAAATAACTCTTTTATTTCATTCAGTGTAATGTTAACAGGAAAAAGGAATAAAAAATGGCTGAACTTTATTTAAAAATATTAATTATCAACTTTAAATATAATAGCCAAATGACAGAAATTTAATTGATTAATGATGGTGCTATTTAGGTTAGTAATTAAATTTAAAAGAAAATCTATTAATTAAATTATCACTGACTAACAAGTAGTCTTCGTGATGATCTACAACAATTAGTATTCATCAACAAGTTACTTCCGTAAGTTTGTTAGTAGTTAATTCCCTTGAGAACAGACAAGTGAATAATGTCCGCATTAGACCAACCGAGTTGAGTTTAGTTGCTACAAGAGAAGGGGTGAAAATATTATTAAAAATGTTGAAATATTTCATACTAAAATCCCTTGTATTATGGTTTTATGTGAGTCTTGTTGGTGGACTTAGAGTAAAGAATGTCACTTCTACTATCAAAAGGCATATTCGGTCTATCACTTTTCCAAACGGAAGTGGAATGGGGGTGATTTATAGATAAATTTATAAAACACATAAACTTTTGAATTATTTCATCATCAACTTTATCTTTTATTGAATCAGATTTTCTTTGCTGTTGGAATTCCTTTGGATTTGCCAGGAAAGTCTGTATCAATGGCATATTACTTTGAAGCTAACTATCAACTTCCAGATGAAAATTCAACATATTTCAATGAATACAGTGAATATGTCCAAAAGAAAAGTTTCAGTAGAACGGTTGCTTATAAAATAATAGAAAATAAATTAGAAAGGTATAATTACTGACTAGAATAAATAAATAATTTTATATATTTATACATTTAATTAAACATTTGTTAATACAGAGCTGGCTATTCAGGTCGAAAATGCTTGTTACGAACAATATGTGAAGCTGCATCAACTCCTATCACCGGAAATGGATTGATTGGAGATATTATCCATATACTCTTTATGTATGAATAAAACTTTATTGGACAAAATAGGAAATTTGAATTAACTTTTTCATTCATTACTTTCAGACCATCCAGTTCAAAAAATGAAAATTTATCCAAGGAAATAATTGAAGCTGAATATGAAAAAAATTGTTCCGTAAAATACAACTGTACGATAAATTTTTTAGATTTAATAAGCCATTATGTTTCATAAAAAAGAACCAAATAATATCTATTAATTATTTATTATTTATTATTTATCAATAACAAAATATAAAATAATATAACAATTATATACATAACGATATATTAATTAAATAAATAATTAATCAGTTAACTTGCACTGAACCAATCAGATCCCATGGCTCCAAAAAATGCAGCAGCTCCAGACTTAATGGAAGCTCCAGTTGAATCGTTTCTAGTGTGCTCCTTTACTGGCATTTTTTTGCGCTGCTTCAGAGATTAAGTAAGAAAATTAATTAGTCTATATATTTAATCTTAGCAAGAGTTATAATTAATATGAGCTTTTACAAAAACCGACCAATATAATCATTATATTCTTTACGAGAGGAAGGTGGCAGTTTACGATGACATAAAAGATTTTATGAGAATAGTTTTGCAACTTTATCATGCCTTTAGTTGATGATAATTGAAATAACAAAACTTTGAATGTAAAAATTAAAAAAAAAAAAAACATTAAAAGTTCAATATATTATTTAAGAAGAAATATTTTTGAACGTCTTTTTTGTTTTATTTTATTTAAATTCCACTCAAAAAAAAAAAAGTCAATTATTGAGTTAAGTGCATGCAAGAAAAGCCTTTAGTCTCTATTAATATGTATAGCTAAAAAGCTCTCAACGAGCACAATCTTTAGTCCCTTACCAAACAATTTAGCCTTCTTACCTCAAGCGCCAATCTAAAGATACACAATGAAAGAGTATCAAAATATGATACACTACTGATTTACTAACAACATTGTAAGGTAAGACCTTTTGTTCTATTTCTTATCATTCGTAAAGTTGGTAGATGTAATGATGGAAATGTTTTTAGGATTAGTTGAATTAAATTAGTAGCAAATACCTGGGCTTTGTCGGGCATCGTTACGGAAATGAGAGGCAAATTCTTTGATGGTACTGTTACAGCTAACGGTGAGAACCAAGGAGCACCAGTGCAAATAGCAAGAACACCCGGAGGATCAGCTATTGACTTTCCACTATCATTTAATTCACTACGAGCACCTAGGACTGAATATAACTGCTCCAATTGTGGTACCACATTGCCGAAAATCAACTGGAATGCCACAAATATTAACGCGTATTAATTTAATTATAGAGAATACAATTGTAGAGATTAAAATAAATATACTACCAAGTATTCTACAATGCTGATAAGGTAAAGGCACCAATCCTCGAGATTTTAAAGAAAATATGATGATTGAATATTAAAAAAAAATATATTTGTTCAATTTTAATACCAATGTCTATTTAAAATACTTTTAAGCAAAAGAATAACAATTTTATTTGAAAATAAACTCGATATTGACTAAACATTATTGTTCACCACTAAATATGACTTTCAACAATTACACAATGTTTATAAAAATGTGAATTTGTTATAAATAATTAATAATGGGAAGTTCGTCGTTTAAGCACAAAGTGTGCTCAGATCTATTTTTAAAAATATTTTTATGCTAAATTTAAATTTTTTCTACAAGTTTTGAAGTATTTTTAGTGAACATAGCAGATACATAAATGCTCAGTACTTTTTTTTTACTTTTCCGATACATTACAAGCAGTATTAAACATAAAATAACTTTATTTAAAATTTATTTCATTGAAAAATGACCTTAGAAAATATTTTATTTCATAATATAAGTCGAGTACTATTGCCTTTACCTTTATTTTTAAACTGTCTAATTATTTTTTAATCAATGCAATAAATTTATTAATTTTTAAATACTCACCAATGATCTTTGAACACTTTTTTTAACATTCACATGAATAAATGGATAAAAAACATCAGAATCAAATGGATCGATCTTTTCTTGTACATTATTACAAAGTTCTACTGATCTGTCAGTTAAAGTTTTATTCTCTCGCGACACCATTAACATTGTAATATATTTAACATCAAGTAGTACTTGAAAAGCTTGCTTTTGCTTTAAATTTAAACACTTCGACACTTCTTCATAGTAATTGAATAATTCTATTACAATATTTTCAATTAATTCATGAAGAACTTTTCTAGGAATAGTATGAGGAACGACTTTGTTTAAATCTTTCATTATTGTCGCTAGAAATTTTGTCAAGCAAGCTGACGGTTGATAAGGAACTAAAATTTCTGATTTAATTCGTTTGCCATCTTCAGCTTCTTCTTCAATCGTCACTTTTTCCCATTCAGAAATAATCGTTGCTACCTTCAATCCATCAATCGATTCGTTTCTCAGAACATTATTTGCATGATCCTTCACTTTATTTCGATATCGAGAAGCCCAAATAGACCAGATTGAAGTGCTTTTATCTTTCATTTTATCACAAATGCTTTGCCATTTCACATTGGAAATTGTCAGACCTGAAATTTTACTCAACGTAAAACATTTATTCAAATTAGGACATAAAGCAGTCAAAGCTTGAAGAAATCTGGCCATCACAATCACATTAATTTCACTTTTTCCATACTTAGGAGTTTCACAAATACACTCTTTTTCAATAAAAATAATTAAATCATCAATCATAAGTGTACTAATTTGCTGCAAGTCTTCTTGAACTGCTGATCGATCATTGAATTTGTCAAAAAGCGATGAGAGATTCAGCGTTAACAAATCATCAGCCACAGACGACATCTTTTCCGTCTCATATAAATATTGTTCTAAATCTAACAGTAAGGAATGTAAATTTTCGTCGAATGATTCGCATAAATTGACAAGATTTGGTGAATAGCCTCTAGCTTTCATCAATAACGATCTTTTGACATCTGATGAACCGCTTTTGGATAACTTCTGAGGAATATCCGTTGGAGAATCTTTCCAAATGAACCATCTAAGATCATTCTCTGGATAGTCAAACTTCTCATTCGTTAACTTTGATAAGAAATCAGTCGTTTTCATCTTTAAATCGGTTAAAGTTTCCTTCCATCGGTCTTGAACAATTTCTTTCACTCTATCTGTTAATAATGGGTGATAAAACTCTGTCCAGAAGTTAATAATTGGTAAGGAAAGATCTTTCCAGATATTTGTCCAATATTCTGGTAGTTGAATGGCTATCGACTCTTCTCTAATGTTATAAATACCTTTCACAGATGTTACGAGATTCAATAGACGTGAAATTTCAGTTGCGGTAAAGGTTTTTACCCAACTTAACCATAAATTAAACCTAGAATGAAGATCTACAGAAGAGAGGTCCGTGAATTCATCTTTAGCAAAAAGTTTGTGATTTTTTGTTACACTTGGAAGGTATTTATCAATTATTTGATTACTTAAATCAAGTTGACAAAGCATTTTTAATGACTCTTGATCCATGATCTCTTTGACATACGTAGTAATAAGTCCACTTTGTTGATTATGAGCATCTAAAATTTATGTGTTTCATTAATATAATTGATGATATTATGAAATACAAAGAAGAATAAATAATAAAATACTAACTTATAAAACAAAAATGTATCAAAGCTACAGTATCAATCAACATTTTGACACTTAGCTTGATCCTGTGTCTAACACTCTGTGGACTTTCGCTTTTAACTATTGACTCTATAGCTTTAGAACGGAGATTAATCAATTTATCTAATAAATCCTTAGAATTTGTTTTTTCCATCAGCACAAGGGATGCTAAACAGTTGGCAGCAACCTTAAAAATAATAATAAAAGATTTAAAAGTGTTGATATCAATAATAAGAATTAAATGAAAAAATTTTTGTACCTCAGGGGTTAAGTCAGTAGATCCTAAAATATGATGACATTCTTCAGCAATAATTCTCCGGAAATTACTGATCATGGACCATTGCTTGGTAACTACTGGATACTTTTGTGCTAAATTGGCTTGACCAACTTCAAAAATTAAACTATAATTAATATGTTGAGCAAGAATAAATAGTTGACTAGCTCTCATGAGGTTTTTATCATCAATCGCTGACCAAATATGCTCCGGTATGTCCATCAGAATTTTTATTTGAACAATGACAGCATCCATGAAATTTTTTTCTTCATGTGATAAAGACTCATCAGGAGGATCTATTTTAAAACCAATTAAATATTTTTGATGAAGATCTTTGAAAGTATCTTCTATATCAGCTATTCTTTGAATAACAGATTCTGTTGTTTTTCTCATCTCTGCTATTGTGTCTGCTGCTTGAATTAAATCTCGATAACGTTCTCTGTAATGATTATTTATTTATTCATTTACATTTTAGTAGATTTATATTTACAATTAACTACTTACCCCACAAGAGTACGAAGCTCTACTTTTTTCCAATCACTTTCAGCTTGAATTTTTTTCTGTATTTCTTCAATTTCTTTTATTTTGTGTTCTTTAAATAATTTATTTATATCTAAATCTAAGTAATTTTTAGATGACATAATTGAATTTTAATATAAAAGACTTTAAATATTAAAAAATTAATGAAAAATAAAGCTACTTTTGGTTATGTTTACGTGGAGGAGGAATTATCCGAATTGACATGAGGTACTATTTTTAGTTCACTTCAAGGCCATCAGAGTGCTCTCTGAATCTCATAAAAAATTGACAAAATTATTGAATATTTATTTAAAAATAAAATATCAATAAATATTAGCTAATTATTGAAAATAAATAATATTAAAGATAATTTTATTTGAAATATTAGAGATAATTGGTGAGAAATAAAATTTAAATGTCCCCGCCATTTTGTACTAAAAGTAGTGCCACTTTGATCCAAAGTATAAATTAAAAATTTGTTCTAAAGCTCTGCTGCAAACATTCACAATAATTGAAATTCGTATGTTTTTCGTTTACTCAATAAATTATAAATAAAATAAGAAATCAATTTTACATCAGTGAATAAAACTCTCAAAATGAAGTTAGTAATAATTATCGTTAAATAATTATTCTTTTATTTGAAATTTTATCAAATAATTTGGAAATCAGTTTTAAGAGGTTATTTAGATGATTCATTTTTGGAGTAAGTTTTTAAATAATATTTCAATCTTAATATTTTTAACGAATATGTAGTCTTTTAGAATACTTTATGTATCTAGGTAATGTTTCAAAAGGAATTCACGTTGTTAAATTTATTACCATTAATTTTGGATTGATTTTTAAATTCAACTTTCATCATAACGTTACAAACAATGTGTTTTAAAAAATGATACAATTGAAAATTAATTCAAATTATCATCAATAAAATATGTAACTATGATTATTAGTTAAACACAAAGAATTATTAATGATCATATAAATATAAAATTATTAATAAACTCGAAGGTACTACCAAGCATCAAGTAATTGCTGTCAAACATCTAAAAGCATATTAATAAGTCAGACAAAACATTCAAAAGCTTAAAAGTACTGGAAATAGCTATTATAAATATTCCAACGAAAAACAAACACTGAAAAGTATCTCAAATAACTTTAAAGAAATGGAAAAAATAATTTTATCTCCACTTCAAAGAATTCTTCAAGAATTTCCAAAAAACATCAAGTTCTGCTTTGCTTATGGATCTGGGGTATTTAAACAGAAGACTGACCCTTCAACAAATATGTTGGATCTTATTTTTGTCGTCAGTAACCCAAAAAGATGGCATTCACAAAATTTAATGAAAAATCCTAGTCATTATGCTCAGCCATTGAAATTTCTTGGACCAAAGGTTATTGCTAATGTTCAAGAGAAATGGGGAGCTAGGATTTATTATAATACTTTAATCAAATCTTCAGACCAAAGATTAATGAAATACGGAGTAATATCAGAGGTGGCTTTGGTCGAGGATTTATTGGACTGGAATATGTTATACCTTTCCGGAAGACTTCACAAACCAGTTCAGGTGCAGAGTTGCATATAATATAATTATTTTAATTTCAACTAAACAATTAATAGTTGATATAGATATGCAATAATACATTTTAATCATAATATTTACTGTTAATAATTACAAATTTTAAATTTACAATTATCTTCTTTAATATTTTTACTTAAGTCATTATTTATAATAATAACTTTAATATTTTATTTGGTAAATTATTTTTTTTTTTATAATTCTGTCTAGGTATTAATTGGTCCTGAAGACAATTCATCTCTTCAAACAGCTCTTGCTCAAAATTTAAAATCTGCAGTTCATGCAGCTTTGCTTCTTTTACCTGAAGATTTCAATCAAATTGATTTTTACAAAACAATAGCTAGTCTATCTTACCATGGTGACTTTAGAATGACCTTTGGGGAAGATAAATCTAAAATAGATAATATAGTGATTCCCCAAATAGAAAATTTTAAACTTTTATATGCTCCTGTATTGAAATTTTTCGATCATTGTATGGAAATGTCTACATCTGAAGGAGGGCCAATAATGTGCCGTCAGGATGGCAGCCCTACAGCAAAAATTCATCATTTAAATCAACTTCCAAGGGTCCCTCAAGTAAAATTAGTCAGAAAATGGTCCCAAGGATCAAGAACCTATGATGTAGAGGATTGCCTTAGAGCGATAGCTTATGACCCCGAATGTAATGAGTTAGTGCAGGAAGTTTTTAAGGAGATCGTAAGACGATCTAGTGTAACACAGAGTCTTAAAGGGATTTTGACAGCAGGAATTGCAAAATCAGTTAAATATAGTAGTGCCAAAATAGTGAAAATGATTCAATCAAATAAAAATATTCATTTAAGTAAACAGTTAATCGCATCAGCACTTCCTGTGGCACCAAAAATTAATAAAATTATAGAAAAAGTGACAAAAAAGATTCCTCCGAAAGCAATAGAAAAAGACAATCATAAGAAATCTTAATTTATTGTCAGAAACTTGAGTAATAAATAAAGTATTTTAAAAAACCAATAATATAAAATTAATTATATAGAATTTATTTTAGAAATTAATTATTTTTTATTCATAAGTACCATTTCTGTAAATTATAAGCAAAAATAAATTATTAAAAATATTTTTTTTACAGTGTAGACTATGACGATGAATTCCGATTCTGAAAGTCAAGATAGCGACGAAGGCCGAAGGTTTCGTTTTGAAGCAACGAGGAAAGATTCACATTCAATCAATCTTGGCTCACAATGTAGTAAAACATCACCATCAAGACTTCAATCACGTCGATCTCGGTCGAGAGATCGGTCGAGATATGACCGAAAGGATGATAGATCAAGTTACGAACGTAAAAAAGAATCTAAGAGTAGTAAAGATGAAAAAAGAAGCTCGAAAGATCGAAAAAGTAGAGAAGAATTGAAAAAAAAAGATGATACAAAACATCGAGATGATTCAAGACATAGACATACTCACAAAGACTCCTGGGATTTAGGAAGAAAAAATTCAAGATCAGGAGACTCGAGGGATTTAAAAACCAGAGACAATAGACGAAAAAGATCAAGAGAAAGGTCATATGAAAAGAGTCGGGAGTCTGAAAGTCAAAAAAATAGTGAAAGAAGTGAAAAAAAATATTCAAAAGATCGAGAGAAATCTAGCAGAAGATCAAAATTTAGCGAAGATAATGTAAAGAGTCAAACAGATGTAAAAGAAAAAAATCCTGATGATGATTTAGGTAATTTAGATGATGATAGAATTTCAATAGAAGCGCAAGATTGTAAAGAATTAAATTTAAGTGATTTTGACATTGTTTCTGATGCCGAAGAGATATCAGATTCATCTAAAGATGAGAAAGAATTACGAAAAAGTTGTTCAGACAGTAAGGATAGGAAAACAAAAAGAAGATTGATAGAGAAAAAAATAACAAGTTCAAAAAATGGAAATGAATCAAGTCTTGACGACAGTCATTCTGATGATGACGTTTCAGATGTTTTCATGAATAATGCATCAACATCGGCATCTTTTTCACATAACTTGCATGACAGTAATACGAAAAATGTACATTCTAAAGACTCAAGTGATAAAATTTCTGATAAATCATTTAGCGATAACGATATAAATGAAAATGATGATAATCTTCATGAAGATGAAGGATGTTATGGTCCAAGTTTGCCTCCAAGTCTTGTAAAATCAACTCCAACATGTAGTGATAAATCAAAAATCATTGGACCATGTTTGCCAGATAATTTTTGCCAACAACTTGCTCCAAAAAATGATGAAGATAACGAGGTTTTTGGTCCATCTTTACCAATGAATTCAACAACAGCAGAAGCTAAAATTATTGGACCAACACTTCCAGACCATTTAAGACATACTTTAGAGATGGAATATGAAGAAAATAAAATGGAAATAATGGAGGATGAAGAAACAGTTGAAGATGATATTTTAGGTCCTCTTCCAGCTGATCATCCTGATATTGATAATGACCAGATTCAACAGCAATTAGAATATAGAGCTCGGCTTATTAAAAAAGAATTAGCAAGAATGGTGAGTACTCGAGATAAAGCATTATTACAATCTAGATTCAAGTAATAAAGTTATCATTATGAAGATAGAGAATTTTTTGTGAATTATGGTTGTTCATGTCAGCTCTAGAGCAAAGCTGAGTAAATTTTGATTTGCAGGAAAATCTGTAGAGACTGGAAAAGTTTTTTACCTGGGAATAATTTATGCTTGAGAAACATAGTGTTCCCCAAAGGTATAAAATAGCTTAGCACTGCTCTAGAGTCTAGACTAAACATTTTATTGAACAAAATTGATCTTTGATAGTAATGAGAATTCTTTCATTTATTTAGGATTATAAAGAAGAAAAAAAACGAGAAGAATGGATGACTGAATTACCAACAGTTCATGCAGTAAATTTAGGATTAGGTCCCAGGAAATTTCGTACCAGAGAAGCTCCTGATATGTCAGATCGGTCTGAATGGACTGACACTCCAGCTGATCGTGAGAAGAAGCAAAAAGAGATGTTGATGGGGAATATAAAACCGCAGGAAAATGATCGTGAAGAAGAATTAATGAAACAAGGGAAATCAAGTAAAAGAGAGGGTGAATCTCTTCTTGAGATACATCAGAAAAAAATGCATAAAAAGAAAAAGGTAAACTCCAAATTCATTATTTCTTTTAAAAAATAATCATTTTTTATTTATTAACCATTATTCTTATGTTTTTTATTATTAGAAAGAAGAAAAAAAGGCAAAAAAAGCAGGCACAAGTGTCCGAAGACCTTTTGATCGTGATGTTGACTTGCAAATTACACGTCTAGATGAAGCTAAGAAAAGGAGTTTTATTATGAATGCTCAATCACTTGATGATCGATTTTCTCGAGGGAAAATTTAATAAGTAATAATTGTTAGAAAGGTAAAATTGAAATGTACATTTTTTACGTTTACAAGAGAAAATTCATCCAGTGACAAAATATAAATAATCATTTTGATGAATTAAAATTTAAATACAGTGCCTTGCAATTCAATGATATAATTTAACATTAAAAAGACTTTTAACTAAAACTTATAAACAGTTTCAAGATTAATAAGTACTTCAACTCGATCAGACAATTATATTATTGCAATACTAAGCATTAAATTATTCACATATATTATTAAAAGTATTTTTTTAATTGTACTTTAAATCATTTTCAATATCATTTTTTCTGTATCAATATTTTATTTAAATAAATTGTAAATAATTATTAATACAATAAAATTCAATAAAACAATAATAAAATTGTATAAATTAATTATCAAATGCTTTACTGCTTTATTTTAAATTCATTAATTTAAAAAATAAGAAACTGTGTATCAATGATAAGCTTTTCAACTTTACTTCATTCAATGTTATTAAAAGATTACAGACAGGAAAGTATGGGAAAATAATTAAAAAGAAAATTTATGCAGCTGTAAAAGAAGAATCAAGTGTTTTTTTTTATTACACAAGAAATATATATCTTCTAATTAATCTACCACTCTATTGATATTATTTTTGGGTTCCAGAGCTTACACAATAAATATAAATAATATCTATTTGCTAATAGCTTTGAGAATCTGGTTTTTTTTTCTCCAAGGTAGCGGATAAGTTTATAAAAGAGTTTCAACTTAGGTAGAACCTTTAGTTACTTTTAAATCACAGACTGGTATTTTTTAACGTAGTGAATAATATTGCATTAATATTCAACCACCAATCCAGAAATAAATCATTTTTAAAAATGATTTTAATATTTTTTGGACTAGCTATAGTGTTTCTACCATCAAGTAAGAAAAATAAAAATTCATTCAATAATATTTTATTATTATGATGACATTAAATTTCAGTATCTTGTCGACAAGGACCATTTATTTATTTTAATTACACTAAATCCATGACCGTTGAAGAAGGAGATTCACCACGACTTGAATGTTATGCTGGTAACAATTCACATTTACCTATTAGATGGCATAGAGATCCGCTGTATAGCAGAAGACGAAATCTTACTTTGCCAAACGGAGAATTAAGCTGCTATTGGTAAAAACAAATTGTCTTTTATTTAAATATTTATACATTTATAACTTATGTGATGTTAAAAAATATATTTGCAGTGGCAACGTTTTAGAACTTTCATCTATCACCAAAGATCAACGAGGTAGATATGTTTGCAGTACTGACAGTGTATGGGGAAGTGTTTCAAAATATATCAAAGTCAGTGTCATTTTTGCACCAATCATACTAGAAACATATCGAATAGATCATTTTGAAATTAAAAAACTCGAATTAAGGTGTAATGTTGAAGCTTATCCATCACCTCAAATCGTGTGGATTAAAAACAATATAACATTATCTACAAATAAGCATCATCAAATAATTACTGAATATCAATATGATAATGTACACAATTCAACTCTGATAATATCAACAGAATTTGATTATCATGGTACTTACAAGTGTAAGGCTTTTAATTTAAATGGCCGTTCAATTGTGACTTTTAATGTAACAGGTAAAATATCAATTAAAATGATAATAATAATAATATTAAATGATAATAACTATGTTTTTAAATTCTTTTTCAGCTCCAGTTGTGGAAAGAACTTTTACTTCTAGAAAATATTTCTGAATCTATGGAATATTTATATTTGTTATCTTTAAAAAATTCTTAAAATAAATGTTAATCTTTTCATGGCCATCAAAAACAGAAATAGCATCTGTTTATATTAAAAGATTTACAAATTTTTTTACGTTCGAAAATTTAATTTGAAAATAAAAATATTTTTTACAAATTATTGTCATAATTAATTTGAATTATTTTTGGATCTTGGAAGTCACACTAGAGGCGCATAAACTTGAACTCCAAAAAAGCTAGATAAAGAAGAAGATATACCAAGTCTTTGTGTAGGACCATCATTTCTCTCACTCATATAGAAACTATACTATTAGAAAGCATCAAAAGTCTAGTCCCCTTCTGACATACACCATAAATATAAACAATATTCATTCACTAATAGTGTTAAATAGTCTTTTATCTTCAAGGTTACAGATAAATTTATACACATAAAAAAAAATTACGGAGTAAAAAGAATCATCAGTTATTTTTAAATCATCGACTAGTGATTATTAATGTGATTAATAATATTGTATAAATTGTTTTAAACAATTAATCCACAACTTAATTTATTTCTAACATGATTTTGATATTCTTTATACTTGTTGCAGTATTCCTACAATCAAGTAAGAAAAATACAATGTGTCCAATAGATAATTTTTATAATAACATGAAATTTCAGCATTTAGTCTAGAGGAACGAAATAATTATTACATCTTATATACAAGAGTTGAAGAAGGGGAATCACTAGAAATTGAGTGTCGTATTGATGGTTATACTGATAAAGATCCACCTTTACCTATTAAATGGTACAGAGAACCAAGACCAGAAAATCTTACTTTACCAAACGGAGAAACAACTTGTGAATGGTAATCAATGCATTATTTATTTATAATTTATATAACGTAAACAAGTACTTAACCAAAAAAAAATTTCATTTGAAAATTATTTTGCAGTGGTAAAGTTATAAAATTTCCATCTATCACTAGAGATCAACGAGGAGACTATGTTTGTAGTATTGACACTGAATCTGGAAGTGTTTCTCGATTTCTTAGTGTTGATGTCCATTTCGTACCATTCATGAAAGAAACATATCGTATAGATCGTTTTGAGAAAAAAGAAATCGAGTTACGGTGTTATGTTGAATCTTACCCTTCACCTAACGTTATATGGATGAAAGACAACATAACATTGTTTGTAAATGAGCAATATCAAATAGAACATGATTCTGAGTACCCTGACTTATATGACTCAACTCTTATCATATCAACGAAATTCAATTATTATGGTTATTACACATGTCAATTTATAAATACAATTGGGTATTCAACTATGTCTTTTAACGTGACAGGTAAGAAATGAAATTTATAACAAAAAATAATATTAAACAATTACAAGCTTTAATTCCTTTCAGCTCCAACTTTGACAAGAAATCTTACTTCTCATCATGACAGTGATAATAAATTATAAAACTCACTAAATTTTTATGTTTTTTATTCTAAAATTAAGATAATTGTATATACAGGTGTTTATTGCTTCATTATTATCAATATATTTCATGTTATGATCAGCAATAAAAAGAATATTATTCATGATGATGTGTACAAAATAAATTATAATTTACTATTAACTAATCTAACTTACAATTACTGAGCGTCTTTCATTTTGATATATTCAAAGTCGTTTGTGAAAACTTCAAGAAGTTATAAAAGTTCATCAGTACTACATTAGTTAAGTATTAAATAAAAAATATTATGGCTTAATTAAAGTCTTATAAAATCAGCTCCAATATATTTTTCCTAAATCAAATGTAAATAACTTGCTCAAAAGAATAACAAAAGTTTAAATTATTTTTCAGGAAATCATTCTAATGTTGATAATGACCAGATTCAATAGCAATTAAAATATAGAACTTGACTTATTGGGGAAAAAAAATTAGACAGAGTTTCTTGGAGTTATTAATACTGTCCTAAAAAGAGTCTTTTTTATTGTTGCCAAAAGTTGCATTTGAATTGTCGATTCATTTTAGATCCAACCGGACATTTAAAGTCAGTAGAAAATTCTGGTATATTTGATAATGCACCGATAACTCTGAATTCATTTGGGATATGAGAATCTCTGTTAACTGACCGCAAAGCATTTGGACCATCTACCGAACACCATGTGTTTGCTACACTGATCCAAAATAGCTGATTAGGCGTGTAAGGTAAATTAGGAAGCTGCACTTCTTGCGTATGATTGGATACCCACTTCTGATATGCCAAGTAAGCTAATCTTATACCTCCTCCATCTGCAATATTTTCTGCAACTCGAGTTTTTCCATCTACCTACAATAATTTGACATCATTAATTAGACTTGAAATTATTCAAGCTTAATTTTACATTTGTTTAAAATATTTATAACATTATCTTACCTTCTCACCAATTTCTTCTATTGTATAATTATTATACTGATTTACAAAACATGTAGTTTTACGTAAATATCGTAGTTGTGCTAAAAGACTGTCCCTATCCATGTTACCATTTGCAAATATCATGTCTTTGCTATCAAACATGTGGAAAAATTCATGAGCGATAATTGATCCAATAGCTCCATAGTTGATATAAAAAGGTCTATTGTGCTCATAAAATGGACTTTGTAAAATTCCAGCCGGTATTTCTGTGATAACAAGATAAAAATTAGTAAACAATGATTTCAAAAATCACAAAATAAATAAATATTCATCATACCAATTCGATTTGCATATTTAACATAGCGAGCATTCACTGTCGTCCATGAATCGAGGATGGTCCAATCAGTGTAATTAAATTCCCGTCTTAAACTTTGACAAACTTTTTTCATTTTAAATGTATTAATATTTCGCGAACTCTGTAGGTAATCCAATCCATCAATTTTAAGATCTTTGTAATAATCTCTTAATATATTATCATTCAATAGTTCATCAGCATAAGCTATGAATTGAGTTACATTCTTAACTTGTTCTTTAACATCAATTTTTGTTCTCTTATCTAGCCATTTCATTTTATCAATAACATCTAGTAATTCATTTTTAATGTAATTAGTCATCTCAGTGACTTTAGCTTTCGTGTTACGTTTAACAAAATTTCGAATATATAAAGAATCAGTTGCTAATTGAAATTCTTTCATGACATCTAACATACACGTGACTGCTCTTACATTTCGTATTTCTTTTTTTCCACTCGATAATTTATATATTGATAATTTCTTTTTTATTTTATTATCAAGATAAGGTACTGAACTTTGAATTACTTTCCACAAAGCATAATTTTTTTGTACTTTTGAGGGAGTTGTATTAATAAGATTCTCAAAAGCTGTAATATAATTTGGATTGGACACAACCACTGTTTCATTATCATAAATTTTCACGTATGGAATTAAAACTTTTTTAACTATCATGTCCCAATTTATACGAGGCCATGACCATTTTATATCTTTCATTCTCATTATTTTGAAAGATGTTGTAACACGATTACTTTCATATATAAGCTACGAAAGAACAATTATAATTATACCTATTATTTTTATCAATATTAATTTTATTTTTATAAAGATTACCTTTGATAAACGCATTTCAAATTCAAATACATCTGTAAATTGATTTTTTGCTTGTTTTCTGTCAACTCCTAGTAACTCAGCAACATCAATCATGTATGAATAATAAGCTTTAATAGTTGGATCGTTCATACCTTTTGACAATTGTTCATAAGAAAATTCCAAGTCTGGATCTTGCAGCTGTAATAAAATAAATAATTAAAATGAAAGATTGACATTTTATTTATTGTATTAATACTTACATGGAGAGCAAGCTTGGAGCTATTTCTTGGATCTATATTAATACTAAGTCCTATAAAGTAATCACCAGTGTATCCATTTCTTCTGATTTTATAAACCAATTCTTCCCAGCTGAAAATCACTTTATTCCATCGAGTTGGCATCAGAGGCCAGCCATGAAGTCTCTTTAGAATTTTAATTAACGGTTGATACCCTTGCAATTCAATATTAGCTGAAATAACAGCAAATCAATGTGTTTAATATAAGTGATAATTCATGGAATGATGTTGAATTAGAAAAAAATTACTCACTGATGTTCATACAAGTATCGTAGAATTTTTTAACAACTTTAAATGGCTTGAATTTAATTTCAGAGTCTAAGTTAATTATTGTGGTATGCAAGTCACCTATAATACGACTTTCACCTATCACAAATCGATCACTATGGTAATCTGGAGTGATAATATCTTTAGACCTTTTGAATTTTCCACAAGCAAATTTGTAAAAATTATCACAAGGATCTATTGAATGATCCATATCACGGAATAGTCTTTTTGAAGTCCTTAAGGATCCTAAAAAAATAAAGACTCATTGGTATTTGAGTCATCGGCTTTTATAAAGAAAAGTAGAATTAGGAATTATTTTTTCATTTACTTACCACGACCATATTTTAATCTCGAATTTACAGGAATACTTGAATTTAATGTTATTGCAGAAGATAAAGATACTCCATCACTGATTATGATGATTATAAAATAGCATAAAATATAAGAATGACTCCAAGATGAAAAGCTGCAAGTAAGACAGAATTAATTAATCATCAACTTAATGATAAATTACAGATAATGTTGATTGTAGTATTTTTAAATTAAATCTTTGTGAATATGTCATATTGATCGATTATACTATTTTTTTATTGAATACCTCTGATCAATATTTTAATTGTTGATTTTAATATTTACGTCATTTATGATTGCACATTGACGTACATATCATGACGAATTATTTGTATTATTTACATAATATTTGTCTACTAATCATATGTAGAAACGTTATCATAACTAAATTATAATTCATAACAATTCAATCAGCAGCTATGTTTAATTCAGTATTGAACATGAAAAAATTATAATTTTTCACTTTTGAATTATCACTTAATTGGCAATAAAAATATTTGAAGTATAAAATGATAATATCCCGAAATTCAGACATTTAATAATAGAAAATAATGGAAAATCGGAAATGAAAATATTGAAATTACTAATTGATGAGTAATGAAAAGTGAAAGTTCCGGAATTTTAGAATAATTTAATATTTGATAATGGAATTTTAGGATTACAAATTGATTGCCTGAGTCAAAATATAACACCTAAATTTATTCTTTTCATTCTATTCTAGATTCAATCGTTTTATCCTAATATTATCCTGTTTCATTTTTTAAGTAGATCAAAATTAGGATGATAAAGACTCATTTTAACTTTCTAATCCTAATACTATTTTTATCCTTCTGAAGTTGGTAAAAATTAGGATATAGACAGAATAGCCTGATTTTAATCTCATCAATTGATTTGCTTATATCTAGTAGTATTTATGGAAATAGTTGGAATAACTCTCATTACATTCATACTTTTTTAATAATACATATGATTTTAATGCTGATAGTTAGCCCAATTAGAATGAAAATAAAATAAATAATTATAGAAAAGTATGTTTTTGTTAAAATAAAATAACTTGAATCTCAAATAAAATTAGATTGAAACCAGGAAAAGTATAAAATAAAAGTAGGATGAATCTAAGGTGAAAGAAAAATAAAATTAGGATGAGTTTAGGATAAAATTGAAGAATTTTTAGCCTATGGAAACACTGATTTGTTGCGTATTCCGACTTTAATTAGGATTTGTTCATCTTAAATTAAACCTAAAGAAAGGATAGTCAGAATAAAATAGGTTTTATATTTTGACTCGGGTGGTTTAATTTAATTTATGTTTTGCAACTCAGTGTTCAAGAATTTCGTTTAATAGCTATACTATTGGAATTACTTAATCGTGCTCCATAAAATTTATTTATTACAACCAATATTTAATTTTTTTTACTTTAGAATGTTTTAAAAATTCTAGTGTTTCCATAATTGTTTTTAATCAAAATAAATAATTAAAATTGACTCACTAATTGTTGACTTGGACCATGATGATTCTTTGGATTAAAAATAAAAATACTTTTACTTCTTATAATTCAATTTACTCAGTGTATTAATTATCTGTGTATTAAACATAAAAATCAGTAGACAAAATGAAAAAGTAAATGAATTTAGTTCATGACTGTCAACGTGATAATGGCTTAAGTAGACCAAAGTCAATTATTTATACTCTTATGATTCATGACACCATAGACATTGATGACAGTAACTTGATGGGGAGTATCAACAACTAGTTTGGATGATTTATTTTCAATCTATAATTTCGTAAACAATATATATGCTTTTTCAATAGAAACAGATGTTGATAAGAGAATAACGTCAATTGAAGTTTTATTTCTCATTTAAGTTATTACGAAAATTTGATTTATTTTCCAGAATTTTTTCATTACGATCTCGTTGAAGTATTTTAGATTAATTATATTCATAAATCATAACTAACACCCAAAGATAACATTTTTTACTTTTATCAGATCATTCGAAAAATAATGAGAACTATCATAATTAATTTCTTTCATGGTCATGCTTAAAAATGTTATCCTAGTCTCTGTAATAATATAATAATTATCATTATCTTTTCAGACAGATCATAATAATCAGAAAACAGAAATAATTTAAAATAAATAATGACTATTGATTTCAATAGTTCCGCTAAAGCTTGTTACATTTATTGATGTTTATTTTCTCTAAATATCAAAATTATAATGTTAATTTTTGAACAGCAAACATTTGGACAAAATTAACATATACAAACTTAATCAAATGAACGTGTCGAAAATAAAAGATAACTACTATTTGCTTAGTTTGTTTTTTGTTCAAATTAAAACAATGTAAAATATAAAAGTATTTATTAAATTTTTTAATTAGATTGACACTTACATGATTTATTAATCATCTCTTATCGTTGCATGTAAATTTCTTAATGAGGTATTCATTGATCCAACTATAGAATCGTAATTTTATTCTACCTCTAGTACAATATGAAATAAAATGAGATCGTGACTGATATAAAGCTGAGAAAAATTAAATAACAATGGAAACCTGAAAATATTTATGATAGCTATATAACTGATTGAATAATAAATTATTATTTGTTGGAAAAACGTATCACATTCAATCATATTTTAAATTTTAATCACTAGCTTCAATCAATATACGTGTACAGAAATGTATTTTACATAATTCAATTTAATCTGAATAATTGTGTGTATTATTTTTTACGTATATTTTATTTTTAGATTATCATCTTTTATTTTATTATTAAACATTTAAAATAACATTAAGAACTATTTTTTTATTACTTTTGAATTTTTACTCAGTCATTATCATAATATTTTTCCAAATAATTACAAATGTTCTTCTACAAACTTACTCAATGAATTTTAATAAATTCTAAAACTTTATTTAAAGTTAAATCTCCTTATAACATTTGATTTTCTGCTCTTAAAAAATTACTATAAAAGATATTATTTAATGCAATCAATGAATCAAGTTTCTTGGATGATAACAATGAAAAGTGTATAAATTAATTGATTTAGATTTAAATGAATTCGTTGAATATATTTTTATGAGCTAATTGAAAGATGGAAACTCCGTCACAATGTTGTTCAAAATTCATCAAACCCATTAAATTTAACCGCGTGGGTTTGTAGTGGTACAGCGTCCGAAATACCGCAGTCTTACATCTACAAATATAAAAAAAGACAATAAAATTACACTCTGTGATAAAGTATTCATATTGGTATTATACTAAATTACCAACTGTTTTATTAAATATAAAACATTAATGAGGTTCAATTCTCTTACCTTTACCACATCGCTGAGCACAAGTAAGTCGTCCGGGGTTGTTATAATCGACTCCATCTGTACCACAGACTGGATTAAATTCTGACGTAGCCTGTGAAGTTCATAATAAAATCATTAACTTTAATACCAATCTTTTTCTGAGTTACTCAATGATGTTATAAATATCCTGACATTTTGCTATTAATGAAATAAAATGTACAATCAAATATAATGAAAGAACCGGTTTGTTGAATTTTTATGTCAATAATTATTAGTCAGGTAATATAATACAAAAAATAAATATCAAAATTTTAATAAAGAGTGTTAAATGTACTAACAAAACACTGTTATGAGTGAATAAATAATTTTTGCCAGTCATTTATACTTACCAAGCATGACTGAATGCAATTAGCCAAGACTGGTGACATCGTAGTAGATACAGTACCAGTAGAAGGATTATTTACATTAATAATTGGTTGATCAGTTACTACTGGAGGAGGTCTATTGTTCATAAAGTTAGGATTAGTTCGATCAGCAGGTCCATCAAAAGAGAATCCATCAGCTACAAAAATGTCATCCACAATATCATAATCTGGATCTATCATCATCTAAAAAAGATTTTAAATGGTTTGATTATTTATGATAAAAAGTATTCTTTAATTATGTAAATTAATAAGATAATTTACATAAAGTTACTTACCTGTGGTCGTGATTCAATTCTCAAAATACACGCAAATATGAATATAATTGATAATAATTTCTTCATTATGGTAATTATTTAATAAGTTAATATGACTGCTGAATTTGATCAAAAGAATATATATTTGTGATCACGAGCTATCCAAGTTTAGCAACCAACTGATACTACGCCAGAAACATCTTTGCTTTTATAGTATTTAACTACGTCACTCTGAAGAGCAATCAAGTATGTTGGAAATATGCGAAACTTCCATACTCTTAATGTTCCAGGTATCTTTTACCTTCTTCAAGTTAATGATTATACACCAGCTGCATTACAATTATGTATCATGATGCTCATAACATCAAAATCTCCAATTCATTTGTCATTTTTTTTTTATTTACACTGTAAAATTCTGACTCATTAAAACATTCTTTGAAGTTACTTTATAGGAAATAATATAGTTGTTCATATTCATAACAATGATAATTTTATTAAATAATATTATCAATTAAAAAGTTAAATGTTTTCATAGTGATTTGATGAATAAATATGTAAATTGAATAAACAAGTATTTATTGACGAATATTTTTTTAGAATTAATTTAAAGAGATCTTTATCACTTTAATCCTTTGCTATTGTTCTGAAGTTTCATTTCAGTTTTACTTCTTGACCTAAATACATTCGTGAAAAACACTCGCTACCAAGTTCTTCATTAATTCTTAAATAACAAAAAAATTAAAGAACATTTCCCTTTTAATTTTTATTTTTCATCTTTAAATGCTTATGAAATAGAATACTTTATCAGTAAAAAATTCTTTTTTTCTCATTGTTTTTTTTTTTGTTTAAATAAAAAATGTATTTAAGAAATGTGAAACATAAATGAATTCACAAAAATTAAATAAAAATGATAACATTTCTTTTTCTTAGTAGAAACTACACCTAAGGCAAATGACAAGGCTGTCATGTTAAAAATGTATCAATTGTAGACAAAATGCATTACACAGTAATAAATTCGATGTAATATAAATTTAAGTACATATTTATATAAAAAAAAAAAAAAGATATATTAACAATACTTATGATAAAGGAAAAAATTATTACACAGTTATTTTATTAACGTCATTGAGGAAATTGTTTTAATAGAAAATTTCATTTTAAAATTGACCAATTACTATATTAGACATTTAATTTCTATCATTAGCACTGTAAAGCAATTAGTATAATTGATATAATATAATCACTGTAAAGTACTATTAATGTTATATTTAATAACAAAAATAATTGAATTGTTTTTCCATTTTTAATTTAAAAATTAGAATCATTTTTCCAAAAAATTCTCATATAATTATTTAAAAATATTTTAACTATTTATAATAAATAAAAAGAAGTTCCTTGAAAAATGACGTGGCATCAAGATCAACAGGAATATTCGTCCGGGGAAATCCTCGGTGGAGGAATTGCAATGAAATATTCAGCGATAATTACATGAGAAAAGAAGCATGGCATGTTGCGGTGTAATAAAAACAAAATATATGATACAATGAAATGGATCGGGAATTCCATTTTTCGCAGACACATGGAAATGAGAATATCATTTTCAATCGTTATATACAAAACCAGTTGCTTCTTTATAATGTTTATTGCACATAAAACTTGTTTCCAGCAACATAATATTTAAATAAAATACTTAACATTAAACGTAACAATTAAATCATCACATTTATTATTACGCATATTATAATTTTTTTTTTATTAATATTATGTTCAATCCATCACAACGTAAACAACATAATTAATCATTTTCATTGATACATTATTCATTATTATTCAGAAGATAGAATATACTTATTGCATCTATATATGTTATATTAATAAATCCTCCCAAATGACAATTCATATAATTAATACTTTTTTTTTTTTTAAATATCTTGACTCTTCAATCTTTTTATTATATACATTTAATATTTTAATGCAATTCATTTATATATATATATATATATAATATATAATTATTTATTTGTTTTGTCTTTTTATTCTCCTCTTGTTCAATCAACAATTTCTTCTAACACTAATTTGATAAAACAACTTCGTTACATTACAATTTTACTTTCTTTATTCGTTCATTGCAATCCCTGATATTTCTTAAAACTCGATTAATATCATTTATTAAAATATACACACAACTGGAATAAAAATAAAATTCAGTATGCAAAATTAATATGAAAAATGTATAAGATAATAAATTTGTCAACTAATTAATTTGACGTAAAAATATCCTGTATTTTTTTTTTTTTTTGTTTATTTACCATACTTTAGTCAACATGATTCCATCTTAAACAAATCATTATAGGAAATAGATTAGTTTATTTTGTTTATTTTAATATTTGTACTGATAATTATTACGCATTTCGAATTATTAAGAAACATTTTCTTCACTTCCTAACAGTGAAAGAAACAAGCCTCAGTTTTTTAATAATACGAAAATATGTAAGTTCATTTTTTTTTTTTTTATCTTATAGTATTGACATTCTTTGCAATGTTTTTTTTTTCCATTTTTTTTGTCTTTCTTTTTATAGAGTTTAAACTACTTGTATATAAGGATGCGCTATAAAATAAAATTGTTCCTCTTCCAGCTCTATAGACAGTAAGTTAATCGTATCATATATAAACTATATCTTGAGACATTCCTAAAATAATTTCAGCAGCATTTATATCTAAATAGATCGAGTCGTTATCACTATTTTAGAAAGTATGCATTAATAAAGGGGAATACATATGAATAATTGATAGCAGTTTAATAAGACAGGTAGCATCGATAATTATGTGATCATTATCTTGTAACTTCCTTGTTTTTATTTTTGATGACTAGAGTATGGTATTAATGATTATACTTTGCTAAATATTTAGTTTACATTTTTTTTCAATCATGACTCATTGATCGAGCATAATAATGTTAAAAATTTATAATCGTCAGTACAACAAAAAAATATATAGTGCCTATGTATTATTATCATTATTATTTTCAATATTAATATTATTATTATTATTATTTCTAGTGTTATTGTTAGTCTTATATTTATGCATTTTATTATTGTTATAATAATAATCATTACAGTGATTATTATTACTATTTAATAGCATATCTATGTATTCTGATAATTTGGTAATGTTTTTTCATTTAATTTTTACCCTCAAAGAATTGAAATACTAAAATAAATTAATTATCGTTGTTAAATTAAATTAAAACAGATAGAAATTGATGTTGGTACTTAGGGAGACAAATTTTTTATGTATTTTTACTTTTTTGTTAACAGTAATACTGACATAGGCGTTTTTTTTTTATTTATTTATTTTAGAATAAATTTAAATTCTTGTAACAGTAGTAGAATCGATAAAACTTTCGAAAAATTTCGGTGTTGCCAGAACTTTTGGTTTATCTAATATAATTGATCAATTGAATATGTTATATATATATTTCTCTTAATGTTGCACTACTGAGGATCTGTAAAATGAAATAAATTTGAATAATTATATTTTAATTATTTATTCATTTATTTTTAATTTAATAGGGAGATAAATTTATTCAAAAGGGGAAAAATAGCTGTATCATAACTTACTAAATTTGGGGTCAATCAATCCGTTTTTCTTTCCTCGTACACCGACAAATTTACCCCTTATCTCCCATCGCGGAATTTTTTTTCCGCGTGTTCCAGAAATCCCATATGCCGGTCTCTTCTCGAACTGCATAGCATTATTTATAAATCTTGAATCTGGAGAAAGAAAAATAAAATTTATTTTTCAGATTGTTCTAGTGATTAATATCAATACCAACAAATGCTAATTTAATAGGCCGAGATCTTTATTCAATTAATTATAAGGTAATTGTACACTTTCGCGATCACCTCGTTTTTTGGCTCTAGATCCGATTTTGATGAATTTTTTTTTAAAATCTTCGTTTTTGCAGTGGATTTATGGAAAAAAATTAATATGTTCTCATTTCTTACTATAGATAAGTTGAAAAAATAAATGATTGAAAAGAGGCAAGTGGGCGTTGCGGGGGGGGGCATGAAAAAATCAGTTCCATTTTCAGTTTTCATTCAGTTTACAAATACTAATCAGTATTATTATGTGATACTTGTTAAACAGCATTATTTCGTGCTTTTTTAGAACCCCCCCGTTACTTTCTTTACGCATAATTTATTAATTCTTTACCTTACCACACTATTTTTTTACAATCAATATTAACAGTTCACTATTTGCAAATAATTATCTACAGCAATAATAAATCCAATGAATAATTCACCTATCAAGTTCTTGGAGTTTTCATAGTAGCCATCATTCATATCATAAAGACCCATGACATTTCTTTTTCCTCTCATTCCAATGAAGCCCATGTTCCCTCGTTTATCGTCTCCCTTTTTACCCCTCATTCCTTGAAATCCCATTAGAGCTCTCTTTTCATAATCACCTGGATCAACAATGTACTCATAATAATTAGTCAGCCCATCTTTTTTACCTCTCATTCCCTGAAACAATCGAAGGTTTTTTTTTTTTTATATAGACATTTATCGTTAATCATAATCATAGAATTTGCAAATGAAATTTAATATACACGTTTCATTGATTCATGGAGAAAGCTTATTTATCGACATCCTGTTGAATGCTTCTACAAAAAAATTAAAACGAGGGCAGAGAATAATAACATGAATTTTTTTAACAAATGAATATTCAAATTCATTTCATTCTCTTCTTTTAACTTTGAATAAAAAATTATACATTATCTTTACCCAAGTGTTGAATACAAAATAATAATCAATACAAAAAATTTTCATTGGATTTTAATTGAAAAATTGAAATGAAATATAAGTTTCTTATTAAAATATAAAATCAAAACATTAAATACCAATAAATAAATATTGACGATAACATGAAATGTCATCGTTTTGATGTCATCACATCTTGCAGTATTAATTCAGTAACAAGATTTAAATCAGAAAGAATTACTGAGTGAATTAATTAAGAAAGAAGAGAATACAGGTACGAATATTAAATTATTCTAACGGAAACATGTTTTATGCAACAAGTAGAGGAGTGTCGATGGATTCAACAGCTTAGTGTATTGCAATTTAAATAATAGTATTTTAGTTACTTGAAAACCCATGATAGCCCTTTTCTCAAAGTCTTCTAATTCTTCAAGAAAATTTTGTCTTCCTTCCAATTCCATCATTGCTCTCTTATTCCAGTTGACATTTTCATATTCATCCTTTTTACCCCGCATACTTTGGAATCCTAATGCACTGACTCGTTTTCCATATTCATCCGGATAGTCATTCATATATAATTTATTTGGGATTACCGGAAAGTTGCCTCTTTTTTCATATTCATCTAAGATCTAAAAAAAAAAAAGTGAATTCAGTTAAGTAAATATTTTATTTAAGCAAAAGATATTCTGATTATTCAGCTTCAAGAGTGATTGTAAACCTAGAAACTTACTTCGTCAAATGATTTCTTCCCACGTGTTGGTTGAAAGCCAATCGCTCTTTTATAGAATTCATCTCCAAGCATATTTTTTTTGCCTCTCATACCTTGGAAACCCATCAGAGCTCTTTTTTCATAATCATCATGATAATAACCTTCATCAAAATCTTCTGGTGCTAAAAAATCATCCTTTTTACCACGCATTCCTTGGAAACCCATTGGTCCTCGTTTTTCATAATCATCAAAGAATTCATTTAAATCAGAACCATCTGAATCTTTTTTTCCTCTCATACCCTGAAAAAAATATTTAATGATTTAATAACGTAAAGTTAATTGATTAATCAAACTAATTGAGTAATAATTACTTGAAAACCCATAGGTGCACGTTTCGATAAGTCATTATCATCTAACTCTGATATGATGTCCTTTTTCCCACGCATACCTTGGAATCCCATAGGAGCACGTTTGTTAGGCTCTACACCATTTAATATTGACTCTTCTGCCAATGATTGTAGAATTATAGAGAAAATTGCTAATGCAATTAAATTAATAAACATTCTGGAACAAAAAATGTATTCTTCTGAATGATGTGTCATAGAGTGAGTGAAATCAAGATTTCAATATAATCTTCTAGTCAAACTTGATACCTTGACAGAAGGTATGATTAAGATTAAAATAAATTAATAGATGATTAATAAATATTCTTCAATGCAAATCGATAATTAATCAATTTTCTTATTAAAAAAAGTACTTCCGAGTCAAAATATGATTCTCTTTATACTATTCCCATCCTTTCTATCCTAGATTCAATCGTTTTATCCTAATATTATCCTGTTTCATTTTTTAAGTAGATCAAAATTAGGATGATAAAGACTCATTTTAACTTTCTAATCCTAATACTATTTTTATCCTTCTGAAGTTGGTAAAAATTAGGATATAGACAGAATAGTCTGATTTCAATCTCATCAATTGATTTGCTTAGATCTAGTAGTACTTATGGAAATAGTTGGAATAATTCTCATTACATTCATACTTTTTTAATAATACATATGATTTTAATGCTGATAGTCAGCCCAATTAGAATTAAAATAAAATAAATAATTATAGAAAAGTATGTTTTTGTTAAAATAAAATAACTTGAATCTCAAATAAAATTAGATTGAAACCAGGAAAAGTATAAAATAAAAGTAGGATGAATCTAAGGTGAAAGAAAAATAAAATTAGGATGAGTTTAGGATAAAATTGAAAAATTTTTAGCCTATGAAAACACTGATTTGTTGCGTATTCCGACTTTAATTAGGATTTGTTCATCTTAAGTTAAACCTAAAGAAAGGATAGTCTTAAGACAAAAATAGGTTCTATATTTTGACTCGAGACTATCTGTGTAAGAAACATTTTACTTTGCAAAATGTTGAATGATAAGTCAAGTTTAATAGAAAAAAGTCAAGTTCATTACAATAAAAAATCCAGCCAAGTGTTAATATGAATTATTGATAATTAATTAAAGTGTTTAATTAACATTTTCATTTATCCATACTTTTTTATATTAATTCAGGTTAATCCAACAAGCGATTAACGACGAGTGATTCATGTTGAATATTATTCTAATCAAGAAATCAAATAAAGTTATGAATTTAATTCAAGCATAAGTGTAATGTAGAGAAACTTTCTTAGTTATGATTAGGAATATCGTTATTTATTTATCAGAGGTAACTCAGATAATAATCAAAACACGTAAACTACATAACTAAGTAATTCAACAATCTCCATTTGCTCTTTAGCATTCAACAAGCCCAACAATCAAGTGAACTACTTATTTGTAGTTTTTTTTTTCTCTCTTTTTTCTGTATCAATTTTTTTTTCATTCTCCTCATCTTACCTGTAAAACATTTTCTACTCAATTAATTAAGTTTAACATGCTACTCTTCATCACGAGTTCTTGCTTGAGTTTTCCATAAACCAAGAAGTAGAAATTGTAGAATACAAATTACATTCTAAGAATAAGTTCTCCTACAAGAAAATATTTTTCTTATTTTAAAAATAACAAAGGCAGAAAATGTATATTTTTCTTTTAAATAACAAAGTAAAGTAAATCGTAGCGTGATATTAAGTTGGTTCTCTGCTATATATGAAAAGTCCAGTGAATTTTAGAACTTTTAAAACAAAGTATTTTATGAGAACCTATGTATATACCAGCAATGTCAGTTGAATTGATTGTTTTTGTTCAATTTTTTTGTAAGATATCAGATAAACCAGAATAATAATTGGATTACATTATAGAAACCTTATTTATTTTCAACATGAAGTATTTGTATTTGGTATTTTTTCAGAGATTTCTTGAATCAAGAATAAGGGTCAAATCCCATGGGTGTCTTGAGAATTGCTTTTCTAACAGTAAGATCAGTTACATCCAATAAAATATCCCAACAATCACGTCTGAATGGTATCGTTTCCTTTGACACCCTCGATTATCTATCTACACGTTATCCACCACCTAGTAAAGCATATCTAACAATTTACAAAGGGAACACGTGAAGTGGGTGGTATCACAATAAGATTGTGTTGAAGAAGAGAACAAATAATCAAACATATTGGATGATTCTTTAGATTGTATGTTCCATCATTTCCACCAGGTCTTCCCTAATTTTAAACATGCATTTCGTGCTAACTATATCACCTCTCCCTTTTGTTGTTATTTATGACTATTTGTCAGTATAAATTAAAAAGAAATTTACGTACTGAAAAATCCAGGAATTCTCATCAATAAAATTTAATCATTTTTTTTCAGTTTTTTGTGATGAATTATGATTATTTTCTTTTTTTCTTCTTGAAAATGGTCCATGTCACGCGATACTCATGCCTCGGTCGATACACCAACGACATGAGAAACAAATAAAAAGCCGTAGTGTATGGATATAATGTGAAAGAATAAGAACAAAAATCAACTACATGAATGAGCTTCTTATGTGTAATAAGGACATTATTTATGTAGCAACATTTCCTAGGCTTAATAACTAAAATGTTTAACACCAAAAAGAAACTAGTGAACATCAATTTGATGAAATAAAAATGAAAGAAGAGTAAATAAACTTGTTAGTTGAAGAACAAAAACATGGAATCATGTAGATATTTATTGTTAGTAGTTTATTTAATGGTTTATTTATTTCATGTCTTCATTAAAAATTTTTTTAATTAATGTCTTTATTAGAGATGTTCAGGGTTTAAGAAAAATTATTATCTGTGTAATAATGAAGTTATTAATAAGAAACAATTGTACCACACGATATTATGTAACACAATTTTAAACTTATCCAAGAGATAGAAGTCAATGGTGAATGAAATGACGTCTTTTATTCCTGTGTGTAGAAATATAAAAAATTTACAAAATGATGATAAATTTTAAAATACAGCTTTAATAAATGCTCCTTCCACAGAAGCATTTCCATCATTTACTTCATTACCAAATAAATTATGCTCATATATTTTATATTAAAAATTACTAGAAAAAGTTTTCTGTATGTAGATATTAATTATCTTACTACTGATAAGATAATATTATGAAATTGTTCAAAGGATCACCCTGTTTGGATCGACTTATCTTTGTGTACCTATCAATATCATGTTTCTATTAATAAGTTACCTAGATAATTGATCAATACACTATGTAAAAATTTCAGAGAATGGCTTATAATTGCTGAAATATACCTTACATCAATTACCATTATAAACCAAAGGAATATTTAATAATAGAGATAATTTTTTATATTTATCTGGAGATCATTTGATCATTAAAACCTAGAAATATTTTTTAGTTGAGACTCTTTCATGTTTTATACTTAAAAAAATTATATCAAGTACACTTATGTTTACTTTGTTTACAAAGATTATTATTATTTTTTTTTTTAAATTGATTTAATTAATTAATTCCACATTTATTATTGAATCATTCCTTGACTTAAATTAATCTTTGAAGGCAATGATAACATCAAACTATTGACAAGACGTCATTACTTGTTTATAAAACTACAAGGAAGATACTTTTCACAGTAAAAATACTGATATACCTTATTTTTATCTCTCAGTGACCCGTAAAATAAAATTGATCGGACATTGTTTGTGGTTGTTTTTTTTTTTAAATGAAATTAAAAATGGATGTGTGAAACGCAATTGAAGACTTTATGTAAACGTTTCTGAAATATTTGATTAGTCAAGAAGATTACACAATACAAACTAAGTTGAATGGAAATATTAATTTATCGATTAATCTTGTTGAAAATGCAAATTCTAGACACCAAGGAAATTTGCATGACAAATGATGAAATGCGATTTAAATAATTTGATCATAAACAAAGATAAATATTAATATTGTTTGAAAATGATACTATCACTGATTAACTATTGACTTTAGAGCTTTATGAGTTTTATATATGTTATTATAACAACTATAAATATTCATGAAACAAATATTTTTGTCACAACTTTAATCAACTAATATATTTTAATTGATCTTTTTACAATAAACAGTGACTGTTTAAAATAATTTTGAACATTCATTTCCTCAGAATTATTTAAAAGTTTTTGGAGTTCATTGAACTTGGAATAAATCAATAAAAGAAAGTTAATTAATTATTCAATCCATTGATTGAATGAAAAGAACTCATATTTACTTTAATTTAGAGTATCAGTTTATGAATTTATTTTTAAATATTTCTTTATTTGTTTAATATCAGATCTGTGGAATAAAAACCTTCAACATGATGTAATAATATTGAACTAAAATTATTTTATTAAAATTCAAGATTATTTTTTATTAAAAAATCAATTAATTATGTTATCCTCTTTGATTTAATAATAATAAGAATAATAAACAAAAATTACTATTGAATTTCACTATTCATTACATCATTGAGTATTTGTGCTAAAACCTATTTTTATCCTAAGACTATCCTTTCTTTAGGATTAACTTAAGATGAACAAATCCTAATTAAAGTCAGAATACGCAACAAATCAGTGTTTTTATAGGTTGAAAATTTTTTAATTTTATCCTAAACTCATCCTAATTTTATTTTTCTTTCACCTTAGATTCATCGTACTTTTATTTTATACTTTTCCTATCCTAATGTGAAATAATAAGAGTGTGATTCGATGGAGTTTTTAAGTTCTTAAGTTAGTTGAGCCTGAGACTGCTTTTGATGCTGATGCTTCCTTCTTAATTACAAATTAATAAATGATTAAAAATAAGTTAATGAAAGATATGATAATTTCACAACTGCCATATCTAAAATTTCCAATAATTTATTTTAGCTTTAAAAAGGTCATTAATTACTTCTACCAAACATTTTGTTTTTATTTTATTTTTCCAAGCTTAAATATCTTCTAATTTTATCAATTGAGTATTAGATAGAAGCTTGATAAAAACTCGAACACTAGTTTAAGAGGGCTATCAATTTAGCAAGTTCAATACGTGCTACTCTAGAAACTCTACATCAAGTATAATTCCAGCATCAGGAAGCCCCAATATAAATATAACTCTAAAACAATGAACAAAAACACAGCAAACATGAAACAGTAACGTGATTCCTCTTTGGTCCAACTCCTTCACAAGAATTGTTTGTTGTTGTACACACATTTGGTGCTAAATCGTGGGTTAAAGTGGATGCAAGAGTGATGTTGAATATAATACATGTTCACTACTTTACTAACCAGTTTATGTATGGTATTTTCACTGTACTACCTACTTAATAAGGTCATCTATTGCGTTGGTTTATTTATTTTCTACGAGTAATTAACATCTACCCATTATTCTTTCTTCATGTAGAAAATTTGTTAATTACAAAATAAAATTCGTTGATACATATGGATATTTTTTTGGATTGTTATTTAAGCAGACTAATTGGGTGGAATATTCATTCTATTTAAAATGATAACATCTAAGTTTATTAAATATCATATTTTATTCATAAATTTTATCATGAAAATGATTCTATAGAGTCTATCAGTTCATGAAGTAAAGCTTGTATCAATTCTAGAACTTCAATTGCGTATAACTTTTAAACTATACCAGATAAGAATAAAAATCATCAGTACTTTTTTGTGTAAAATTTCATTTTTAACAATTTTTATTTGAAACTTTTTTTTATATCTCCAACAGTTCCGGATATATTTCGGTTGGAAGGGTCTTTATAATTTATCTTCCTTATGAGCAACAGGGAATTTTTGTCTACTCAGGTATATTTCTCAGGAAATTTCCAACGATCTCGTCTGGTTAAATTTTAATTCGCCAAGACTTCACCAAAAATTTACTTTATTTCTCAGTTGACTAGACTACATAGAACTATTTACACTATGTTCATTGTGATGACATACATTTATTTGGATTGAAAATAATCTTGATTAATACAATCCAACTTCTTAAACAAATTTATGAAATGTTTTTATAAATATTTATCAATAATACTTTATAAATCAGATTATTCAAAATTACTTTAATCCCAGTTTTATGAGGAAAATTCAATACATTCAACTCTACATAAAGCTTCCTGGATTTAGCATGAAAGATAGACTTATTGAATTTAACTTCAAATGAATTTGATAAAATATTATTACAAATTTTGATCCTTTAATGAAGCCAACAATTAACCAGATCCATTATAATTTGTATACAAAATATTTATTTCATTTATCAATTAATTTACTCTAAAACTATTAAACTTGTTGACCAATTATATTTCACTGTAATGTATTCATGAAGTTAATTAATTAATATTTATAATAAATATTTGTAAAATATATTGCAGCAATCTAGGAAAAGACCAATTGATGTAATTGATTCATTAGCAATTTGAAATAACCAAAACGCTATTTATAAAAGCTTCATGCTGATAATTATTGGATCCAATGAACTCTTACTGAAATGATGTTACCCAAGCTAAAAAATATTATCTCGTGAATGTAGATCAGAATGAAATGAAGTGAAAAAAGATACTCGACATGAGGCAATGAATATTCGAGGGTGCAAGGAAAAAAAGCCAAGATAAAAAGAGCAATGAGAGCATATAGGGTGCAGTACAGTGATGTATGGAAGACTTCTCTAACATCAGGCAAGATATGATAGATGCATCCCTGTCTATCTTATGAGACAATACTGAAGTTAAGGGTGACTCGATAATTTCTACCACCCAACTCTACAAGCCTGTTGACTCGCATAATCACTACTAAGCATATCCCACTTCTCGTCATGTCTTAAAGTAGATATTTCCAAGGTATAAAAAGTGTTCAATAGCAAACCATAACCTATCACAATAGAAAGGACTATTGTTTTTAAAAAAGTTATGCTTAAAAGCTTTTTAAAAGCGTTTTGGGTGGTGTCTAAAAAGTTTAACGGGTAAATTATTGTAGAAATGTAGGTGCTATATAAATAAATGTGTCAATATGTATTATAAAAATGCGTAGTTTAACTTGGTAGAGTAAAATGCTTCTGGTAGCTAGGAACTTGAAATGAGATGAAAAAGTATTTAATGGGCCCTGAGGCTAAAATATGTTGTACATTTTTGATCGAAATTCATGAAATTACTTTCAATATTTTATTTCACTAACTTTTGAATAATTTAATCATGAAGTTGCAAAAAATTAATTGAATTGTAAAATTAGATAATTAGTATTAATGATAATAGATTTGTTTTTTAATAGATAAATTAATTAAATGATTAAATTATAATATTTTAGAAATTTGAAAATTATAGCATAAAAAAATATTGTTTTCGTTTACAATAATTTTCTCTTTAGTTCTTCAGATTATTGATGGAAATAAGTAATTCAGTAGCACTTTAATAAACTCAAAAATTCAAACTACAGAAAAAACTATTTAAAATAGTTTTACATTTTCACTATAAGCTTTAAAAAAAACTGTTTAAAATTTGATCATTCATTAGAAAGAATAGTTTTTTAATTGTTGCAAAAAATATTTAAGCTTTGTATTTAAAAATAAATTTGTTAAAAATATCTCAGAAATTTTTTTTCTATTTAAAATTTATATTGATTTTTTTCTTATTTAAATAATAAATAAATTATGTATAAAAATATTGTCCTAGATGACTAGAGTCTTTTTTTTATTATTAAATACATATTTTTTTATTGATTAGTTAAAATAAAAAACTAAATGAATATTAAAAAGTGCTTGAAACTATGTTCTGATTTTTTTTAGAATAATTTATTCTTGATATTTTACACAAACATATGTTTAAAAATAGAAATCGTTTGTATGAATTATTTAATCCATTATTTATCTGAAATTCGTAACATGAATGTAAAACTAAAAATAAAAAAAAATTGTAAAGTGTAAATTTTCAAGAGTCTACGTCAAAATCGTACCTGACATCATATATTGTTTCATAAAAGCTGAGTATTTATTATCTCTATGTGTGGGCAGTGTAAATACTCTAGACTGTATATCTACAACAATACCCACTCACTGTGAGGAAACGAGGGAAGAGTAGACACAGTTGAGAAGATACGGAGTTCAGAAGCGTCGCTCAACCACTACTATTTTCCATCGTTATTTCGTGATGGAATAAAAAAATTGAATAAAATATTTTTAATTTACTCCAGTAAATGAAAAAAGAAAAAATATTTCTATCTTACAAATAGAATTTATATTACCTTTCTTCAAAAACAACTATTCTAGATCAGCTAAACATTGTTTAGTTGGAATACTTTTTATACATCAATTTGAAAAGTGTTGAAACATGTCAAGAACTTTAATCACTACTCTGACAATCATCTACGAAAGCTAGTGGGTCGTCTAGTCGATTGGTATACAACAAAAAAAAATAATGATCATTTGAATTCACACATTTTCCCCTAGAGAGTATTTTTGAGTAGACTCAAATAAATGGTTACGTGAGAAAGCTATCATCTGCTTCACAATTCTCTTGGATTATAAAAGAAACCAAGTAAATTTGATGGAAATTATTTTTGGAAATTTTCATGCATTTCAGTTCAATAGACTAAAGATTTTTTAGAATAATAGTTTACATTTTACTGAACAAAAAATGCTTTGGAGTATCAAATAAAAAGTTGATGACCATTCTAATGACTCTAATAAATAGAAAAACATATGATGAATGTTGGATCCAATATTTTAATGGGAAAAGCATAATCCTATTTTACTCCTCTAGATAAAAATAAATGATCCATTATTCTTCAAATGTAACTAATTTATTAATAAGTCTGTTCAAAAATTTAAATATATTGAATATTTATTCAATAATGAAAGATGTTCCTCACATGTAATCCAGACCAGAACAGCAATAAAATTTATCTTGAAATTTTCACTCTGAAATTTTTCTTAAAACATGTATTTTTATAATACAAAGAATTCATTGAAATCCTTTCAACATCTGCAGGCCACACATTATATTATTTAAAATATAGTTAGTTAGGATAAGGTCCTGAATATAATTTTTAAGCATTCTGTTTAAGATTCTCTTATTGTAAAGATCGTACGCACCTTCCTAGAGTTTTACTCTGATAAATAGAAATAAATCAAGAAGTTTATCTTATAACCCTTCCAATAAGTTATGAGCCCAGGTTACTCTGATTTATTATTGATAAATAATTTTAGTCCTCGTTAAATAATTTTTATCTTAGTATTTAACAAAATTATTGTGTTTGTGAGACAGTGACTCTTTCAACTCTCTCATAACCCTTCCAATAAAATACAACAATTAAAAATGATAAATTATCATTTAAATTCTAAATCCAATAAAAATACTATGATAATCCAATTTGCATTTCACGTGAATTGCAAGTCATTATTTATTATTTACTCACGAATGTTATTTATAACATCAGATGTTAATCTTAATCGATATTTTATCATTTTTTATACAAAATAAATTTTTCTTCACTGTAATAAAATGTTTCAATTGAAAAGATTGTTTTCATCTTGACATAACTTCAAATTTCACCTTTACATTTTCTCTTATTCCATATAAGCTTATCTTGCACGTGTTTTATTTTTTTTCTCGTAACGTTAACCCATGAGCTTTTATTCTTATAATGTATTTTTACTAGGATTTCATCTCCCATAAAAGATACATTGTAACAAAAAAAAAAAAAAAAAAAACAAGTACAACTTTCCAATGAAAGAACAAGTCAATGAGTTTTCCAGTTGAAAAGTAATAAAATAGACATAACATTAACCTTTTTTTTAAATAAAAGATAAATGGTACATTGAGAGTCTGTGAAACAATCCTTTGAGAAAAATTTGCTGACCGAGATTGAAGACCAAAGTTCAATCTGACCTTTTGAACCTTTTTATACACGTGATGCACATTTCATACCATAAGTGTCATGATGCTTCAGTAAGTTTATCTATCACCCTAATCACACATTTTAGATACCTAGAGTCAATAAAACAATTCTCTGGAATTTACTTAACCTAATTTTTTGCAACCAACACCTCAATATGCATTAGAGTGTAATATTTTCAAGGAATTGATAAAAACAATTTGCAGCTAACAATCTATATTTACTAATTAATCCATGAACAATCTAAAAATATTTCTTCCTTGCTAGAGAGAATCAATTGTTTTATTATTGTTTATTGCTAATTAAAAATAGATGGATTAATACTGGCATGAAATAAATTATTTTTAATATTACAAAGAATATTTAAAGTTTTTTAAGGTAGGTCTTTCGTTCTGGGTCGTATCAAAAAAAAGACTCAGGGTCCTTTGAAATAAAGTTAATTTGTTTTAATAAAATATATACACTAGCTTTCTGCATATTGATTAATTTATCTTCTATTATTCTGAAAAATAAAAAAAGATTAAGATCTATTTTATAGGAGAGTTTAGGTTTAAATTTGTATTAATAATTTATTTTTTATTTATTTTTTTAAGAACGGTATGGTAAAAGTTGATTTTTTTTAACAAAATATTTGTTACAAATGCATATACACTGTATAATTTTTTTACAAAAATTTAAAGAACCGTTTTTGAATGAAAGTTGAGATAGATTAAAGTTGACTCTTCTCTTCATTTAAACCAATGGTAATTGACAATAAGATTAGGTTTTTTTAACATTCATTCAAAAAAGGTTCTTTAAATTCTTGTAAAAAAATTATACAGTGTATATGCATTTGTAACAAATATTTTATTAAAACAAATTAACTTTATTTCAAAGGGCCCTGGGTTTTTTGTTTGATACGACCCGGAGCGAAAGAACTACCTTAAAAGCTTCAAGTATGAGCTTGATTAAAGCGAAGATCAATAACAAAATTCAACTGTTTATAACTCACATGAGAAAGAACCTAAAATTAACAGTAAAATAACAGGTTAAATAAATAAACTTTTAAATTTTTTTATAAAAATTCAATGTATAAAAAAATAATATGGACACTGTGAACACAACATTCATAAAACATCCATTGGAAGAGATAATCAAGAATCGTAGAGGACGTTCTGAAAATTGCTTAATATCCGATTGGAGGTAAATGAACCACTGTTATTTCTCAGACTAGACACTCTTGATATTAATCAGGGTATTTGATTAATTTCTCTACTAATTTTCCCTGTATTTACTCAGTTAATTTACGAAAGCTCCACATCCTTTCCATGAATCACCGCCTAAGATACACTATTAATTTATAATTAAATCCATAATAATTAATTCTTTACAAAGACTTAACCAATCTTCATTTTTTTTTTCAATTTAATCTTCAAACCAGTCGCTTTAAATAAAACTATTTTTTTTTACTTTGAACACTTAATACCTGTAAGCATAGTCTTGATGATGATGATGATCTTTCTAAAACCTAACTAAAATCATACAAAGATCTATTATCAGTCTGAATATCAAAAGCAAATTTAATCAAGTCTATCATCATCTATCAAATTCTCAGACGAAATGATTCAATGTTATTTAAAAGAATAATAGCAGCATCACAAAAGAATTGACTCTACATTATTTGTAATATTAGATCAAAAAGATTGATGTCATCAATGCTGGAAAATTCAATAGCTCGAAGAGATTGGCAGGATCTTGAAGAAGAATCGGATATGAAAATGGTAAGGATAGACTCAAGCTTGGAAAACATAAAGGTGAAGACCCCTTTAAACGATAAGGTTCATAGCACAATTTAGTTGGTCATCAAGTGCTGGTCATTTAATCGTAGTATATACTTTGATTATAGCCAATCGATCGAGGTGTCAGCGAATATTGGAGCAACGTGTTGCACTACTATTGGCCAATTGCTTACCATGGTCTTTTTCTAATGATGATTATTTTCATTGTTGGACCTTGGATTGGACTTAGTTGCAATGAAGAAGACTCTCTTGCTATTACCAATGATCATTTTTTTCTCTGGCGTCCAATTGCCGCACTTTCATCATACTCAGCTTTAAAATCTTCACAGAAATTCTCGTAAGTAACTCGTAAAAGAACATTTTCAATTTTCCTGAGAATTAATCAATAAAGACATTTTTTTTTTCATCAAGTAATGAATAAACTACTTGAGATTCTAATATCGTAATTCATTGGTGAAAAGTGGAAATATTTTTTCTTGAAACTATTCTTTTTTTTTTTTTATTTTTTCAATGTTTTATCTTCATTTTATTTTGTGGAGAAAATAAAAATATTGAGGGCAGTACATATTTGCAGACGTGGTGCTTGTAGTTATAGACTATATTGTACAAACAAGAACACTGATGGTGAACCAGTTCGAAGGAGAGCAAGTTTTCTCAAGCGTAAGCGAAACCTCAAAGACTTCATCGACTAATACTAGACTATATTACCTGTTACAAAAATTTCTGAGGAAATCCCTATAACTATTAAAGTTATAAATCAGTTTCTAGATTGTACTGATACCTAGCAAGGTACACCAACAAATTAGAAGAAGAAATAAATTTTAATTATAAAATATACTAGTGGAAAAATAATTAATAATAAAATTATTTTTACAATTATTCTTCATTTTTTATTATTAGGATTTTAATCAATAATCATATCTTATTAATCAGAAATTTACTTTGCAAAGTTTAGATAAGATTCAACAATTTAAAAGTGTTTCCTATTGGTGATAATATGATGTCCTTGAGTGAAGAAAATCTTTTAACTAAATTATCTTGATTAGGATGTAGTCCATTAATACTCATTAATTAAAAATGTAATTAATTAGTTATTGTAGTTTTAACTAAAATTGTATTTATAATCATTTCAAATCCACCTAAAAGATTATTAAATACTACAGATTAAAATGATGGTAATTGATTAATAAATGTAAGAAAAAATAAATAAGAGAAATCTTGTTTATTATTTGAATTAATGTTATTAAAATAAGAAATGATCAACTGTTACATTATAGTGACAAAGCTCAAATAGATTTTATTGTTGGAAAGGTTTGATATATTGAACTTTGTAAACAAGTATTATAGTAATCATTTGATGTAAAACATTTTTCTAATAATCATTGTGACACACAAGCACGCGATGGGATCAATTATTATGAATTTATATAATAAAAAAAGTTAAATATTGATTGATATAATATTAAACTTTTTAATCAAATAATCAAGTTTTTAAAACTTCTAATTCATATTTATAATCAAAAAAATTCTTTACAAATTTTTTTAGCCTTGAAATAAAGGAATGAGAGTTGGAAAGAACGTAAAAAGTTTTAAAAGAAAGGATTTTAAACGTCTTTTAGTTTTTTGTAAGTCTAATTATTTCTGATAAAAATAAAATCGTTAAAAAGTGATGATTATTTATGAAACTTTTGAATGATATTCTTTTTTTAACTTTTAATAATCTCCACTATTGATTTAAATTCTCAAGTCCAACTAAAATTAATTGATATTCTAATGAGTGAAGTTGGATATATTTTTTAGTATTCAAATTTATTATAGAATCAAACTGACGTAATCATTGATTGTGTGTTGTCTTTTAATTTTAAAGTTACCTGATTGAGATAATTTATGATCAATATAAACATCTGAGATAAAATAAGTTTTAAATGAACTTAGGCATAGGATCTATTGATGTTTAACCTGAAGAGCACTTATAGTCAGACAAAAACCAGGAAATGTCATCAATACAAGTTTATTTGCTGGAGATTTATTTCAGCCAAGGTTATCAAGTAACCTACTTGTGACTTTTATCTCATATTTTTTCATATATCTATTCTGATAAAGTCATCGTGATGAGGATATGGCAAAAATCCAAAGTAAGCGTGACGACAACACTTTAAGAAGTCCGCGAGACCAACGCACGTGGGAGAGTCTTGAAGAGTTGACGAAAAGAAAGTTAAGTCGCACCAGAAATGAATTCAAATGTGATTGTCCGTCTTGCTCGGATTCTGAAGTTGTTCGTAAAAAGGTATCTTCAAAAAACTTATCAAAAAGATCTGGAGTATTACGAAAGAATCGTAAAAATAATAAATTCACCACCACTACTCAATCTCGAAGAAAATTCCGTACTGGATATGATCATTCATACCAGGATGTAGTTTATACAAGTTTATGTGATAAGCCTCGAGTATTAAAACAAAGCGTTAAGACCAAAAACACTATAAAAAATGTAGACACAACAGAAGTGAGAAGTGTAGAAGTAATTAAAAGTTTTCCTAAAAGTTGTTGTTCAGCATTATATCAAAAACCCAAGACTATTTTAACAAAAACATCAGACAAATTAGAATTATCAAGAAGAAAAAAATATTTGGAATCAAGTTCATCATCATTATCATCATCACCTGTTGATGAAAGTGGTAGCATGACTTCAGATACTTCTTCAACTAATAGCAAGTCGAACAATCAAAGAACAAAAAGAAGAAAGAAAAAGTTGGAAAGATTTAGCAATCGCAACAGTTTGGAGAATGACTTCAAACACTTGAACGAACAAACTTACCAAAGAACTGCAAGGGGAAATCGATCTCAAGAGGCATCTCACAAAAGACAAGAGTTATTCCCAAGTGACTTTGAAAACAGAGAAACGGTTCATAAAGTTAAAAACCATCAAATGGAAAAACTCCCTCATGAATCACCTTATAAGAATCTGAAGTTGGACGAAATTTTAAAGAATCAGGAAACTGAAGGATTAGTAACCTCTGTCTGTGATAAAACTAAAGATAAAGACAATGGTACGATATTTTATAATTGTCCTGCAAGTTCTAATTATCAAGATGATATAAAAAATAGTAGTCTATCTGGAGAACATCATCAACAACATGAGAAATCATCTTCAAGTTTTAAGGACGATGTTTATTCTAAAATAGAAGAGCTTATAATTTCTTCTACAAAAAGTAATGACAGTTCATTTAAAAAATCTTATGATCCAAGTAGTAATCTAGAAACCAGATCTCAACAACCTTGGCAAAAACTCGAACAAAATCTGGAGAATATTAGTGCTAAGTATCGTGAAATTTCATCAGGATTAAGAGAAATGCGAAGAGAAGTTGCAGAAAATGAGAAACCAAAAAGCAGAGAATTTGAGAGAGAAAAAATAACACGAGACTATCCAATAAAAAAATTTTCATTTGAAACACAGATAATTAAAGATGACTTGGATAGTGTAAGAAGTACAAATAGACCTTCAAAAAGGAATATCACAGATGCATCTTATTCCACTTCATCACAAGGCAGTCAAAAGATGACTTTAGAAACACTTGATAGAGAGAAAAGTCCACTTTCAGGCCAAGAGAAAATAGATTCAACTGATGATGTAATAAATCTGAAAGACAAATTATCTATAAACAACCAAGACACAACTTTACCTAGTCAGCTTGGGACTATTTTAGAAAATTGTCAGTTTGACTACTGTAAATGTGATTTCCTAGATGATAGCAAAAATCCTACTGAAAAAAGTACTATTCCACTTGTAAAAGATTTTTCTATTTCAAGAAAACCATCGAAAGAACGAATAAAACGTCATGATTTTGCTTTACCAAAAATTGTAATACCTGAGCCTAGTGAACGATCAGATATAAGAAAAATGTTTGTCTATCCATCAGAAGAAAATCGAGAACCACCATTGACTGTTTACAAAACATCTTCATTTGTCAACTGTAAAATTAAAGAAAACAAAAATATTGGCTTCAGATATGTTTTGACTTATGTTCAAAAATATGTGAGTCCCACATGGAAACCAGATGATCAGAATAAAAGAAAAGCTATGTCCCAAGAGCATGTAAAAACTGATGATTATGGTTGACATGATCATTTCATTTTAAATATTTTTCTAAGTACAAGTATACATTAATTTATTATAAACCTTATAACAATAATTATAATAAAATACTCAAGATGATGGAAATATTTTCTTTTAGCAATTTTATTTGTCATAAAAAATATGACCAACACTCATTAACTATACATTCAAGCATGCAATATAAAGTTAAGTGACTTTTGCAGTGAATTTATAAACAAAATTACAGTAGCGTGCTTTCAATTAGACTCACTCGACGTAACTTTTGTGAAAACTTTTATTTATTTTTTTATTAAACTGAAAAATATATTTCTTTATTTTTAATTACATATTTTTTTCAACCTTTTGTTGTAAAATTATCTAATCCTTCTAGACCATCTCTCATCATTAGAATGAATTAGAGATAATTTTGTCATTGATTTGAGGGAAAACTTGATACTTAGTTTCTGGATCAAGAATCAAGATAATCGAAGTTTAATTACGATTGAGAAATTCAAGAGTATCTATATCGCTTCTTCAAGCATGAACTCAAGGAACGAAAAAAGGAGTAAATGGATCTATCTAGTATCCATTGCCTATTGACTTAATAACTTTAGACTCTCTATGTGGGTTGATTTTGAAGTTAGATTCTGTTATAGTCAATACGAAAACCATTAACTCTGCAGTTAGTTAATTTAGCAAATAACATTATTTAAATTTCATATCAATAAATAAAAATAATCTGATTATTATAGATTGATAAAAATCATAAATGATAAATAAGTAAGTAAATAATTATTAAATATAATATGATTAATAAAATCTCGTATAAAATAGTAATTAATAATTTATATGAGAATTAAAAACCTGACACGAAAGAAAATGAACTTTTACATACTTACTAATGGCCTATATTTTATATACTGAGAAAAAAATTTCGTTAAATGAAACAGTTTTTTATTCAATTAATAAAAGAAAATTAAAGTATTTTCAAGATAATTTATTATTCAATCTAACAATAGTGTTATCAAAAACACATTTTATCGTTTGTTTCAATGTTACGATAAGTTTGAAAACAAATGAAATTTAATTCATTTAAGTACATAAAATGATTTCAATCAAAAATTCATCATTTCAAAGAAATATTTTATTGCTACTATTTGAAATTTCGATTTTAATGATTGAATGAAATATTTTTTGTATAAAGTAAATTTTTTTCTCAGTATATATATTTCAGGTCACATAGATTTTTCCAAGCTACCTGTAAAATTAACCTTAACAATTGTTTACAGGTTTACAGATAGCTTGTAAAAATCTATGTGACCTGAAATATATATAAAATATAGGCCATTAGATAATGAAGATAAGAAAAAAAAATTTTATTAAATGAATCATTATTATACTAGAAGTGATAGATTTTTTTATTCTTTAATTAATATTAAAGATAGATTGTAATATATAAAAGGGTTATTTTGATCAACTTTCTAAAAAAGGATTATTCTAGCTGCTAATTAAGTTATAAATCAACCTTGTTATGCATGACAACAAGTCATACATCAGGATTTTTCTATATAAGTTTTATGAAAAAATATTGAAGTATATGAATGAATGATGTAATGTAATAACACACACTTAAAGTTATTATGTAAATTGTGATTATGGAAAAGGCTTTTACTTAGCATTTTATTCAATTTTAAAGCTTTTAAAAAGGTGTGTATTTTAATAGATAAGATAATATGAGTTTGCACGTTGCAGGTTATGTTTTTATTCTTATACATAATTAGATCTGATAATAAACATCATGATTATGAAGTTGATTTATCACTTGTGGGATAACTAGTTGAAAAAAAATTAATTTTTAACAAGTTCAAGTTTTTTTATTTTTGATTTATCTTTTATCAACCATCTGTGTTTTGTTTCCCCTAATAGAAATTAAACTCTACAAATATTCACATAATAAGTTGAATCTTTTTTTTAATGGTCTAGAAAAGAAGCTGACGTACGAAATATACATGATTGATTATTAACCCTTAACTGGGATAATGTGAAGGAATTTTTTTTATATACAAAAAAATTTTTGTTCCTTATAAATCTAACACCTTGTCGATAATAACTTTTTTTTATTGTTATCAAAAGTATTACATATACACACAACGAGATCATATTATTGTTAATTGGATATAGAGTTTATTACAGAGTCTAATGGTTTGTTAGCTAGTAATAATTAAGTATTAATTGTCCTCCTTAGGGCTGAATATAATTTTTCGTCATACCTGCGCGGAAAGTTCACTTTTCCATTGGAGAACGGTTGAACTTTCCACTCAGGCATGACGAAAAATTTTTTTACGTGCCACCATTTTCAGTATCTTCAAGTTAACCGTTTTCGAAGCGATCTAATTTAGTTTCATGTATTTTCAATTATTATTACTCAAGTTATTAATGTTTAAAAATTGCCTGGGGTGATGAAATACCCCACGCGCCCATTCATGTGACAATATTTCTCTAGTTAAATACTAGTATTTAACTAAAAAATAAAAATCTTTTAATTTTAACTGACCATTATCACTTATTAACTTCTTTTCTTCGATAATGTCAATGGAAAACGTAATTTCAATCACAATTACTACTTATAAATCTTCATTATTTAAAAATTCAAAAAAGTCCGAAGTCTTTAGCCAACTTTTCTTTAAAATATTTATAATTAATTCACTTTTAAAGTATTGCCATTTTTTATAATTGGAATCGTAAAAGAAACGATTAAGAAAATTTACTATGGAAAAAAAATTTTTTATCCATTTTTGTTTAAACTATAGCATTAATTAGACTGGGGTGATAAAACACCCCACGCGTTCACTCATATCCCAACTACTCACGCGCCTAGTTAAGAGTTAATAAGTTTCCCCTAATAATTTTATCATTGATTTTTGACAAATTAAATAATTATTGCATAGTTTAACAGGTTATTAACTACGTAAATATCGCAATTAAAAACCTAACCTTGGTTTAATATTTCCAACTTCTGAAGATTAATTTTTAAAATAAATTGATTTTTAATATTGGATTCTCAAGGTAAAAATAATTTGTGAAATTATATTATGTTAATTTATAATTAATAATTCATTAACCTAACAAATAGTCATTTAATAATAACCTACAATTAATTACAATTATCTATCGAATTTTAGGGACAATAGCATTTAGTATCTGAGAATTCATGTAGAAAGCTTTACAAATACTCAAATTTAAAGAAGAGAATACAATACATTTATTCTTTAAAAAAAATAACAGAAGCTTACAATATACTTGCACATAAAGGATACAAGGGCACATTAAGACTTAAAATTTTCCAAGTTTTGGAAAGAATGTTATTTAATTAAATAGTGTCAACATAAATCTTATCTAATCTGGATTTGTTTCAGATATAATAGACTGGAGTTTAATTGAGTTTAGTGAATGATACAGTAATTATTATTATTAATGTAAGACTAAAAAAATAAATTTACCAAATCAGAGTTAAAGTGTCAACAGAAGGAATACTTTAAGCAGATTTATGCTTGGTAAAAGCTTAAATTCAGCAATAAATACATGTCAGATAAAAATTACGAGGTGATAAAACTCGCTAGTATAAAAGCCTGACAATTTTGTCCCCAGGTAAAACAGATAAAAGGATTTTATTTTCTAAAGAAATGGTCCTGATAAGTCAATAGATCATGGGTTCTATTTGTGAAGACTAATCGATGTTGATGGATTCTCTAAAATCTTGGGATTATTGGCTAATCTGTTTTAGACTACTGGGATTTATTGGACTTTCAATTGATGATTGAACAAATAATGAGAATAATGAATACAATTATTATCATTCTGATGAAAAAGACTTTTAATAATTTTTTCAATAATACTACAGTAATAAAAGACAATTAAAAAATTAATGATATTCAATTAGTTGTGATATTTATTTTTAAAGTCACGAATGAGCTACCCTTTTTGCCCTTACTTTAGTACAATTATTAATTATTTTTTAATACAAGGCAGACTTTTAACTTCTCACTTATTCAATGTCTGAAGACATTTTCTTTTTTCAAAAGTTGGAGTTAGAGTAGATAGCAGCTTTAGCTTTTTGTCTTCAACAAACAATAATATTTTTTTGTAAAAGGAAAACAATTCAATGATATTCTTACTTTAAAAAAGATATCATTTCAAGGATAGGATCCCTTTTTGATAAAAAATAGTTTCTGTTATCCCAAAAAAAAAAAAAAATTCAAAGCTATTTTTTCTACATGGTTTTTTATTTCTTATATTTTAAAATAAATTTCTTTATATTCCACAAATATTGAAATATTCACATCATTTTTATTCTAACAAACAAACAAGTTTGTACAGATTTTTTAAAAAAATTTTATTTATTTTTTCGAACTGGAATATCACATAAAATTTCTGTTAGTTATTTCAAAAGGAGAAAAGCTTTTTTTTGGAATAATCTTCAAGCTTTTAATTTGTTTTAAACCAATAATATGATCAACAAAATGGTCATTTCAATATCTAGGATTAATTATTACCAAATAAATTAAAACCATTTTTTTAAATTAAATATTTTTGCCTAAGGATAAAATTAAAAAATTGTTATTCATAAGTTTATTTAATTCTAAATATTTTTTTTTCTCTCCACTCATAATTTTTCTATGAATATGATAGCAAATGTAATCAATATACTCCGACCTTTAGAAATAATTGATGTCTCGAATAAATCCGTTGATTTATCCTTGAGTCATGGCATCAATCGACAGTAATTATTAATTGACATCTAAAAGCCACAACAAAGTTAATAAACCTAATAACTATCAAACATCACTTCACACTCTAAATCATTCCTCTATTCTAACTACCATTCATCCTATCCTAAATCAAACTCCTTTTTTTTTATCGATATTCTATTTTTATCGTCTACTGAATCATTCCAAGTGCTTTTTAAATCTAAAAGATAAGCAGAGCTTGATACAATACTCAACACAAAAAACAAATTGCTTGGACACTAGGGTTTCAAACCATCACCACTACATTTGACAACTTGTTTTATTTTAACAATTTACTGTCAACACATCTCTAAAGTTTATTTAAATTCCAAAAAATCGCTTTATTTATTGACTAATGTTTTTTTCATTCTGTTGTTTCTGAAAAAATACTGAATATGTATAAATATTTTTGGTAAAAGTAAATATTTAAATTTAAAAGAAAAAAAAAAACAATTCTTTTTTTTTTAAAAAAAAATAGGGCAATTTGTTGTTACTATTATTATTATTATAACAATTGCGAATCAATAAATACTTCATGAAGAAAGTAGTCAATACCACAATAGTCAGGCATGACAGTAGGTACGCCAAGTTATAAACAGACGCTTCAATCTCAATTCCATAAAGCTCGAGTGCTTACAATCAAGCTGTGGAAGGCGATTGTACTGAAAGTGATAGTAGTTGGAAACCGTGACGAATGAAAGGCACATGAGTACGCAATTACTTTACGCTTTAATATATTATGTGTGAAATAGAATAACAATAATAGACTATAAAAGTATTAACAACTAGCTCACTGATGAACAAGAATAACAGTGAATGTATGCATGGAAGAGATAACATTTACACATGCACGACACAAATAGGATTTTTAAACGCACAGGTATGAACAAAGGAGACTAAAAAGTCAACCGGAAAGAATATTGAAACGGTTAATTTATTATAATTAACTATTTTCACCTGGTTTTAGTTAAATGTCATTGTATGATCTCGTATTAATGATAAGCATAATAACATTATCATCACCATGATAATACATTTTTTATTTAAATCAATAATTGCTATTTCCTTTTTTTCCCCCAATTAAATATATAATTGATTAGTAATATTGATCTTTGTTTTAAATAAATTAATTTTTATTATTTAGAATGAAAATATTTTATTTATTTCATACCATACACTTTGTTACGCCGTAATTACCCGTTTGGGTATGAAAATTATGCTGACATACAGGTAGTTTAGCATTCACAGATTGGTAGTCAAAATAGTAATGATTTTTTTTTAAATCTATCAAACAATTTTCTACATAGCATGTACATATAATTTGTAATAATAACTTGTAAATAACTTTTGACTGGTACTGTACGTTTTTATATTTTTATAAATGTTTAATCAAGTGATATTTATGTCGTAATGAAATGTATGTAAATCGAAAAATATTTTAACCTTGATGGAAGTATTGTAAAAAGCCCACTCATGTTGGGCGTATAATTAAAATAAATAATTATCTAATAAAAAGTATTATAACATAAAAATGTCAAAAAAATTAATACTTATTGTATTCTTCACCAATATTAGCTTTATTTTAATAGTAATAATAATAAACAAACGAATAATTAGTTTATAATTAATTTACCAAAAGCTTTTTAAAACCTATATTTAATTAACTATTGGTTCATGATAAGATCATTATTGATTGACATCTAGAAAATTATTTAAATACTATAGGCTTATTCTAGAGAACTGGTCTAGATCTATCCTGAAATTATCCTAGAAATTACCTTGAAGTATTCCAAGAATAGTTGAAATTTTAATAAATAATAATCTTAACATAACAATTAACATTCGATTAATTTCAGATCTTGAAAAGCTTATAATTTATATTTAGTTATTTTTTATTTACTATATTTTTTATTACAAGCTTACTTAAATTGGAATTGATATGTAATCTTTGGATTATTAATTATAATTGAATAGATTGTTGATAATATTAACAGTAATCTTGACACTTTGTACAGAATATTAATTTCAAATTCATTTAATATATATGAGATCTTTTGCAACTTCAAAGAGTTTAATTCAACCATTGAATGCATAATACATATTCAAAGATATTAATGTACTACATTATCATATTCATCAACAATCTCTCATTTAACACTGCTTTTGTATCCTATACTTTCAATGATAACATTTACTTTTAGAGATTGAAGTTGATTTTACAAAGAAATATGATTAAATTAAAATTCATTTAATGAGATTTAAATAAATAATTAAAATGTCAAATATGACAGGAAGTTTCTGATTAGTATTCGTTATTAAAAATTATAGAATTTTAAAAAAGTGAAGAGGAAGAAAGAATTTTTTATCTTAATATTTTATTAAAATTAAAAGTTGCCTGTCTTCATTTGTTCACTTTGGGATTTCTATCAATGTCAAAATTAAGTCAATGTGACAAGAAGACAAGCAGAGTGGAATATTTAAAGAATAGACATGTACAATGAATGATGATGAAGAAAAGACTAAGTATGATTGATGATTGCTAATGTAGTAAAGTGAAAACATTCTAGCATCATTTTAAAATACATATTATAAAAAATTTTTTATTTCTTTCACAACTTCTATTAAACTTGGAAAAGAAATCTTGAATATAATTTTTATGATTTAATTTATTTAAAATTGATTAAACTGAGAATAAATGAATTTAAGTGATAATATTAATGATATGATCAGACAAAATGATCACTGGATTTAAATAATTATTTTTTAATGTAGCTAAACTATGTAAAAATTATTAATTAAAATTATTTATATTTAAATAATTGATTAATAAAAAATAAATTTATAATGAATCTTTCTTCAGTCTCATTCCTAACCTCAGTAAAATCCTAATAGTATTTAATAATTATTTGCTATCAAAATAAAGTAAAAAAAAAAATAAAAAAATGATTAAGGTAGAGAGTAGTGACTCTCGAGTGCTTTTCTCTCGCTACTTCCTTTTTTGTTTTCAGTTACTAATGACCCTTGTATCTAGCAATGTAGTTTTCTTGAGAACCATTTTATTTGTTTTCACGTCATCCTCTCTTTAGTCTTTTCTTATTTCATCTTTCTCGCTCTTTTTATCTTCTTTGTTTCATGTACTTTTTCTTTTTCCTTGACACCTTGATAGTACATTCAATCGCCTCGAGTACCTATTTCTAAATGTTTCAATTTTCCAGTGCCAATGACTTTTTTACAACCTCAGCCAATAATTTATTACTCGTATCAACCACTAGGATCAACTAGAAATAATTGAAATTTTTTATTGTCACTTTCTTAAAACAAAACAAAACTAGTTTACGAAAGCTTTAGACATGGAAAAAGCTCTTATTTACAATAGAATCACTTTATGTAATTAACTTCATACTTCATATATCTTTGACTTCATGTTAGTTCATAGTTACTGGTAGTTCTTTAAAATATGCTGCTATTAAAGTTTTAGTGTAATATCATTACATATAGATCAAACACAATTACTTGTTACAACTCATGTATAAAATTGATTGTTGATTAATAAGTCTTCATAGCTGGGTTAATAAAATTGGAACGTTTTTTAATACCATATTTTACACCTGGTATTCCATCTTGATCTTTTTCACTTCACGAAAACTTCAAAACACATTTTACGTAAATAACAATCACAATTAGAAACAGACTCAGAACCGACCATCACAATCTTGCTGACTCTCTCTCTCTCTTTCGAGTTAATTTATTAACTTCACCTAATTGTAATTGTGATTATTACACTCAAGGCCCAAATGATGTCTTGTCGTATTGTCCATTGTATAATGAGGAGAAAGATAGGCTCATGTTGAAAACAACAAAACTAGAGTTGGATCCCAACAAAGATATAGCAACGTATCTCAACAAACCATTTAGCTTTGGATGTATTACAATTGGTAAATTCTTAGATACAATTGGGATTGCAATCTAAGTAATATAGAGATAGGGTAAAACTGTTTTATGTGTTAAAGTCCACTTATGAGTACGTGAACACTCAATAGGATTAGGTCTATAATATGATATTAACCCATTAATGCCCAAATTATTGCCATATCAAAAGTATTACCATATTGATTCAATCCAACAAATTATTTAGGGTCGTCATAATTAACGAGTTTATTTTACCTAAATTTAGGTGTCCATATGAACACGGTGGGTATTGATAGGTTAATGTATCTTATTTATGCAGTTCTGTAAAATCTTTTGTAATTTTAAGTAATATATATTCTGATGTATGGCTACATAACTTTTATTCGGAAGAAGTTAATGCTTAATAATAATAATAATAATAAAAGACCACGAAAAAATTCATTCACATTAGTCACAACACTTGAGAATAGTATTGTAATTAATTCCCAGCTTTAAATCATTCTTCAATAAACTTCACAATTTAGAACTACTTGGCAAACTCCTGAGATCTTGTTGATCTTTGTTTAGAAGCATCATTGTTCAATATCCTGTAACTCCAACTATTTCTTATGTTTGTCAAGTAAAATTAAATCTCCTAGCAAGATACTGGAAAATACAATAAAATTATTAACACTCCATCGAACTAGTGTTTTCTGAGAACTATCTGATTTGCTTCTTCTCTTGTACCTGTTAATATAGAATTTTCTAGCCTGAAAAGGAAATTCAAAGATCTAAAACTGTATAGATTTCATACTTGTAAAGTATTTGAGTAAAAGTATTTAAAATACTCAACTTAAATACTCTTAGAGTATTTGTAATTGTATTTGAAATACTTTTGAATAAAAGTATTTATTATTTGTATTTAAATACAAAAATTTCTTTATTTTATTTTGCAAATACTTTTGAAAATATTTTTTAATCTAGAAACGATTTATATTCAAATCAACTTAACAGAATATATAGTTATGTATAAATTGTTGAGATAGATGTTATAATAATTATGATAATACACATATGTTTTCAGATAGAAAATCCCAAGCCAAGTATTTGTATTTGTATTTAAATACTTTTTAGAAAGTATTTTTTACAAGTCTGGTAGATTTGTAACTGCTATCATGTTTAGTAACCACAATGATAATAAACTTTCCTCAGTAGAGACTCCATTAATTACGAATATGTAAATATTCAAGAAGGACTTCTAGGTATTTAACTAGGAAAGACCATTTAAATAACCTTTCAACCCACTGCTGAGTTGGTTTGTCTGTTGACAAAGGCAATTTAAAATGCTGCTTCAAGCTTCTTAAATTAACAGAAGTCAGTGAATCGAATATATCAATTAATACAAATAGTTAATAAATTAATTAGAGAAATCAATCATTATTAACTTCCTATTAGGAATTTGATTAAGCCGTTTTTTTTATGACAAAAAACAAATAATGAATAAATAAAAAGATTGACTATTTAAAATACTTTTAAGCGCAAGACATCACATAAATTTGGATGCTTTTGATAAAATAATATTATTAAGAATGACTCTTAACAATTATAAATTGTTTATAACAGCCCCTTCTACATGGCAATTAAGTACTTCAACATACTACCGTATGAAATTAAAAATACCCTCGTTTTGACCAAATCTATAAAGTATAATTTTAAAAAATGGATACCTTCCACGCAATTACACTTATGTGATTTATAAAACATATATTTTCATAGTGTCTGATTAGTTACTTTTATAGCATTGTTAGAGCATTTTTTTTTACTGTTTTCTACGGTTATATAATTAGATTATAGTATACATTATAACAAGTTTCTCTTGTTTAAATAGGAATCCATGATCAGCGTTTTCATACATGCCTTTTTCTCTCTTTCCAACCTATGTACAGTTAACGTGTGTTACTTTTATAGGTTTTAAATGTACTATATGTGTATATTTATGTATGTATATTTAAATTTTACTGGGAAATAAATAAATAAAATAAATAAATAAATATGAATTCGTTATGAACAATTAAAAATTGTATTTTTTGTGTAACTTATGCGTACATTAAATGGACTTGGATGTTATCGATAAAATAATGTTATATATTACGTATTGTTTATAAAAATATGAGTTTGTTATAAACAATTAATAATGTGAAGTTCGTCGTGTAAGCACAGACAAAGTGTGTTCAGACCTATTTTTAAATTTTCATTACTACAGAAGAATATTGTAGGTTACATTTTTAAGATCCTCTCTAAATTTACGTTGATATTTAAAGTTACAATTAAATTTTGCACATATTTTTTTCAAGATTATGTATTTACTATTTTTCACTCTTTTTATGGTTTACTTTTCATTAAATAAATTTAATAAAACTTTCCAAATAGTAAACATATTTTATTATTAAAAGTTAATTGATGTAAAAACAAATATTTAAACTACATGAGCTATGGAAAATGACAATTTTTGCACATTCAAATAATCTCTCAAGGGATTAAAAACACTGATGTAACATGTATACCGTTGAGAGATAAATAATTGAAGTGAAGTTTATATTTCATATCTCTCCAGACAACCGACAATTGAATGAGAAATTTACTTTTCATTTTCGACTTTCATTATTCGAATATACAGAATAATAGAAACTTCTAAATCTATATCTATTCTTTCACTATCATGAATTTCATCTCTTGTTCAAGTTACTTTATTGGTAGGGGAGAGTGCGGTAATTGCGAACACCTAAGAGAGAACTGAAATAAGACAAAAATAGTTTAAGTTATGAATTTTATTTATTATTGAAAGTTTACTTAAATTAATAAAGCTTAAGATCTCACAGTCAATATGGATGAATTTTCAATAAAAAACAAAATATTTATAAATAAACAAAACCTTGGTGTTCGGGATTACCACACATCACGTGGGGTAATTACAGATGGTGTGAATTACACCATTATTTAAATCATAGATAAATCCTTTTGATGAACTTTCTGTTAAGACTCAAGTCTTGTAGTATTTAACAGTAAATAATATAAGTGAATGAGGGCAGTGCAGTGGTGTGCTTGGTTTTGTGCTTGGTTTTGTCTATGTTTTTTTTTTACTATTCTATGCTTTTTTTTAAAAAAAGGTATATATATGAAGAGTTTTTTCTGTAATAAATAAAAATAAAACAGATGTATTAATTGGTAACATTAAACATTAATATATATATAATAAATGTATGAGTAACTTTATTTATTAAACAATTGGCCTTACACACTTGTCGGAGAAAAGACCGAAATATTCAATACTTTCACTCATCATAAAGTTTTCTTTGGCTCCATAGATTACATTTGTTACATTTTACCCAATCGTTATTGAGAGGATCTTCATGATTTTCGTCACAATGTTAGACATCTTATTCCATTTTACTCAAAAATGACGTAATATTGTTGAAAAAAAATCAAGTCAACATATTTCATACGTCGAGTGTGTTTTCACCTTACTATTGTTTTTCAGGCTTTGCATTCGAGATCGACTTCAGATTGCATTACTTAGAATATGTTTCCATCCCTGCTAATATATCCAAATATGGGTGTTCGCAATTACTCAGCGTTCATATTTACCCCACTCTCCCTTACATTAAAAAAAGAATAATGTTTAAGTGAAATAAAATTAACGAATAGTTAATATGAATTTTTAATTATAAACATCACATTTTAACTATAAATAAATCCTTTGTTCAGTCTAGGAATATGAAAATTAATTGTTTCGTTTTTTTAATTTAATTTTATGTTCAGTCATAAAACATTTATTTGTCATAAGTTGATAATTTATCCTCATTGGGAAAATCAATGTTCCTGAATTATTGATACTTTGAAAAAATAATAATAATAATTGAAGATATTTTAAAAATCTTGTTATTCTATCAAGAGAACATCGACATTGAATTATATTTCTGTTTACCATCAATTTCAATTTAAATATTCTCAAGAAAAAGCAAACAAAAATTTTCAACAAATGTAAATAATTAACTTCTATATGTAAATTACTTTTATCATGAACCAATTGTTATTTCTAAATAACAAGATAAAATAAAGCGTTATTTGTTGAAATAATAATTTTATCTATTGTATAAATAATACATTGTATTTGTAAAATTTATTCCTAATAGTTTTTTATTTTTTAAAATCACCAAATAGCTATATATGAAACAAAAAATAGAATATTTTGCAATAGAATAACTTGCGAACTAGAAAAAACAATCGTAAATACAATAATTCAAACTTGAATTCATTGAAGCGATTGAGAATAAAGAAATCAATAAAACATACATGAATAAGGAAATGTCAGTAATAAAATAATAAATTCAAGGATGTTAAAAAGAAAAAGAATTACAGAAAAAGGGTGAGTAAATATTTCAATAATATTTCGATTGAAAAAAAATTATAATCTCGTTGTATCTTTTCTATCATATTGGAGTTTATCTATAATTTCTCATCACCGTTCAATGGAAATGGTTTATTAATTAATTCCTCAACTACTCTTGAATATGAGAGTGATGTAATTCTTGCTTAAAACAATAAAGAGAACCATTTGAAAAATGATTATTAATTAAAAGCTTATTATTTATAATACTTATATAACATATTATATATCGATTATTGCATAAAAGATATAAGCTGAATGGAGATAATAGAAATGTAAAATGTTGTGGTGAAATTTATTGTTTTAATACAAAATTAATCAAATCATTTCACGACTTGATTTCTTTTAAAGTTGATCTTTTTTTTGAAAGTCAATTTTAGTTGAATAATGTTGTATTCCAACGAGATTTTATTTAAATAATTTCAAATTACAAAACAATTGTGAGCTAAATTAAATTACTCGTTATTTAATGTTGAGTATTAGTTTAAAGTAAGATAATTTTAAACAGAGATTTAGTATAGACTTGTCGATGGAAGAATTGTAAGTGATCTGATCTAGGTTTACTTTACTTTTTAAATTTTGTTTATTCATACTTTGATAGATATACATTACCAACAATTTGTTCTTACAATTATCTTATTAATAGTTTAGTCTTTTCACGTTCCTGAACTTGAATCTAGTACTTAACTTATGAGTTTTTCTTATTTTACTTATGGTTAGGTCGTTATTATAAAGTTTATAGATTATATATTCTCGGGAAATAATTTAAAAAAATACCCTTTGGTTTCTTTTAATCTCACTGTAAATTTTAGTGTCTTATTTTAAAAAATTAAAAGCATGTTAATATGACGTCATCCATTTGATTAACATTGTCTCGTTTTTAAGACGTTTTTTAGTGTTTTAAAATCGAGGCAATGTTAATCTAATGGGTGACGTCATATTAAAACACTTGTAATGTTTTAAAAGAAAACACTAAAATTTACAGTGATTACTCTCCTGAACAAATCAGTGAATATTCATTGATTTAAAATGGTTTCTACTGATTCAGTTTAAGAGAGTATGTACGTTCTTTACAATCAATAATGTAAAGGTGACGTAAACTAAGTAAGAGATAAACATTAGAAGCAGTTAATGGTTTACCTATTTTTTTAAAACCCAATACAAGTGTGTTTTAGAATTCTTGATACATAAAGATTAAATATCTCCAATAGGAGAACCTAGGGTGGAATTGATTCTAGGGGAAAAACAGATTTCTTCATTGAAAAATTTCTAGTACACATAATCATGTGATTGAAGAAGAAATATATATACTCTTTTTTGACATTTTTATGGTACCTATTTTGCCCTACCAAGTTACTAAAATTCTAAAGATCTGTCTTGCCCCAATGATCCCATTCTACTTCACATCCCCTTAGTATTTATTTTCAAAAAAAGAAACCATAAATATGTGAGTGAACAATGATATGTCTCTCACTCTTGTTGGTTTTATGAAATGTTTAATAAACTCGATACAAAAAAATTTTATGAAATTTTTCATCCATGGGAAAAGTACCAATCTTTTTAATGAATAAATAAACCGAAAGTGATTAATATACTATCTTAAAAATAATCAGTTAATATTGAGTGAACATCAGTAATTATTTACTGAAGGCATCAGTCCCAATTGGGCCACTGATATTCAGTTAAGTTTAACTGAAAAATTCAGTAGAATTTATTGTTACTGGTAATTTCAGTAGAAATTTAACTGATTCTATCAGTAAACTCTCAACTAATTTAACTGATTAAATGAAACTAATAAATTACAATAAATAGAAGCAAATCTTTCTAGATGAATAAAAATATGTATTTTATTTTGAATATATAATGAATTATATTTTATATATCGAATGAATCATTAGTTATCAATTCTACGATATAATTCATATTGCAGATTATTTCATCATAGATAATTAACTTTATTTTTTGGATCAAGTCATCAACTGACTAATTTTGTTACTCTTCAGCCATGGATATTTGCAAAATAGTTTCTGAAATTTAAGCACAATTGAATAAATATTTTTTTAAACTGATTTTTCAAGGAATATTATTGTAATTTACTTACGTTAATTTTCTAAACCTTGCTCGATGAAAACATCAATACATTATATGAAAATGTATGGCACAAACGATCTCAATCTTTGCAGCGACAATGAGAACTCACTATTCAACTGATAAATCAGTAAACAAATATAAAATGACTGATTTTTCAGTAAAATTTTAGTTACTGAAAAATTCAGTTAAATTTTTACTGATATAATTTAACAGAATAATATTATTTTTTATCAGACAACTTTGAAAGGATATGAACAAATTAATTAGCTAATTCATTGATGTTCATTGTTTGTTTATCAAACAAAAATATTGTTTATAAATAAGAAATATGTTATTTAAAGTTGCAAGTTATTGTTCATAAATCAGATTTAAATTTGAAATTGCTTAGAAAATTATATCTAAATATTTTGACATTTATTGTCAGTCAACGAAAATGTAGTGAAGAAGTATCAGGACTTCTCAAATGTGTTATACATAAATTGTCTAATTTATAGTAACGGATCAGAAGCGAATAAATATTCCCTATTGATTTTCCATTCGTTCTATCAAAGTATCACCGTGGTGTAGATAACGATTCACTTTAACACATATGTAACATGTCTGAATTATTTCTGGGCAAAGTGTTTTTCTACATTGAAACAAACATGTACCTCAAAATACTGCAATAATATACTATTACACTTTGAACATTGTATGTGATGTTAAAAATAGTAACAAAATTGATTATAGAGTATTTCAAAATTGTTTTTAATTTTGGAGGTTTTTATAAAATAAACCAACAGCAATTGTTTTAATAACTCAGGTTCATACAAAAATAATACTCTTAATAAAAATGAGAGTAAAAGGAATTTTTTTATTCAAAAAAAAGTAAACCAACAAGGGGCTTTAGATTTACTTAAAATCTAATCAGTTTTATTTGAAAATTATTTTATTTTAGTCCATAAGTAGATAAAATATTAACTTTTCCATGGATTATTTTTTAAAATATTTAACAGATTATGGTATTAAAAAAAAAATTATTGAAGATAGAAGAATTAATTGAAATTAAAAACAAAAAATTCATGCAATTTAATTTAAATATGTGACGTTCGAATAAACATCTTTTGGTTATTTTATTTTCTCAAAATGGTATCTTTAAAGAAATTAAGGAAGCTTTTTAACCAGACAAATAATTATTCTACAGTTCTGATTTTTAACTCATTTTCCCTAAACTCTGGTAGACGAGGTTTAATATATATAATAACCAACGTGACATTTATGACAAATTTATTTGAGCCTTTAAAAAAAATGGTCACCACTAATATTATATTATTTATCTTTATATTTATTAATATTAGTATTTTTTTTTTTAAATATCTCAGTATTTATAATAATAAATTCGTTTTACATCAGAAACTTCATTAAACCCATTTAGATAATCCTATGACATTTTCAAAGCACCTGATATATATTTACTGTTAAATTGTTAATTTGTAATTATTATATGCTGTTAGAAAATTACTTAAAATAAAAATAGGTCTTTGCTTAGTTTGTGCCCTGACAACGAACTTCCCATTAATTTAAATTCGTAACTTAAATATTTTATTGATATTTATCGAATATAATCATAGTCACAATTATTCAATAAATTAAAACCATTTTTAATTGTTTATAATAAATTTAAATTGTTATAAACAATACATAATTGTTTAGAGTCATATGAAGTTATTAAGAAGCATATTATATTGAGCTGAGTTGTTAATAATGTTAATCATCTAATAAGTAGAATCTATTTCAAATGTTTTCTTTACTCAACTCAGTTTACACTCTTTTTGTTATAAAAAAAAACACGGCTGGACCGAATTTGTTTAAACTCCTTTCAGATCTTCTTTATTGTATTATCTTCAAAATGAAATTAGTCCAGAGTCGATATCTTCAGTGGTTCTCAAGATATTGAAAACGAAAAAAAACCTCACATACACACGCACTCACACACATCCATCTTTAAACCTTCTAATAAGCTTTTAAATGTCTCAAAAAGTAAAGATATGATAAAATGACGAATTTCAAAAATCGACTCCATGAAAATAACCTCCTAATAGGAAACTAAAAATCGTGAAAGGAAAGTTTATTTTCACTACTATGATAAATGATAATCTTTATTAAAGTTATGATGTATTCGAATATTTTTTATCTTTCATTTTAATTCTTCCAAGACCAATTGTTCCATTAACATTTACTATTCCTTAAAAAATTGATGGCGAAAGAAAAAAAATGACCTCTGACTTTCACAAAGATGTAATTGCTCATGAAAAAAAAAAAATAAAAGACTGAAAGTCGACTAAAAAGTGAGAAGTAACTAATGCAAAATCAGAGTCACCAAGTTTTTTGTTTTATACAGATTGAATAAAAAGTTGACATTTTTTCACTTAAGAATTGTCACTTTTTATCTTTAAAAATCATTTCTATCTAATTTTTATTTTTAACTTACTTAAACTCAAGTTGAAGTAACTATGTTAACATAAAAACTTTTACTGGCATGAATTTAATAAATTTTCTTTACACATTCCTCTTGGAGACAAATATAAATACCAACAGAGATATACAAGTGTGTTAAATTGAAAAAATTGCAAAAAAATCACTTAAATTCAAATAAAGAAAATATTACAGTTATTATGAATAATATCTCTTACTTCTGAACATTACTGAAATATTTTAACATTATCTACATATTATATCCATTTTATATTCTTGTTTATTGAAAAAATAAATTTGCTCTAATAATACATTTATTGCACTTTTTAACATCAGATAAGGTAACACTAAAATATAATACTTAAGTGCTTAATAGACAGATTAAATTTATCAGATAAAACTTGATAATGATAAATATATCAATTTATAACATAATTATAAAAAGTAATTAGTACTGTTTTAATTACAATCGATTCAAAATTTTAATAAGTATTGAATTTTTTTCTATTTTAGTGTTAAACATTTCAAACCAATGTTCAAATTTGGTCTAAATTTTTAATGCCCCCCCCCCCCTCGCCCACACAATATTTTCACTAACATTAAATATTTGCAAGATATAAAAATGTCAATTTTCAAACCTAAAAAACTGTATGAAGATATCGTTTTCGTGCCCAACATATATATATATTTGCTCAGCATAAAAAACTGCACAACATACTAAATTTTGAAGGTCATCAGAGCTGTAAGGGTTAAACTGTATCCCGAGGCGTAAAAATTGAACTTATTTTGAAGCTGCTTACACTGAGATAAACTTTTTTTTTCACACTGAATGTTCTAAATGATCATAAAATTAATTTAAATAACCTACTATCATACTGAACACTTACGTTATTGTTCATTATTAATTAAGTTTATTAATTAATAATTATAATTATAAGAAAAATAATAATTGTAATAAATAATAATAATAATAATAATAAATAAAATTAAAAAAGTTATTAATAAAACGTAATTAATTTGAATTCAGATTCATTAGGGCCAAAGTAGTTTCATAATTAAATATACTTTTTCAATTTATTCTAAATATCTAAATGAACATACTGTAATTAAACTGATCAGCTTTAATTGCAATTTAAAAAAAAGTATTCTTCAAATTGAACCTGTTTTGACATTGCATATTCTAAAGAAGTGTGTTCAGTATGATAGTAGGTTATTTTAATTGATTTTATGTTCATTTAGAACATTCAGAACAGCTTCAAAATAAGTTTAATTTTTATGCCTCGGGATATAATTATCAAATCCGCTCCTATATACTCGAACTACCTTAACTGTCTATTTGTACTCAGTGTTACACTTCAATTCTCTACTATTTACTTCATCTCTTCTTGCTATTTGATAAAAGGATTGTATCTTATTATCTGCAGTGAATGAATAAATAAGTACTCAATTGAAACAAAAAAGAATTAGCTGTATGAGCTTCTGATAAAAACTTGGATAATCTCCAATAAAAAAAGCTTCATTTATTAAATATTTGAGGGAAATATTGTTTTTAAAATGATTGAAATAATATTAGAACTAATAATACAACACATACGAACACTTTCCTATTCATCCTGGTTAATTTGAATTTTATTTTTCTGTTGGTGTTTACCGAAACCGACCGTTTTATTTTCCTTTTCATTCTTCGTCAAGTACTCATCACGTAAATACATATTAAATTGTATTCTTCTAAATCTAATAAATAATTAAACTTATAATATAAAAATGGTCTCTCGCACTTACTTCTCACGTCTACACTGTAAAAAATATATCACGAAATTCTACAGGTTATGGGGCAGGAATTAAGAGAAAGTAGAGTGTGATTAAGAGCTAAATTATAATTAAGTTTGAGAATCATTAATGAATTAGAAGCAAGATGTCGAATTCGTTGGGCGTTGCAAGGATTAAGCCTTTGCATTAAATGGATAACTAAGCGTAGATATATTAGAATTCATGATTTTAATATAACAAGACAATACATATTCCACTTTGACACACTTGTTGTTCTATTGCATAGCCTCAACTTTCATTCAAGTTGAAATATCCCTTTTGCAAACACATCTTTAGTTATATAGTTCGCAAATATTGTCCATTTTTATTTCCTCATTACTAAGTATCTTTTTTTTCACTTATTCTGATACTTTTGTCATGACCTCTTTCTCTTCTTCTGAAAGCTCTATTTAAATTGTTTATTGAGTTAATTATACTCTAATTCATTTGGATGTACTTTTTTTTATTCACAGTGGAAATAATAGCTAATGGCAGTTGGTGAAAATCAAAGCTTTGAAGCAAGAATTGTAAGTTTATCTTCAAATAAATATACCCACAGTTTTGCTTCAAGGAAAAAAGCTTATACTGATTCATCACCAGGTATGAATTGTGAGTTCTTTTTCCTTAGAAAAAGATGAAAAATTGTAAATAAACACGATTTAAAATGATGACATGTTTTTAAACTCTAAAAGCAAGCTTATATCTGTCATTGACAAAGACTAGAAAAATTTTTTGAGTATAAAAAAATTGAAAATAATGCATAATATTTTATTAATATTAAAAAATTTTCACTTTTCAATGATATTTAAATTAAAATAAATTATTTGTTTTAATTGATCAAGAAGAAAGATATAAAATTAACTTGGAATTATAAAATTAAGTTTCTTAAGTTGATATGATAAATAGTGTTCATATCTTAATGATAATGAATGATCAATTACTATAAAAAATGATCATAAAAACTGATAATTTTCATCCAATCCACTAAGATATAATAAAAATCCTTACTACTTATAAACCATCGAATCTCCATCAAGTTAAGTAATCTAATCAATAATTTACTATAAATAATTGCACTATTTTATTATCTATTTTAACAAAAGACATTAAACTTGTGAAGAATAGTTGACAATAAAAATTGTCATAAAATATCTCATGTTTACCGACACTTTCTTCACTATTTTTATAACAGACGTGATAAGAAGCACTAAACCTTTTTATTTTATCCACTTAAAAATAATCAAAAAATATCTTGTGAGAAAAATAACTATACTTTCAAACAAAGCAACTTTGTTATATTTTTCCACTAGATGAAACCAAATCAATTGGGTTTTTTTTTTTTCTTTGTTTTCCTTCTTGTGCCATATTTTTTATCATTTTTTATTGTATACTGAAGCATTTAAAAGCTAGATTAAGTCTAAACGTTAAACGAGTATCATCCAATTACCATTGAATTAGCGAGGCAGTTAGTGGCAACGAGAAAACTTGTCTGCTTAGTGAAATTACTGGTTAAGAGCTTTGGAATTATATTTACCATCCACCATCTTTTTACAGTAATTTTTTTCTTGCGTCATTCTAACAAGTTTTTTAAGCTAAATTATCAACAACTTATTATTAAAATATTATTTTTAAATTTATTATCTTTTTCATTTTATCGACAATATTTTTTAGTCTATTTTTCAAGTTTTATTATTAATCTTTACACACCCAAGTATACTTCATTTAGAAAAGTGCATTTTATTGTGCAATATTAATTATTAAATTGTTTATCCTTGAGGAGTAAAATTATAAGACAACAATAAACATTTTTTTTTACATCATCAATATGTCGTGAGTGTTGAAAATCAATCATAAAAATACAGAAAATTTTCATACCAATTTTTATCAAGTAATATATATCAAAATATGCATAAAAATTTTGTTACTTATTTTTATTGTTTATAGAACAAAATGGTGAGATATAAATACACACACGAAAAATAGTTTTATATGGAAAATTTAAAGTAATCTAAACTTTCTGTTTTTAATATATAAAAAACATTTCTACTCTTCAGGATTCTTAAGTTTCTAAGATTATAGGATAATAAAGTTTTAAACTGTGAAAATAAAATACCAAAAATCTAGTGTGTTAAATTAGTTACAAATTTTAAAACATTAAAATATAAAATAAATAATGAATAATAAATAATATAAATATTAAAATTAAAATCCAAAGAGAGAGGGCAACAAGACTAGCCTTAAGTGATATAAAAGTGTTACTGGAATGAAAGAAAATAGTGAATGTGTGAAGAATTTTCATTTTATGTAGGAATATTTATTGATATAAAATTGCAAGCCGGAAGTATTGTAAAATGCCGAGCAACACTTGGCATACGATTTAAATAAATAATTTTACTACTTCATTTCCACACTTCACACTGTCTGTACAAGTTAATGTAACAACCTCAATGCTTTCAAGTAAACATGAAATCTTGGAAACAATGTAAAATATTACTTATGAATGGATCTTCTTATATGAAGCTAAAATTTTTATTTCTCAAAGAATAATAGAAGAAAAGATCTTCATTCATTTTTATTACACTTTAACTTTGTATAACAAAAAAAAAAAATATTCAACAGAGATTTATTTTCTGTTTGGAAAAAATTTTATTCCAACACCCTAGATCCTAACAGCATATTCTGCTGATGCGATTGTGTTATTCATTGTTATCTTCTTTTTTCTAATTGAAAAACAAAAAAAAAAAAAAAAATTAGCTATGTTTTACATGAAATAAATGGAAGCTATTTGTATTGAATAGTTTTATTATTCACACTTATTTTAAATATTTCAATAATCAATTGAAATGCCCAGCATAAAAATCTTACATGACAATGGAAAATTTTTCAATACCATTGCTTACATGTAGATGATACATTTATTCATAATAAAAAGTTCTATGAATACTAAACTTTCATAAAAGACACCAATAATCATAATGATAATGATAAAAAAAAAAATAAATGAAGAAATAATTATGTAGACTATCACTTTAAGTGTTGAAGAAACTGCCCTATTTGGTTCTTACATGAATAAAAGTACCAACCAGAAAGGAAATGAAACTTCAACAGCATTGAACGAATGAAAATAATTTTAAATTTAATTAAAATAATATTCAAAAATATTTTTCATTACTAAATGATCAATATTTCATGTGCATCAATTACTATTTATGATCACTTTTGATTCAATATTCTAAAGTCAGTTGTCCAATTATAATTTATTCTTTAAATTGGATGTTTAAGTAAATGTTTCCTTTGAAGACTGACCAATGAATAGAATAAACCATCTCTAAACATACAACTAGAACTTTAAGAATAGAAAATATTTTTGAAAAATAGTAAAAAAGGTAATATATAATTACAGAAGAAAATGTCATAGCATGTAAAGCATTTTAATTTGGAATAAATGAATATTCAAAGAAATCTTTGAATATTCTTCATGATAATGTTGAAAGTAATTTTAAGATTAAGAAGCGTACAAATTTAATTAGTCCTTCAAAAGAAGTGATATTTATCATGACATTTTAACATTCAGACATAGAAATAAACAATTACTGACATTGATAAAATGATTATCATTTTAAAGCATATATTATCTCAGTTTGTTCTAAGATTTATGTAGACATATACCATACTATCTTGACGACGCATTGAAGTCTCCTGGGAAAATTGAAAAGCAACCGTTTCCAAAGTTATTGAAATTTTGATATCCCGAGTCAAAATATAAAACCTATTTTTATCCTAAGACTATCCTTTCTTTAGGTTTAACTTAAGATGAACAAATCCTCATTAAAGTATTCAATACGCAACAAATCAATGTTTCCATAGGCTGAAAATATTTCAATTTTATCCTAAACTCATCCTAATTTTATTTTTCTTTTACCTTAGATTCATCCTACTTTTATTTTATACTTTTCCTGGTTTCAATCTAATTTTATTTGAGATTCAAGTTATTTTATTTTAACAAAAACATACTTTTCTATAATTATTTATTTTATTTTAATTCTAATTGGGTTGACTATCAGCATTAAAATCGTATGTATTATTAAAAATGTATGAATGTAATGGGAGTTATTCCAACTATTTCCATAAGTACTACTAGATATAAGCAAATCAATTGATGAGATTGAAATCAGGCTATTCTGTCTATATCCTAATTTTTACCAACTTCAGAAGGATAAAAATAGTATTAGGATTAGAAAGTTAAAATGAGTCTTTATTATCCTAATTTTGATCTACTTAAAAAATGAAACAGAATAATATTAGGATAAAAAGGTTGAATCTAGGATAGAAAGAATGGGAATAGTATGAAAGGAATCAATTTAAGTGTTACATTTTGACTCGGGATCACTTCAAGAAATACTCCATTCAATCAACGGACTGAGGTTGTAACAATTTCTCCATACATCCCATAAAGAACTACATCTTCAATTCTATCAAAGGCTAAGAAAATACTAATTGGTATGTAGCAGAGAATGATCTAAGACTGACCTACTCGTAAAGCTATTGGTTCTGGAATGGCCGATACAGTTATATATCAATACCTTACAGAAATTCCTAAATTCTTGAAGTGTATTGATCGTGTAATTCAGTGGTATTACATTGTAGTGAATTCAAAGGATCCATTGTGTTGCAATGTATAATAAAAAAAAAGTCATCAAGTTATTCCACAAAGATAGAAAATTTATCAAGTTCAATAAATAACATTTAACCCACCAGGAGTAAATATTAATCTTCTTCTTCATTGTTGTATTTAATTTATGAATTTTCTTTGTATTATTGGAGAAATTTAAATTAACTAAACCATGCTGCATCAAAACAACTGAAACAATGGCTAAAAATATTTATAATTACAAATGAGATCAGTTATAATTGTTTGAGTCTATTTCTTCTGGAAATCAATAAACGTGAAATGAACCTGTGGTACTTTTAGCATAAAAATATTCATTAAAAATTGTACAATAAACTTTGGAATTTAATCATGAATAACCCCTGTCATCTCATTGGTAACGAATGAATAAGCATCAACCTAAAATTAATTTTAAACGTTTTTTTTTTTTCGATAAAAGAATATATAAAAGCTTGAAATCACCGTAGAATTAGGTTATTAAAGAAGACGTTATGTTATAATAACTATAATTTATTGCTTTTTTCTCATCGTTAATCATTCAAAAGCTCTGCATAATATTTTTCATCACAAATAATTAGAAAGATTTTTGATAAATTTATTGGAATTGCAAACGAATTGTTGATGAAATTTTTTTGACGAATAAAGTAATAATGATTCTATCATTAGTAGAGAAAAATTTATTATAAACAATTCTGATGAGCTAATTAACGATAACATTAACTTCGATTCATTTAGAACAAAGTGTGATAGATAGAAGAATATAATAGGGGAAGATACAATAGGTTGGTAACAGATGATGTAGACCATAAAAACTGATTATTACATCTCAAAATTTTTCATTCTCTATTTGAAGGCTGATGAGATAAATGAAATCAGAGAAAAAGTAAATAACATTATATAGATGCGTAGATTGTGTTAGAGTTGTATGATTTTAACTTGAACATAAATTTTATCAAATCACTTTTCAACTCAATCATAATAAAAGAAAATATTTTCTATCATGAAATTAAATGAAGTAGCATCAACGAAAATTGAATGTTTTACTGTAAAAGTTATATTTTTAGAATTTGAAGAATGTTAGGTATAGTTCAAGATCTACTTCAACTCAAGCAAGTATACACGCGATTCACATAAAGATTCACATACCTTTTTTTTCATGCCAAGTATTATCCAAGAGTTCTTTTATCTCAAATTTTCTACTTTCAACCGTTTTTACATCTCTCACATCATTCACATTCTCGGAAATTATTTTGAAATTGTCTCTCAACTAAAAGAAATTTCGTGATTTGAACAAAAGTCTAAAAAAAACTTGTTTTAAAGAGAAAATAAAATTCACACGTTTGTTAATAGATGACTTGAATTAAAAATGTTTGATAACGTTTATATTCTTAAGCAGTTTTATATTTATAACACATCTTTTGAACATCCCGAGTCAAAATGTAACGCTTAAATTTATTCCTTTCATACTATTCCCATTCTTTCTATCCTAGATTCAACCTTTTTATCCTAATATTATTCTGTTTCATTTTTTAAGTAGATCAAAATTAGGATGATAAAGACTCATTTTAACTTTCTATTCCTAATACTATTTTTATCCTTCTGAAGTTGGTAAAAATTAGGATATAGACAGAATAGTCTGATTTCAATCTCATCAATTGATTAGCTTATATCTAGTAGTACTTATGGAAATAGTTGGAATAATTCCCATTACATTCATACTTTTTTAATAATACATATGATTTTAATGCTGATAGTCAGCCCAATTAGAATTAAAATAAAATAAATAATTATAGAAAAGAATGTTTTTGTTAAAATAAAATAACTTGAATCTCAAATAAAATTAGATTGAAACCAGGAAAAGTATAAAATAAAAGTAGGATGAACCTAAGGTGAAAGAAAAATAAAATTAGTATGAGTTTAGGATAAAATTGAAGAATTATCAGCCTATGGAAACACTAATTTGTTTCCTATTCTGACTTTAATTAGGATTTGTTCATCTTAAATTAAACCTGAAGAAAGGATAGTCTTAGAATAAAAATAGGTTTTATATTTTGACTTGGGATATCTAAGCTTTTTAGAATTGATGCTTTAATACCTGTAGCTAAATAAAATAAATTCGAAAAGATTTCTTTAAGAATGAAATTACTTATACCTTGATTACAATGAAACAAAGTTTTTCTAATCATGATAGTGATGACTTTCCTATTGTTTTTAACCGATTGTACAAATCGAATTTGAATAAAGGGCTAATCCAATTGTAAATGAACCTTTAAAGTCAATGAATTAACATAAAGTGATTAATAATTTATCGTTATCTATTGACATAAATTCAGTAGTGCATATAATTCTGACATCTACATGGTAATAATAACTTTATTATATCATGTTTAATTGTACTCCAAATTTTACAATAGAAATTAGGATGTTGGTGACTTGTTATTTATTCTGATTGAGTTTTTCTACAATTGAAATTTCCAATATCATTTAAGTAAAATCTATCTGAAATCATTCTAGAACTTGTTCTATTAATCAAATATTAATTGATTGAAAATTCTAATAAAACTTTTCCAATAGTTCGTTTTAAAAAAAAAATCTCATCATTTTGTAATTCTATATTTGAGATTGTTGCTTTACACAATAATTGCTTTGCACATCACGAAACTATTACTTTACAACCCAATAATAAAAACGAATTATTTTGCAGAAAAAATTTAAATTATAGATGCTATCCTTAATCTACATAAATTTGATTTTACATTTATTAATCGAAAGTACAGAATTAAAAAAAAACATGTATATATATTAATGAAATGCAACTATTAAAATTTCCTATGCATATTTCTCAATATTTTTTAATATCATTAAAACTAATTTTCATTAAAAATAAATAAAAATAATAATAAAAAAATAATTCAATGATCAATTCTAGTACATTATTCATATCAATTCAATAATATTTTATCAAGAAAATTGAATTATAAATTATATGACCCTTTTATAAATAATTACACTTCAATAAATTTGATGTGATATTTTAATGTGACATAAGAAGAAGAAGAAGAAATAAAATAATAAAAGAATGTAAACTGGACTATGTCAAAGGTGCGCCAGAAGGTAAACAATATGAAGTAGAATAGTAACACGTTGAGAGCTTTACAAAAGCGCTCAGGAATCTCAACGACTTAACGGACATGAAAAATACTAAAACGAAAGAGCAAAATAATGTAGTTGATATTATCTTTCATATAATGATGACCAAATAAATAACAATTACAATACTAAAGATACAATATAAAATTACCATCCATGTCTTAATAGATAAATAAACGGAATTAAGTAGAATAATAATTTTTCATAACTCAAGAAATTTATTTTCTTTCTTTTAATGTCTGTAAGATGCGTTTGACTATTATTTCAACTGAGATTGTTCTTGATCATGAGAGAAACCATGTCACAACAAGAAAAATCAGAGTATTTATTTAATCTATTGAAAATATTGACAAAATGATAGAATGAATAAATGTTTCAGCTTTTCTATTATTTCATAACAAACTTTTTTAGTTTATTTTTAAATTAGCATTTTTCAATTCCATATAACACAAATATCAAATGGATGCCTTGAGGTGTCAAGATCTTTTTTATAAAGAAAAAAAAAATATATATATTTTATATTCAAATGCAATTATATAAGCATTTACATATTTCGAATTTGTTGCACCAAGAGATCCTTTTCTAATTTTTTTTCTATACCATTTATCTCTGTTTTATATAATTTCGTTAGCATGAAACTGTCTGAGAGCTACATTTTAAATCAGCTTTCAATGCTAATTACTTTATCGAACCGAATTAAATGTCTATAAAGGAAAAAGTGGACAAGACTTTGTCGTTGAACCGAAGAATAGAAAGTATCAGATAAAAAGAATGCATTGGTAATAAATTTCAATCACAACTTAGTGAAATGTATGAATATGTGTGACGTCATTAAGCCTCTGATACGCGTGTGACGATAGTGCACTACTTTATTTTTTTTTTCCTCAGGCAAAACTTCTTTTGTCTAAACCATATGAAGGCATACAAGAAAAGCTCGCTCTTGAATGATCAAAGAGAATGCTCATCTCTACCTGAACGAAGCTATGATGCTTCATGTAGATCGTTCGAGATTAAAATCAGATGCTTTGTCAATTATGTTAACAGAAATAAATGAAAAATAGAAAAAAATATATAAATGAAATAAAAAAAAAAAAATTGTTTTTATCAATTAAATACTAATAAATTATTTTAAATCTTAATAATATGTTTGCAACCGTGAAAAAATTTAAATGGTTGATTATTTCAACTTTCACTCGAATTAAAGTTAATATGGTGGGAAAATAGTCGAAATATTGGATTGAAAATAATTTAAAGAGAAAGAGCCAACAAATATTGATTCAAATTCGCTCTATATTTTCTCGCCTGTTGCTTCCCGCGAAATTGCATTCCATTGAACTTCTCTACCGTTTATAAAACCAATGGTCAATTGTAAAATCTTGTTTGCAACGATCAATTTAACTACAAATAGAATGAACAAAATCATCAATCCTGTCATCGTTGATAAAAAGTTCTTAAAAACCTGCTCAATTGAAATAAAAATAAATAAAAAAAAAAACCATAAGTCACTATTCTTCACATTAAATCACATAATAAAATTCTCGAATAATGATTAATAATAAAAGGAAATATTAAAAATATATAATCTAAGAATAAAAATATTTTAAACTGACCTTAAATAGTATTTATCACGTTGTTAAAAATGCTGTTGACACGAATAAAGAAGTGTTTTGAGTTCTCAAGTAGTAGAAGTCGAGTTTAAGTCAGACACGTCGCACGATGATATTGTAAAGGAAAATTCTTCTCCAAGTCCTTTCTACCGTTTTCCTTATTATTTCAGTTGGATCGTAATTCAAACGACTCAGGCTGGCAAGCAGGATCAGACTGACGCTCCGCGTGTTACGACCTGTACATAGACCGGCAACGTCGTTACGTCACGAAAGCACATAACCAATAGGCAAGTAGCTTTAACATCCTAGGGGTAGGGTAGAAAGTTTTTAGCCCAATCCCCACCCCTGCAAAACTCAGCAATACGTACAGATAAGCCAGGAGCATCAGGATATCTAGCCATTGGGTTGAATGACAATCTATTGCTCATTCACTTTGTCGACGATACATAACATCCTACACACAAACAAAATTTTTATGTCATTATTATAATTTTTATTATTAAAATTAAATTTTTTTTTCAACTTTAATTCTTAGTTAATGAGGACAATTATGGGATTTAACAAGCATTCAATTTCAGTGATTTCAACAGTCATCATGGAATAATGATTTTATAAGCATTTAACCTTCGCTGCTTATGATCATTACATTATTGCTCATTTAGTAAGCTTTGTGAGAGGGTCGCTTTCTAATTGAATATGAATTTTTATGTTAATAATACAAGCAGGTAACAAAAAAAAAAAAAATTAACCAAAGGAAAAATATTTTTTTGCATTGAGGACAAATTGAAAGGTCACATAAAACACTAGTTTTAAAAAAATTTTAATCAAAGTAAATAGTGAATAATATCAATTTTTTAATGAATAATATTAAAATTAAAATTTCTGCTGATATTTCAGAATCATTTTAAAGATTTTATTTACAAGGTAAGTTGATAAAAACTTGAAGTAACTGAAAGCTGACTAGATTTTCAATGAATTTAACTGAACTATGCAAGACTAAATTTGAAAAAGTGTAAGGAATACGTAAAACAAAAAGTTCTAGATCTTTGTTCTCTAAAGGTCAAGTAACTAAGTCTACTTAGAATTCAACATAGTACGTAATGATAATTGACTTTACATTTGTGCAAACTCTCATTTTTTCACTTGAATATATAATCTCGGTAAATACAAGTAACTCGGGTTATTAATAATGACAGTTACATGTGTAATAAAAAATTCTTCCAAAAACAAAACTTAATACTCACAATTATAAATGATTTATTGTAATGTTAATGTTTTTTAAAATTTTTAATTCACTAGAACTTCATGAGAAAATGACAATTTTAATTTTAGCAACAAGTCAAAAAGAAAAACTATAAAATGACATTACTTCATGTTTTCATAACTGTCAATACTTTTACTTATATTCCGAAAGCAAAATATGCAAAAGTGTGTTTTAAAAGTACGTCATGTATGTTTACTTGCCCTTTAATGAAAAAAATAGTCACTATATCATTCACTTGGACGTTATACTTTTTCGAGAGAAACGATGAGTGTCACATTTGGTAAACATCAGAAAAATAGTAACAACTATTTTTGATCGATCATTAAATTGTACATGTATTGACATTGGAATCGAACTGTAGCCTGTAAAAGAATCAAACACACGAATGAATACCTTTGCAAACTTGCGCAGAATAAAAAAACTTACTTTTTCAGAATGAAAATAAAAATAAGTCTGACGTACAAGCAGTTTCATTCACGTAGCATGAATCCCTGTAACTGGACTAAGAAAAAGACGTTAATTTCATGGTCGATTCACAACGGATGCACCTCATTATTATTGTTGAAGAGAATGTCTCCCCATAGCTTTATTCGTATCCCTTTTGCTCTTCTCCATTTAACTATCGATCACTGAATTGTCGGTATTTGTAACATACTTTCCATTAATTTTAACGATACATAAATGACATATAGAGATTACAATTCTTCGTCATTCAATCACAACTTGGTATGAATATTTAAAATAGTGTATTCTATAACAAAGTAGAACACAAAATAGTACTGAGAATTATCATCATCTTGTTTGTCTGACACTCTTCTTAGGAGTTATTAAAGTACATTACTTTTAATTATTCGATATCCGTCGGAAGTTAAACAACCCGTGGAATCATTTATTCGTGAATGTTCATTTTATTCTCCTTTACATTGAGTTTAACTTCACTTAGAAGAACTTTATGTAACAACATCGCAAAAACGTATTTGTTACAAGGTGCTGCAATGAATAAAATCTGGAAAAAAATTGAACAAATATAATAAAAGAAGATAATATTAAATTTTGTATCAATAGTAGTAATAAGTAATAATAATTACTTTTTCACATTCATTATTGCCAGTTCTTTATAAATCTGATGGTTGAGAAATTGTAGAAATAATTAATCCAAGAGTATAAATTAATGAGTTGATTAAATCATTAATAACCCTCATCATCTGGTAAATGGAAGTGATTGATAAACCATAAGTAATTCTTAATTAGTTAATATTCAATTGATAATTAATTTTACCTCGAATTCTATTAATAGATAATAGAAGTACCATCTGTGACCAACTTTGATATCTTTTGTATTCAGGGCTATCAGATAAATCGGACACCATACAAATTTAACCCTAGAATAATGTCAAAAAATACTTTGTGTTAGAATAATATTTAATACAATACAATCCCTAGTAGCTGACGGCAGACTTACGTATGTTGCTGTCTTTTGGTTTCCTAGGCTCAGACAAACGTAAAATCAACGTCAGATCAACGTTTGACGTTAGATGCTGCCGCATTTTTATTCATATACGGCTGAATATTGTCATTTTATAATCAAAGTCATTTTACCTGAATAGGAAATCCTAATTCAAGAAGTTAATCTTAGTACACAAGCAAATGAATTGATTTTCTCTTCAGTTACCGGTCTTAAATAGTTTCTTCAACATGAAAATAACTCTTAATAACAGAAGTACTCCAATTGCTGTTTGCATAAGTAGTTGCATAATTTCTATGAATGGAATCCGTTATATTTTTTCTTAGTTGTAGGGGTAAATTAACGTCACATGACTAATCAACGTGAGTTATTGCACGTACTCCATATCCAAGAATTAACTCGACTAATATTCATTCATGTTATCCTCAAATCGATATAGATGTATATCAATGTTGTTCCAATTTTTACATGTTAGGATAAACGTAAGCTCTAATGAACTACCATAATGTAAGTGGTCAAATAATATCGTTTAATTGTAAAACATTATTATAAGCCAAGTTCCCCTATGTAATTATTACATTTAATTGCGATCGTTATCATATAGAACATAAAATAGATTTATATTCGTGTTTTCAGACGATTTTTGATGTTTAGATTTTGATGATTATTACACATAATTCTATAGTATTATCTGAGATAACTTATTTTATCGCATAAAAAAAATTAACTCAAGAGTTTATTAATAAGAGTTTATTGAATATTATTTTAATTTATTGACCGATATAAATATTGAATAACTTACTTTTGATCAGTCAAAAGTAATAAATATAATAAGAATTCAAGCTTCTTCTCCAAGCACCATTTGGAACAACGTTATATAAAAAATCGTGTTTGTTTATTCGGAAAGTAACCGTTAAACAATGGTTGCTTGGCCGATAATATTAGTATTATCCACAATTTTATCGACAAATGATATCGCACAATGCTATTGTAGTTATTGTTTCTATACTAGATGGCGTAATTGCATGTTTTAAGTTGGCGGGAAGTAATTCATTGTCAACACATGAATTACGTTAAGAAACATAAACAAATTACGCACAAAAATGAAAACACCTGATAAAAGTTCTATTTATACCCGATTGAAGGAATTAATGAGGAAAGATGATAAAGACGGAGCTAAATCTTTAATTAGAGATGCTACTGTTAGTGAGGTAATATCATTTATTAATGAAATCAAATTTTTTTTAGAGGTTAACTGTTTTTTAATTTTCTGTTATCCAAACAATGACTGTTAAATATTTTTGTCATGTTTTGTAAAAAAAATTTAATGATATACTGCATGTAAAATATATAATGTTATTGATAATTTTAACTTTTAATTAAAATATCTTTAATTTTCGATTGATATTTCAGTTATTGGAATTGGTTTTACCAAGAATTGGTCATGATAATGCACCAAAAATACTTGATATGGTTTTGACGTATATTCCAACATCAGAAGTAGGACTAACAAATCGTCGTAAATTAGTAGAAGCTCTGCTTAACAAAATAATTGAAAGCGACGTCACAGGATCATATGTAACCGTTTTAGTGAACAGAATCATTGAAGATTTTTCTAAATATTCTAAACTACAGCTTGTAAAACTTGTTGATTATTGTTTAAATAGCATAAGAGATAATAATGATCAATTTTTTTGCTGGAAAGAGATATTACCTATTTTGCTTCAAAACTTAGAAGATGAGAAATTTATTAATTACAAAGGTAGTGAAGTAACTGGAACAGAGTATAAATCACTAATAATCAAATCAATATGCAATCATCCATGGGATGGAGGGATTCTTACTCCTTTAACTCAAATGTTTGCGGAAATTATGATGCAACCAGCAGATCATGGAACAGTTATTCGAGCTATATGTGATAAGATTTCCGAAATTAATCATAATGAGCTTCCTCCACTTGTACATCAGTTATTAAAATTAAGTAATAATCAAGACGGAAGACTTGTAATTAACACATTAACAGAATTCTTCTTCAACGTTTATTCTTTAGCATCTAAAGAGAGTCCTACTGCTTATGATATGGATAGTATTGGACACATTAATTTAAAAGAAGTTAAAGATGCTGAAAGTACAGTATTATATCACATTCGTCAGTCAGTTTTATTGAATCATTCAAGTTTAAAAGATTTTTTACGTCATTTAAAAAGCATCACAAACGCTCCAGAGTTTATATTAGATCCATTCCCTATGTCTGTGTTGCTTCTTGTGTCAGACATTTATGAAGACCAGGTTTTTGATATAATCAAGCATTCTCTCATCAGGAAAATTCAGGATGATGAAAGACGAAAAGCTGCTACGTGGCTGAAAGAAATTTTACCGAGACCTTGCGAAGCTATGGATAATATTAATAAAGTTATAGAAAACAGCTATGAAGATCGTCATTTAGTTATAAAAGGTCTTGTAGATTTATCTTTCGTTCTTCTAGAAGCCAAGATAAAAGATGTTGATGATAAATTATTGCATGATATTGGTTTGAAAATCATTCAAAAATTAATCAAAAAACGACATGAAATAGGTGCAACTGTTTTGCAACACCTTACGAATAAAATTATTGGTTCAGGAGCTTCTGTTTCACAATATACTGACTGTTTATCTTATATGTGCCGTAAATCTACGTTAACAGTTCTTGATTCTCAAGTGTGGATTTCTACACTACTTGAGCAATTATTAGCAATACCTGGAGAAGCCGCAAGTCAAGTTCTTGCCGCAACTTTACCTTTAATTAAACTGTCATCTAACATCCGAGATACCTTAGTGTTAATTTTACGAAAGGCTTTATTTAGAAAAGGAATTCAAACCCGTCAAATGGCGGTAACAGGATTTTTACAATTTTTGATGGATTTAAAAATTGCACCTTTCAGCTTAAGTCAATCATCTTCCAACACTTCAACATCTACTTCAGGATCAATTTATACTCAAGCAACTGTTGAAAGAACTACTCCACATACTCGAAGTAATCCACGACAAAATTCAGCGTTTTGTCTTGAAATTTTAAGTATACTGACCAGATGTTTATCACATGAAGTTGAAATCAAGCAGCATTTATACAAAGGTTTAGATGATGCTGTTTCATCTAATCCTGAATTAGCAGAACACATAATTGATATGTTACTCACCCGCTTGAATACCTACTACGAAGCTGATGAGACCATTAAACCACCTTTGAAATTTGATCAATGTTGTAATATTAATGGCCCAGAAGCAATCCTTCAAGAACCTCTTGGAAACCTTATATTTGCACTGCAGAAAATTTATTGTCATGTAGCAGATAAAGACTTGCCTTGTATTGATCAGCTTAGCATGGTTCTTGAATCTTTATCGAAAAGGATGTCTCATCTTAAATTAGAAGATATAGATCTTGATGATCATATTGATTTGATGGATAATTTACCGAAGTCACAGCAAAAAGTTTTGACTTTACAGTTAAGTATATCTGTTTGCGAAACTCTAATAGCTTATAAAATAAATTCCTGGTCTCCAGATAACAATAATGTAGCGCAAAGCATTAATAGTCTCTTTAAAACTTACAATGATCAAGTAGAGTTTAGTAAAAAAATTAACAAACCAAAAAAAGTGGAACCAAAAAATAAAAAAGATAAAAATGATAGTACGTTTAAAAAACCTCGTGGGCGGCCAATGTCATTGAAAATATTTCCTACGTTGATGGATGTTCAGACTTTGAAAAAAATGATTTCTTTATTGTTTGAACCAAGTGTTCCTTGGTCTACAGAAGATCAAGCAAGTATTTTAAAAAAACGCACAGAATTTCATAGTTATACACTTCGTACAAGTATACAAGTTTTTCATAGAGTGAAAAATTTATGGAATTATGAACGAAAAAACCATTGTAGAAAATATATTAAGGATTATATTGAAATTGGACAAGTTCTTTATCATAACACAATTGAAGGCTTAGATATTATCCGAGCATTAGATGAAGAAATTGCTATTCTTTGTCTCGAATGTTTCAAAGAATTATGCGACTTAATGTGTACTGTTTTTAGTTCAGAATTGCCGATATTTCTTTCGAAAATCTGTAAGTAACTTAAGAATTTGATTCAATATTTGTAAAAGTTGTTTTACAATTATTTACTAAAAAAAATAATAAATTATAATATTTATTATAGGTGATGTAGAAGTTTCTGAGGATATCGGAAATCATTTATGTAAATTGATATCATCATTACAAACTCATATTGATACCCACTATGCTGAAGAATTGGAGGAAAATGAAGGAACTAAAAAAATCCCATTAGTATTGTTTGAAATTATTTCTATACTTGCTCATAAAGCTTTATTAACTAGTGTTAAAATGAACAAGGTAATGATACTTTAAATAAATTAAATAATTACAATTAATTTAGCCTTACATTATTAGAAAATGGCTAAAAAATTTTTAATTCATCACAGCTCTTCGAATGGCTCAAAACAATGGCTAAATCAGATAAAATCGATTCACGTGTTGCAGTAATTATTCTTCAATTGATAACCATGATTGAAGATCGTGATGCAGAATATGGAAAAGTTTTAGATGAAATGAGTTTGGAGCTATGTAAAAAGTTTGGAACTATAGATAATAGCGATCCTCCCATCACAGAGATATATAAAATATTAAACGATTCTACATTGTTACAAGCTCATACAGTATTCAATAATTCATTAAAAAATAAAATGAATAATGCAGCTTGGGCATTGGGTAGATTGAAAGCCGAGCAAATTATTATCAACACATCTTTTATGACAAATGAGATGGTTCGTGAAAAAATGAAAGAAAAAGAGCGATGTTTATGTAAACAATTATCATACACCATTCAAACACAAGAATATCTAGCTAATGCTATAATAAATCCAGGCCCTAACACAGAACAAACTTTTAAAAATCTTCAACAATTATATAACATTATAAATACTCTTACGAAACATTTCAGCAATAAATCTACCGCACAAAATCCTGCATTTCAAGCAGTGAAATTTATACAAGTCATTCAACTGGCTGGCAAATCACTCAAAACTACTTTTTATAATTTAATAACATTCACAGAAGAACATCAAAGTAGTGGTCGTAAAACAGATGTTCAAGCTATGCGTAATAAAGTTTTAAAAGAAACTAAATTCATTCCAAAAGTTGTGTATGAAGTAGAACAGTTTAATAAGGAAATATTAGCACTTGGAAAGAAGACCGGAGTAAATAACTATTTTTTTGTTTTTTTTACATATTTTAATCTTTTATTATAAGAAATTATTGTTTATAAATATTGATTTTAGATACCTCTCGAGAGTCATATTAAGCACAGTATTACACGTGACTTCAGAATAAAACAGCCTGAACTAGTTGAAGGACTTGAAAGGCTTGATATTACACAGGTATTTATTATTATTTCTTGATTAATTCAATTGATAAATAATTTACGTATAAATATTTCTTTTAGATGATGACCCAAACACAACAACAAAGTTCACAAAGGCATCTTCCATTGAATGAAACACGAGAAGAAACTACAGAAATTGACAGCGATCTTGTTGAAGAATCTCCGCCATCAAAAAGAGCACGAAGAGATTCATCATCATCTTCAATTTAAAATATAAATCATTGGCTAGTGAAAATGTCGTGTTAGTATTTCTTCTTTTATATAAATTAGAATAATCTTTTCTCTGGTTTTTTATGCGACAAAGTCGAGGGGTCTATTGAAACCACCTTTACGATTCATATACTGTCGATATTTCCTTTTTAATATCACATGAACTCCCCCAGCATCATTTCCCTCGACTTTTTTACCTTTAGTACTATCGAATCCACAGAAACCCATTATCTTCATCATGTCTTGTTCCTCTGGCGTTTTCCCTTGAAGATCAGCCTCTATAAAATAAAAGTTAATAATTATGTTACACAAATATTTAAGATTATAAAAGAGATATTTTTTTAATTTTATAAGACTTTTTAATAAATTTTTAAATATACTATTTCATAACAAACAATTCATACCTGTTATATTTGGCCTCTCACTTGTAACGACTTTATGTTTTGGCTTAGAACGATCCCTATCTCTCGATCTAGATCTACTATAAGATCTTCTGTGTCTTTCACGTTCTCTATCACGATCTCTAGATTTTACTCTATCTCTTTCCATAGATCTGAAATGGAAAATTTTTATTTTATAACAAGTTTAATCAATTTTTTTATTAATAAATATTTTTAAAATTTAAAACAGTACCTTCTTCTCCTTTCTCTCGAACGTCGCCTTCTTCGATCTCTATCACGATCTCGTTCTCTGGAGCGATCTCGTGAACGATCTCTTCTTCTTGGAGATGGTGTTCGACTTCTTCCCATTGCCCTAAGAAATGATTTATGCTATCATAAAAGAAAAAGACTATCATGGAAATTAATGTAAAGAGATATTTAGCTTTTACAAGCTTCAATTATACAATAATAGACATAGTTTAATTGATATTGAATTTTTTTTCTGTTTATAATCATGGTGACACTGTCAAAAAAGCATTTTGGAATAAAGAAAAAGGAGCAAAGTTAAGAAACTGCTAATGATATATTTGAAATGATTTCATAATAATCACAGCATAAATTAGAGAAAATTGATTAATTTATTGGAATTATTTGAAAGCTTAAAAAATGTGTAATGTATAATTAATAATAGTATGAACTCACCTTGTATTGTTTGATTTTCTAAAACAATTGTTTAATATTTGTTTTTATAAAGTTAAATCTTGCATTTTCTTCCGTAGGTTTATTCATCACATTTATATTCCATAATGATTAATAATAAAAAGTAAATTTATAAAAATAAATAAAATTCGTATAATTGAGTTGTGTTTGGATGTTGAATTTCGTTTGACTTTCTGGATTATAGAATGAAACAGGTATAGTTTGAGATGAAGTCGCGTGGGGATGATGAGAACAATTTCTGTTTCGGCACCATATGTCTGTATATACTATAGTACATGTTTGACGGATATTTGTCATAAAAAGGGAGTTAGAGGTTAGGAAATATTGTTACCTTCAAATATTTTTCTATTTCGTGTGAATTTATTGATATTAAAATTTAAAAAAAAACACACATTTTGATTTTTTTATGTTAATAAAATTTATTCTTAATCAATTAAAATTATCAAAATTTTCGTATTCAATATGATGATCTTTTATTGAATAATAATTTAATAATTGTCTTGATTAGTAATTATATTTATCAAACTCGACATAGATATCTTGATAAATGTTGAATTAAGTGTTAATAAAACCTTGTAAATAAAGATGAACGCAGAAGTAATAGATGTCTTACAACGAGCTAGTAGTCAAGATCCTAATGTGCTAAAACCAGCTGAACAAATGCTAAAAGAATGGGAGACTCAACGAGGCTTTTATACGGTTTTATATGTAAATATCTGAAATGAAAATATTATTATTTGTAATTAATTTATAATCATGTTTCAGAACGTTTTTTCTAACCATTCTATAGAAATAAATGTACGATGGATGGCTGTTTTATGTTTTAAAAATGGTGTCGAAAGATATTGGAGAAAAAATGCTCCCAAGTAAGAATTATAACATAATACAAAATAATTATTGAGTTATAGATACATGAATTAAAAAAAAAAAAATTTATTTCTTTAGTAGTATTGCTGAAGATGAAAAAGAATTTCTTCGACAACACTTAATAGCTAATTTTAATGAACCAGTCAACCAACTAGCTACTCATATTGCTGTTGTAATTGCAAAAATAGCCAGATTGGATTGTCCACGTGAATGGGATACTTTAATACCTACACTTCTTAATGGTTTACAAAGTCAAAATGCTATTGAAAAACATAGAGCTTTATTAACACTTTATCATGTTATCAAAACATTAGCTTCCAAGCGATTACTTGCAGATAAGAAATTTTTTGAACAATTAACTAGTAATATGTTTAATCTTATTTTGGATTTATGGAATTCATATACTGAGTCATTCCTTATATTGATGTCAAATATAACAAGTGGAACTGAAGCTGAAGATGCTTTAACAATGGCCCTACTTTTATTGAGAATATTAAGAAAATTTATAACAAGTGGTTTTTGTAATATTTCAAAACGTGAAGACGCTATGCTTTTTTTGAGAATAATTTTTACTAGAGCAAGAGCATGTTTAGAGTGTCGAAAGAATTTAATATGTAGAGGAATTCAAATAGAGGCACTTGAAAAGTTTATTATACATTTAACGAAAGTTGAATATGGAGCTATTGGAAATCATTCAAAATGTTGTGTCGAATTAATACCAGCCACATTTGAATTTGTAGTGTTTTATTGTTTTACAGAAGAAGGGAAATCATTTACATTTGAAAAATTTATCATTCAATGTCTCAATTTAATGAAAACTATTTTAATTCATCCTGATTATAGAAGACCATCACCAGCAATTACCGAAATTAGTGGAGCAGATCATGTTTCTTTAAGAGCTACTGAATTGAAACGAAATTTCTTTACTCCAGAAGTATTGAAAGATATATGTACTAAACTTGTCACACATTATTTCTTACTTACACCAGATGATTTAGAAATGTGGAATACAGATCCTGAAAATTATGCTGTCGAAGATTCTCGTGAATCATGGAAGTATAATTTAAGAGCTTGTACGCAGAGTGTTTTTTTATCAATTTTTCCTCAATCTTGTGAAGTTATGTCTTCTGTACTCATTGAATTGATGCAAAGATATTATCAACCAGTAGATCCAAATGATTATCATGCAATTTTAATGAAAGATGCTATTTATCTTGCTGTTGGTCTTGCAGCACTAGATCTTTATGATGAAATAGATTTCAATCAATGGTTTTCAACAACGCTCAAACATGAACTTGAATTAAAAAATAATAATTACAGAATAGTTAAAAGACGGGTTTGTTGGCTAATCGGTAAATGGACTCGAGTAAAATTAAGTGAAAAACTTAAGCCCGAACTTTACAAGATGATGATTAGAGCTTTAAGTCCTGAAGAAGATCTTGTTGTTCGTTTAGAGGCAAGTAACACATTAAAACAAGCATTAGATGACTTTCAATTTCATATTGATGAATTTATGCCATTTTTGGAAACAACTTTTTCTCTATTATTTCTTCTTCTTCGAGAGGTATCTGAATGTGATACTAAGGTATATAAAACTCAGTTATATTAGTTGATATTATTTTGATATAAGTGCTCTTATTTGATATACAATTTTAGATGCAAGTTCTCTACGTGCTATCATTTATAATAGAAAGAGTTGGTAATGGTATTAGGCCTCATGTTGGTCCATTAAGTGCTTATCTACCATCACTATGGGAAATTTCTGAAAAACATAATATGATGAGATGTGCTATTATTTCCACCTTAGTCCATTACGTAAAAGTAAGTATTTATTATTTCTTTTAGAAGATATAAGATAATATTTTATTTAATACTTTTTTGTATAAATTAAGGCTTTAAATTCAGAAAGTGTTATCATTGAACCCATGATTGTTAACATGGTTAGTTTAAGTTGTGATCTCAAACAAGATGCTTATGTTTATTTAATGGAAGACGGATTACAATTATGGCTAGCTTTTCTTGAAAATGCACCAGCACCAACACCAGGCATTATGAGTCTAATCTATAATATGCCAGAACTTATAGGTAAAAAAAAACTTCAGAAATAAAGTGGTTGTTTTGTTATTATAAAAACAATTTATATTGTTTAACATTTTTTTAATTTATTGCTGACTAAAATTCAATTTATTTTAAAGAAGATTCGATCATAAACAATATTATTATACAAAAAAATAATAATATTAAAATAAATCGAATTGAAATTTTTCATATTTAATTCTTAGTTCTCACTGAATGATCGAATCTTAAACTTTTTAACAGAATATTTTTTATAAATTATAAATTATTATATAAAATGTTTCATGTGTGATATCACTTACAGATTTTGGATTAGATCAAGTCAATTTTCGACCAGCTATCTGTATCATACAAGCATACGTACTATTAAATCCTCAAGAAATTTTAGGAGATTTAGGAATCCGTATCATAGCTAGTTTGAAATCAGTAATGTCAGATCTGAGATCTCAAGACTTAGCACTGGTTATCGAATTATTTATATTAATTTTAAAAGTATCTCCAGATGTAGGAGTTCAACTTATAAAGCCTGCTTTAGGAAGATTTTTCAAGTATGGTTTTAATGAAAACATTTATACTTATAAGGTTGTTTTATAAGTCAATTGAGTAAAACTATTAAAAATTTTAGAACTTTTTACTTGGATGAAGAATACGAAGTGTTCATCGTGATAAGGATGATCCTAGAGGTTATGTCTAGGTTATTGTTAGATAATAGAGGTATCTTTGCAGAGGTAAATTATTATTAATTTATTTTCAATAATCCGAAAGATCAATGAATTAATTTGCATGCAATTTAAAATTAAAAATTCAAACAATTGATTTAAATTAAAATTTTTAATCAAAAATGAGCGTGAGTTTTATTATGAATTATGTAATAATTTTATTGGTAACAAATAACATTTTTTATTTATTTCTACTAGTTTTATGTAATTACTTGTTTTATTTATGTCATAGTTAATTAGTGACTTAACGAAAGAAATAGGAGAAGAACAAACGGAAGAAACTGTAATGAATAGAATATTAGAAGTTTGGCTCCTTCATGTATCAGATGTCACACAATCTGATGAAATGAAAATAATGGCTCTTGCTTTGTGTTCACTATTAAGCATTGATAGTCCACCAATTATATATCGTCATTTTCCAACGATCATCAGTGTTGTTGTTGAAGTTCTCAATGATATTCTAAAGCTTGACGATATGGGCTCTTATTTAGAGTAAGTATATTTTTATTTTTCTTTAAAGATGTTGAGTACTTCAGTAAGATATGGAATTAAATTTCAGCTCATTATTACTTGTTAATCGTACGCCGGAAGAACATGAACAGTCTGATGAAGATGATGGGGAATATAAAACTAATCTTCAATTACGACTTAAACGATTAGACTTTCAAGACCCTGTTCATACTGTTTGTTTAAAAAGTTTTCTTGAAAATCAAGTAAATATTTTCATTTTATTTGTTTTTTGTTCCAAAGAAATATAATTTATAATAAATTTTCATTGTTTTATAATAATACTTACATTTTGTTTTTAGCTCATTACACTTCGTCGATCAATCAGTAATAGCCAGTTTGATGAAATTATAGCTTCACTTCAACCAGAAATTGAACAACAACTCAGAGAGTATATTTCATTTTAAAAATTATGATAATTCGTAATGATTCGAATAACTATAGTAGTTATTTAAAAAATTTAATTAACAATTAATACCAGAAAGAATTTTTATTATTTCTACAATTTAGAGGGTAAATTGAAATTAAGAAAAGTAGATTTAATAATTGTATAAAAACATTCTTGAAGCAATGTTATTTAAAAAAATATTTTATTGTACAATATTGTCTGTGTCAGTGTATGTATAATGTTGATAAATAGTAATAAAAAAATGTTTTTCATTATTAAACTTGTTATTAATTATTATTAACTTTTAAACTCTACCTATTTAAAATTAATTTTTAATGCATTTTTATTTAGAGATAGAGTTTATGTCACTTTTTTCTTTTTTAAATAATGTTTTTTTCTGAACAATAAATTGAAACTTTAATTACAAATCATAAATGTCTGTTAAGGTTGGGTTAAGTATTTTTTCATAATATTTAACAGATATAAAACAATTAATTAATATAAGTATTTGGTCATCTTCAGAAATAAAATGAGAATAGAGTATTAAGGTAAATGAAATGTAAGCAAAAATATCGTCAAAAAAAATCAATTTATTGGTCTTACATAAAGCAGCAAAATGTACTTCAAGTTCGCCTACTGAACTGATGAGCAGTTGGTTGGACCAATTGAAGGACAGAGATGTTGCTGAATTCCAACATTTTTAGCATCTCTTTCGTTTCCGGGTCTACTTCGATTACATCGTGTTCTAAAGCAGAAACCTCCGGTACATAATTATCCCTTCTTTCCCTTTCTTCTTCTTGAAGTTTAATAGAAATACCACGGACTTGGCTATGCCGAAGTCTCTTCATAAGGTGGGTGACGAACCTGAAACAAATCATTCCATAAGTTTAATATAGTACTATATTTATTAGTTCTTACAAGATTTAAAACAAAGAATGTTTTCAGATATGATTACAATAAACAAAACAAAATAATACAATAAAAAAATGTTAAATTTTTTTTTTTTTTAAATGGCATGTAATTTATTAACTACGTGATGATTTGTTTATCTTGAAGACTTACCCTGCAATCTTATTCTTCAGTGGTTTACTTGGTATAATCGCGATTTCTTCACATATTCGTTTGTTTGTATGGAAATCTAATGTTAATCGAGTGTAATATTTTTCAATAATCACTCGTGCAGCTTTTTTAACTGTCTTGGTCCTAACACGACCCTGAAAATAAATGTTATTTATTGCCAATGCTAAGAATAAGTGTGATAGTGACATAAAAGGTAAACATAGCCTCAAAGATATTCAACTTAATACACTGCAATATATAATTTTTTATAAGAAAAATACAAAAATTATAACTATCAATGAAAGATAATAAATAAATATAATAAGACTTTGGTTAATACAAAATATAACAAGGCAGATGAATTTTAAATAGCCAAATAGGCCCAATAATTTCACTAATTATTGATATATATAATTGATTAAAAAACTTTATTAGTGCAAAAATTGTAACAAAAAAACACGAAGAAACTAATTTAGTATTAATTAAGTGAATATTTGTTGAGATTATTATAAACAAAATAGATTTCGATATTCGAAAACACAGTCACATACGTACCATGACTGCGGTAAATCAGAAAAGAAGGAATAGGTTATGTTGGACAAAAAGATGCATGAACACAGTTTGTGTGTGTGTTCGTACATGAATGTTTAAATACATATTTTCACTAAAGATGGCAATAAATGTCATTTCTAGAATGAATTCTTTATTTTTTTCATTTTCTTTCAATCATTTGTATTTCGTTCATTTATAAAATGCAATAAGCAATGTAGGTTACACCTAATCTTTTTTTTTTAATATGAAAATATTAATTGTTCACAAGTAATTGAAATGAATAAAATCATTAAAAAATATGAGTTTATATTTCGCGCTTCTGTATGCATGGAATAGTTGACATTAGTCATGATTGAATAGAGTGCACTAGCACAAAAAATAATCATATTATATTTCTGCGCATCTTTCGGATTAAACAGGTCACGTGGTCGCAGTCATGACGAATGTAAAGAATTCCGCCATTGTAGTTTACTCCTGTGAGTTGTCTTGAATGTATTCATTTTCCGTTGGCCCAAGTGCCTTGAGTAGTTTATGATTGTCAATTACGTTTATTTTACGTTTGTAAGTAAAAGATTGATTTTTTGTGAATTATAAGAATAAAAGCACAAAATGAATCTGGGAGGGGAAATAGAAAAATTAGAACATTTATCATTAGTTTCTAAAATTTGTACTGAATTGGAAAATCATTTAGGACTCAACGATAAAGATTTAGGTAAGTTTCTTAGAATATGCATAAACAATAAGAGTAAAAAATTTTATAAACATTTTTTACAATGCATAACTAATTTAATATTTTGTATTCATTATAGCGGAATTTATAATACATTTGGCAACAAAAAACCCTACTTTTGAAGGATTTAAACGAGCATTAGCTGAAAATGGCGGCGAGCTTTCGGTAAGTTAATATTTTGTTTTGTTATTACTACAAATATCTAATAATGTATCGAACTTATTATTTAATTTTAATATTATTTTTTATAGGACTCTTTTATGGAAAATTTACTTCGAATTATTCAACATATGAAACCTCCAAAGACATCAAATAATGAAAATGTATCTAAAAATTCTCCAAAAAATGATCTTGCAAAGAAATTTCCAGCATTGGCAATGCCAAATGATATTTCCAATAATAATGTTCACGATGACGATGATGATATTGTCAAGCAAGCTATGGCATCACTTGAAGCTTTAGCACCTTCATCAGCTCAAAAAAACGAAAACACTACCAAAACTTCAAAAGAGACTGATAAAAAAGAGAAGAGTCGAAGACACAGATCGCGGTCTAAAAGTCCAAGGAGAAGTAGAAAACATCGATCTCGTTCAAGAGATCGGTCTAGATCTCGAGAAAGGAAACGTCGTAGATCAAGAAGCCGTAAAAGATCAAGTTCTAGAAATCGAGAAAGGAGAACATCGAGGGATAGATCTCATAGAGATCATAAAAGATCTAGGAGAACACGGTCAAGATCACCTTCGGTTGATGAAATTCCAATGGAACCAGAAGTAGGAAAAATTTATTCCGCAAAAGTAGCGAATATTGTGTCATTTGGATGTTTTGTACAACTTGAAGGTCTCAAACGTAGATCAGAAGGTTTAGTTCACATTTCACAACTTAGACGCGAAGGAAGAGTAACAAATGCCTCTGATGTTGTTTCTAAAGGACAAAAAGTGCTAGTGAAAGTATTAAAAATAGTTGGACCAAAAATATCTTTAAGTATAAAAGATGTTGATCAAGAAAGTGGACGTGATTTAAATCCGGAGGTTCTGGATATTAAAACGGATGAAGATGAAAAACACTTGAGGAATCCTGATAGACCTACAACATTATTTGAACTTCAGGGAAATATTGATGAAGATGAAACACATTCACGAAAACGAGTTCAACGATTATCATCTCCAGAAAAATGGGAAATAAAACAAATGATGGCAGCAAATTGCATTGATCGTAGTGAACTACCAGAATTCGATGCGGAAACGGGAGTTTTACCTCGAGAAGACGATGAAGAAGAAGATACAGAGATTGAATTAGTTGAAGAAGAAGCTCCATTCTTACAAGGACATGGAAGAGCTCTTGGAGATTTAAGTCCTGTTCGAATCATTAAAAATCCTGATGGATCACTAGCTCAAGCTGCTATGATGCAAAGTGCTTTAGCTAAAGAAAGACGAGAACAAAAAATGCTACAAAGAGAACAAGAAATGGATTCAAATCCTACAGGATTTAATCAGAGTTTTATTGATCCACTTCCTGATACTGAAAATCGAACTGTAAATTCTAATATGCGTGGAATAGGTTTGCAATCACAAGATTTACCAGAATGGAAAAAACATGTGATTGGTGGAAAGAAAACATCTTTTGGTAAAAAAACTACTTTAACTCTGTTAGAACAAAGACAAAGTTTACCTATTTATAAACTTCGAGATGATTTAATAAAAGCTGTAACAGATAATCAAATTCTTATTGTAATCGGAGAAACTGGATCAGGAAAAACAACACAAATTACTCAATACTTAGCAGAATCAGGTTTTAATGCAAGAGGAAAAATTGGATGTACTCAACCAAGAAGAGTTGCTGCTATGTCAGTAGCAAAAAGAGTTGCTGAGGAATTTGGTTGTCGTCTTGGTCAAGAAGTAGGGTATACTATTCGTTTTGAAGATTGCACTGGACCTGAAACAAATATTAAATACATGACGGATGGTATGCTTTTACGTGAATGTTTGATGGATTTAGATTTAAAAGCTTATTCCGTAATAATGTTAGACGAGGCTCATGAACGTACAATCCACACAGACGTACTATTTGGATTATTAAAACAAGCTGTAGGTCGAAGACCGGATTTAAAATTAATTGTTACTAGTGCAACATTAGATGCTGTTAAATTTTCTCAATATTTCTTTGAAGCTCCAATTTTTACAATTCCTGGAAGAACTTTTGAGGTTGAAATCATGTATACTAAGGAACCAGAGACTGATTATCTAGATGCAGCTTTAATCACCGTCATGCAAATTCATTTACGAGAACCTCCTGGTGATATTTTGCTCTTCTTAACAGGTCAAGAAGAAATTGATACAGCATGTGAAATTTTATATGAAAGAATGAAATCTCTTGGTCCTGATGTACCTGAATTAATTATCCTACCAGTATATTCGGCTTTACCATCAGAAATGCAAACTAGAATTTTCGAGCCTGCTCCTCCTGGATCACGTAAAGTAGTAATTGCTACTAATATTGCAGAAACAAGTTTAACTATTGATGGAATTTATTATGTAGTAGATCCAGGTTTTGTTAAACAAAAAGTTTATAATTCTAAAACTGGAATGGACAGTCTTATTGTTACTCCAATCAGTCAGGCTGCTGCAAAACAACGAGCAGGTCGAGCTGGACGTACTGGACCTGGAAAATGCTATCGGTTATATACGGAACGTGCCTACAGAGATGAAATGTTACCAACACCTGTTCCAGAAATTCAACGAACCAATCTTGCTACGACAGTATTACAATTAAAAACTATGGGAATTAATGATTTAATTCATTTTGATTTCATGGATGCTCCACCTGTTGAATCACTAATCATGGCTATGGAATCATTACATAGTCTTAGTGCTTTGGATAATGAAGGTTTACTTACTCGATTAGGTAGAAGAATGGCTGAATTCCCACTTGAACCTAACTTATCAAAGATGTTGATTATGAGTGTCCATTTACAATGTTCTGATGAAATTTTGACTATTGTGAGTATGCTGTCTGTTCAGAATGTTTTTTATAGACCGAAAGATAAACAGGCTTTAGCAGATCAAAAGAAAGCAAAGTTTAATCAACCAGAAGGTGATCATTTAACACTTCTTGCTGTATACAATTCATGGAAGAATAATAAATTCAGTAATGCTTGGTGTTATGAAAATTTTGTACAAATTCGGACATTAAAACGTGCTCAAGATGTTAGAAAACAACTGCTGGGAATCATGGATAGGCATAAATTAGATGTTGTTTCTGCAGGAAAAAATACTGTGAGAATTCAAAAGGCTGTTTGTTCTGGATTTTTCCGAAATGCTGCGAAAAAAGATCCACAAGAAGGATATAGAACTTTAGTTGATAGCCAAGTCGTTTATATTCATCCAAGTAGTGCTTTATTTAATAGACAACCTGAATGGGTTATTTATCATGAATTAGTGCAAACTACGAAAGAATATATGAGAGAAGTAACTACAATTGATCCAAAGTGGTTAGTAGAATTTGCTCCAGCATTCTTTAAATTTAGCGACCCAACTAAACTTAGTAAGTTTAAGAAGAATCAACGACTTGAACCTTTGTATAACAAATATGAAGAACCGAATGCTTGGAGAATATCACGAGTTCGTCGGCGACGTAATTAAATCAATTCACTTAAATTATTATGTAAATATATATATATATACTGTGAATATCTTCTGTAAATATATATTTTTTTTTTATATAAATAAATTATTAAGTTAAAAATCATTATCGAATAATTTTAACTAAATGAAGGAAATACTCTGAACAAGATAGGAAAAATTTTAACTTTTCTTTTATGTTATTATTTTTATTTTATGATGCCAGTAAGTGATTTTAATTTTATACAAATGTGTATTTGGATAAATGCATCCAAGTTATCCAAATTGTAATAAATTTTTGTTGAAACTTATCAAAATAATTTTGTTTTCTACAATTGTAAAAATTATATCATTGAATTTACCAAATAAATTATACAATTAAAATTTAATAAATTATTTTTATTTAATTTTTTATTAAAAACAATTTATACAATTATAAGTTAATCTTTTATATAAATTAAGGGTAATAAAATTTCTAGTAAATATTTTAGGGTATTTATTTTAGATTCCATTCTTACTTTTTTTTTAATTTTTCTGTTGTTTTTTTTTTAATTATTGCAAATTTTGGTTCATTTAGCTTGATACCAATCAATCTTAATCCAGTACCCTTTATGTATATATATATATTTATGACAAAACGTAAAAATTAATTTGTTTTAATCTAATTAACGTGCTTTTTATTGTCTTAAAATTGACGTATAGTTTTTTGTTTAATATTTATCAACAAAAAGATCCTTCATCTTAATACAGTTATTTTTTTGAACTTTATTTTTTAATTGAATAAATATTTGAAAATATTTTGCAATAATTAAAAAATAGAACAGTATTTTATTAAGATATTCGTTATGATAAATAGATGAATATCCCAAGGAATTATATCATACAATGTAAATACAAAAGTTAGAATAATTGTACTAAAATTAAATGTTCTTCTTTACTGGTGGTAAAGCATATTTCCATCCTTTCTTTAACAACTTAAATAACTTATTTTTAATACTACTATACTTGATATTTCCTTGTTGATTAATCATTTCATCAGAATCAATATAATGATCATATAATTCTTCAGCAATTAAAATATTCCAGTTTGACTTATTTTTTTTATTCATAGGATTAAAGGGTATCCAAGCAGTATAACGAAATCTTGCCATTTTAATGGAGTATCCCATGATCTTTATTTCATTCCATCGAGGTTCATCGCTATTTGGTTTCCAAGATACGGTTGTTGATGGACGTGGATACTGGCTAAATGCAGCTTTCTTCCACGTTATTGTTTCATTTTTTCTCATAGTTTCTAAGATGGGTAGAAAACTTATTCCTTCAGAACACAAATTATTATTTAAAATTTTTTGCTGCCATGACACGGTATTTTTAATCGATATTGGATTTATATTATTGCAAAGTGGTATTGGTATACCAGCTAACTCTGCAATTGATGGAAATAAATCAACCAGTTCTACCAAATGATTAACTTCAAGAGATTTTTCTCTACCATTTTTCATCATTTTTTTTAATGCTGGAACCTTTGAAAATATTTTTGGAGTAGAAATTATCAAAGGAACTTTAAGAGCAACATTAAAATTACTATACTTGGCCCACAATCCATGTTCTCCTAGAGACCATCCATGATCTGAAGTTAAAATTACTATTGTATGTTTACGAAGTTTTGAATCATTTAATTGACTTAATAATAATCCAATAAGATTGTCAATATAAGATACAGATGCATAGTAGGATTGAATAATTTTTAGAGCAAATTCTTCTGGAATTCTTTCCCAGGGAAAGATTAAATTCAACTGTTGAACATCATGACGCTGTCGCAAATCGTTCCAGGGATTGTAAGCAACTTCAGAAATATTTGTTGGCCAGTAATAATTTTTCAATTTAAATTTATCCAAAGGATGATAATCTATCATCAATCATCAATGTTAGTTCTACTAAGATAGGTTTTTGAAATCCAGATTTTCCAGTATGACTAAAAGTTTGAAGAAAACTGGCTGTTAGAGTTGTGACATGATGACTGCAATAAAAATTTCTCTGCATATTATAAATGAAAAATGTTTATCTTTTCTGGCTTCAATTGCAGTAGCTAACTTTCAAAATACTGTAATTGTCGTCAGACTTACGTATGTCTGCTTCCTTTCTGTAACAGCATCTGATGTGTGTCGTTAATCGTATCCTTTGTAGCCATCAGGAAACAGACTATCGTCAGACTTACGTATGTTGCTGTCGTTTAGTTTCCTAACGTAAGATCAACGTCAGATACTGCTGCAAAAAGGAAGCAGACGTACGTAAGTCTGACGTTAGATCTTGGCTATTAGGGTGCGTTAGGAAGCCAAAAGTCAGCAACATACGTAAGTCTGACGACAGTCTGCTTCCTAATGGCTACAAGAGTTGGATGTGAATACAAAAATTGAAAAAAACCTTCTATATATCTTAATTAAGATGATTTATATTTCTTGATTGATGAGTATTTCTTTAAAATTCTAACCATGCTGAAAAATCTGGATTTTAAGGCCATTGTGACTAGACTTTATGAATCAAGTACTTTTCAGGAATAAAAGATTCGTTTTATCTCACCTAAAAATCTCTCTGGATATTTAAATGGTATATGCGGTTTTTCAAAACCAATAGCCAAAAAAAATGGTACGTTTTCAGATTGATCTCTTAGAAATGCTTTAGCACTTTCCAAGTTTTCCACGTCAGGTAGAGTATTTTTTGGCATATCTCTTATATTTACCGGACAAACCTATGCAAGAGAAAAATATTTGAATAATAAAAAAGCAAGAGTGATTGAATGAATAAAGATATAATGTAGGTAGTTACAAACAATTAGTCTTACCAAATTAGAATATAATTCAGGATCAATGAAATTTGAGATGATTGAAAATTGAGAAGAACAAACTGGTGCATTTTTATATTTATCAGTAACAGGATGAAACGGAACTTGACTCCAAGAATACGGATAATCATCAGTAAAATTAGAAGATTTGCCAGGATGAAAAACTTTACCGATTGAATGAGTTTTATATCCATTATTTTTTAAATGTTGAGGAAGAGTTGTAAAATTGCCAGCTACTGATCTCCAGTAACTGTGAACATCATAAAGAGACAAAGTATCGGGTCTACGACTGGTGAGTAAAGAGTTCCTACTTGGTGCACATAATGATTGCTAAGTGAAATCAATAAAATTTCAAAAATATATTATTATTTTTTTCAATAAATATATTTAAATAAAGTAAAATAATCAATTAATTAAATTCCTAACCTGTGCATAAACTTCTGTAAATAAAAAACTTGTTTCAGCCAATTTGTTAATGTTTGGAGTAAATGCATTCGTATCACCATAACAGCCTAATGCCGGTCGAAGATCGTCCACGATTATAAATAAAAAATTCGGCTTTGGTATCGTAGAAAATGCAGGAAAAGTAAATAAGAGTACAATTAATGCTGATATATTAAATACCATTTTTCAGATAATAAATTATAATAGTTAAATTCGTACCAAAGTATTCTGACGTCAAAAAACTGAAGGATTTTAATTCAATAACTGTTAAAGTTTCTGTTAATAAACGAAAACGAATAAACTAACAATTTTCTATGTTACTCCTTTTTGCATAAATATTATCTTTATTATTTTCAGTTCCATTGGAGTAACTTCATCGAAATGATCGTGTTAAAAACTAATTATCTTCGTCTGATGTTCAAATTCTAATATGGTGATTGGAATGTAATGGTACAAATGGTGCTCTTTTTGTTGATGATGAATAACTTGCATAGAGCAACTTGCCTCATTTAATTAATCTTTTTGTACTGATTATTTATTAGATGGTAGTCATTCATTAGCTATTTGTCCTTAACTGAATTTTATTATAAGTATAGTTATTCAATAATTACAATATTTTGAAAAATCTTCGAGTAAAGCTATGTCTTATTTTATTTTTAAAATATTCTATTTTTTTTTTTTTTTAATCATAAATCCATTTATTATTCTTCAGGTCGGCTTTTATCTAAGATTTTTTCTTCATACTCTAACAGCAATTGAATAATTTGAATCTTTAATTCAAGTTGTTTTGCAGGTGGCAATGTTCTCATTATATCTCCAACCATTCCTACGAATTCGTCTACATTGATCGGTCGAATTCGTGAAGTCATTACATTTATATAATCTTCAACTCGTTGGCGTAAGTCATTACTCAGATAGGTGAAATACGGAGTTCTAGGGGATGATGTTGATGATGAAGTTACAACTGATGGTAGTCTTATTGACAATGGAATATAATTAGTATCCTGAGAATCGGAAAATGAGTTATTTTCATTATCTTCTTCAGCTTCACTATGCGCAGAGACAGGTGAAGTATTTTGATAAATCATCTAGAAAATAATCAAAAAGTTATTGGAAATGTGAGTACTTGTTTAATATAAATAATACAGCCATAATGAACCATAAATATATTTAATTACAAATAATTTGAAAAGCGAAGTAATAAATTCAATGTAATTTAGAGTGAGAATAGATTAAAAATTACATATATTTTAAATATATAATTGAACAAATATTATAATTACAAGTACGATTCAAATGTAAACTAACCACAAAATGGTGTCGATAAAATATATATTTTTATTTAAAATAGTATGTAATGGTGCTTACTTTTGAAATGATTATAATTCTTTAAATACTAAAGGTAAAGAAGAATAAATATTGAGCTTTTAATCTATATTGAAAACAAATTTACTGTTAAATCTTTTGTGATGATACAAAAATGCTCGGTTCAATGTTATGGCGTCGCACACGCCGCCAAAAGCATTTAAAAATTCCGGAACATCGCTGATTGATGGAGAAATTAACACTAATGCCTCTAGTGGCTTTTCCATGAACTTGCATTCATTTTTTCAAAAGCAGCAAATTCAAACATAAATTAATTATTCAAATAATTTTATACATACATACAATTAATCAATTATTATATTATAAAGCCAAAATTTAATCATTTATTCAATCATATAAAATAGTATATTTGCTGTTGGCCCCGTGTACATAACCTATATAAAGTTCGTTTTCTTTTAAAGACATACATTTTTCTTAAAATAAAATAAAAATATATATATGTATAATATTCTCTTTTTATAAATTGATATTATAATTAAATAAAACTTTTCTTGAAAAATATAATAATACAGAACAAATAAAAATGTACTCTGCTTTTTGCAAATAAATATAATACTTATTCATCATTATACTTAATTATTTTAAATATCTTTCTTAATGATAAATTTTTAAAAAAGCTGTTTATCAATAATATTATTAATATAATATTTAGTCATTATTCTCTGGTGAAGATTCGTGATTAAAATTCCATTGATTTTGGACGGGTCTTGATATAAACATAAGCAGCAATAAGAACAACTACAGCTGCCAGTGTTGGTAAAACTACTGTGAAAACTCGTTGTTTATTCTCCAAAAACTCCTTTTTTCGTTCTTTTTTCTGTTTATTCGTTTCTTTCGTTTTACCTTTTAATTGTCTCATTGTTATTTAACTTCCTGTAATTAATTTCATATTATTACATTTAAAAAACATGGAAAATAATGTTTTAATTACATATCACATAATAAAGGAACAAAATTTATTGAATTTACATTAAATTATAGCTTTTAATAAAAATAATAAATTATCTTATGATAATAGAAAATGTTATAACAGTAAAAATAAAATAATAAAGTAACAGGATTGAAAATGTGTAAATTAAATTAAAGTTAATACAACAGGATAAAAGATTTGACAATATTTACCAGATACTTTAGATGATTTTATACATATAATAAAATTGTTTATATTTTTAAAATATCTGTTAACAATATTAAATTTTTAAGAAAATAACAGTAGTAACATCATAAACTGCTTGACACGTAGCAAACAATCTTTTGATGTCATTTCCGTGGACTGTACTTGTGTGACACATGTGTGGTGATTGAACATGAACACAACGTAAGTCGAGTTAAGGTTCTTTTAAAAAATGATTACGTCGTGAATCAAATACTGCTAAGGCGCTGAATTCGAAGTTTTTTATCTCTTTACATTGAGTAATTTTCAAAAAATAAAAATGCAGATATTATTACCCAATATTTCTTATCGAAAATTCTAAAGAACAATTTTTTTTAGCTGGGTTTAATTTTTATATTTTACAGTAAAAAAAAAAAAACGTTCTATTGTGTTTACTTATCGTTTATCTAAATTTATTAATCTTTTCAATGGTATAGATAATAAAAGTATAATTCCCTAAAAAAATTTATTGATTATTCTTACATATAATTTTAACTTTGTAAGGAACAACACTGGTGTAATAAATGAAAACTTGTCTTTAAAAGTTGATATATTGTTTCAGTTGATTTTTCTTGAAAATGAAAGGAATTTATTTTTAATCTGTAGATTTTTTAATAGAGCAACAGCATTTATCTGAGCCACAAGATTTGAAGTCAAATAAGGTAAAATTAGTCACGAATGAAGAAGTTATATTTAAACTAATAGTATTATTTAGAATCTCATTTGAGCAGCAACAGGAACTTAAACCAGAGCCGAAAACTACAATATTAGTGTCTGTCGAATTCAAAATATTCATAATAATTGTATTATTCGAAATACGATTTAAACAGCAATGGCCGATTGGATCTCCAGTTTTACAACTTGTATTTGATGGTTTAACTCCGGTACGAACCACCGGTGATATACTACCATCACAATCATCTCCAGGAAGACACTTATTAAATAATGACTTATCACTTGATTCGTCACTATCTACAGGTTCCGAAGCACCTGATCCATCATCAAATACTAGTTTAGCAATAGGATCAGGTGGTAAACTACCATCACAATCATCTCCAGGAAGACACTTATTAAATAATGACTTATCACTTGATTCGTCACTATCTACAGGTTCTGAAGCACCTGATCCATCATCAAATACTAGTTTAGCAATAGGATCAGGTGGTAAACTACCATCACAATCATCTCCAGGAAGACACTTATTAAATAATGACTTATCACTTGATTCGTCACTATCTACAGGTTCTGAAGCACCTGATCCATCATCAAATACTAGTTTAGCAATAGGATCAGGTGGTAAACTACCATCACAATCATCTCCAGGAAGACACTTATTAAATAATGACTTATCACTTGATTCGTCACTATCTACAGGTTCCGAAGCACCTGATCCTTCATCAAATTTTATTAATTTATCAGCTCGCTCACAACTACAATCTGTTCCATTTAAGATCATTCCTGATGAACCTTTGCGAGGATCGACTGGATCCCCTGAAGGCTGTGAAGAGTACAATAAAATTTTATTTTATTGTCCATCATTATTTATAGCTATTATTAATTATTGAATAATTTACTTACTCGACAATTCGATACTGTAAACAGTGTTAAGAAAAATATTTGTAATATCATTTTCATAACTTCTCTACGTTCAGAAACTTTGATCTATTCAGGTACACTGAGTTTTATTAACTAAAATCTGTTTGATACTTGAAATATTTTTTTATAGTCGATTTAACACACTTTTATAATTGAGAAAAATTTTATGAAATTAATCTCAATAATCTACTAAAAAAATATTTTTTTATCTCTTTTGTCATAGAATTTAGAAAATTACTTTGTATTCTTATCTTAATTATGTTTTAGCACAGGATTTAATATCTTACATCTATTATACGACAATTGATAATATATTTATTCTAAGTTTATTATTTTCAAAATATTTCATTTTATAATTCAGACTTTTTTTCAAATGAGTCACTCAACTTTGATTATGATTTGTGATATGATCAAATAAAAATTAAGAAGATCAAATAAATTCATCAACGTTTGAAGTTTGTCTTTATAAAACATGCTTCTTCTAACATTTTTTCTTCAATACAATAAACGTGATGAAAACCATTGAAAAATTTAATGTACATTTAGTTGTCTCAACTATAACAAAATAAATGTGCAAATTTATTTATCCTAAATTCTACAACTGTTCCCGCCATTGAAAACAGTGACAGTTGTAATGCGCGCGCATAGAACGCGGATAATTCAAATTATCCAAATAATGCTAACCTCAAATGTAATCAATATCTTCTGTAATATTCAAAACTTTATCAAAAGTTGATTATTAAAATTATCACATAATTTATTGAGTTTATTGAAGATTAAAATTCAAGCGTTGTTTGTTCATATACATGTAAGCGAACATTTGGTTGAAAACGATCGAAAATTTCCCCTCCTACTTGCTGACGTTGCTGTTGAGAACCAGAGCATCAGTCAGCTGACCTGTCTTGTGATAGTAGCAAGGCTTGACTCGTTAGGTGGGATTCACGTATTAGTTTGTCCAACATCTCGGTAAGTTTTACTGTCTATTTTTATCCGAATTCTGTCAAAGTGACAATTAATTAGAGTTTTATTGTTTTGTCTAATTTTTATCCATAAAATTCATTATTTGAAACATTAATTATCACTAAACATCAATTTATCAAAAAGTCTTGCGGCTATTGATCGTCCCAGTGCGCCATCGTATTTTCCTAAGTTTAGAATAAATTTATCTTATTCTTATTCACTTGGCCCGCCAATTTTCCTTTGAGCTTTTCAACAATTGGCAGCTATTCATTAACAATACATAGTTTATTTTGATTTTCATTTGTACCTTGTTGTAATTCTTTAATCAAAAGACACTCGCGCACTCTTGGGCTACGCCTTCTTTTCGAATTGCTCACGTGAATTCACTACTACGATTGAGACATCTCGAGGCCAATGTTTTTTTAATAATTTTTTTAAGTTATTATAAAAAAATTTTATTTTAAAAATACTTAAAAATGTTTCGATAAATATAATATAACTATTTTATAAACAATTCTTTTGAATTGATATATTTTATTTGAAGATTTTTACTTATTATTTCATGGGAGTGGTCAAAGTACTTTGTCAAATGATTTTTATTTTGGAAAAAAATAATAGAAATAATTATCACTATGTAAATCAATAATCATTATAATTTTTTCCAGCTGAGAAAATAAAACAAAATGACTTTACCAAAAATTGCTGATGAAAACCGAGAAGAAAAGTTTGGATATGTTTTTGCAGTATCTGGACCCGGTAATTATCTATATAATTATTATTTATTTAAGGCTTAAATATTGAGTGGAAAAATAATGTAAAAATAACCTAGTGAATACTTAATCTATTGAAATGATTAATTGTTATTAATCGATGTTATTTAAACAGTCGTCACGGCGGAGAAAATGTCTGGATCTGCTATGTACGAGTTAGTTCGTGTGGGCTATTCAGAACTCGTAGGAGAAATAATTCGTTTACAAGGAGACATGGCCACTATCCAAGTTTACGAAGAAACGAGTGGAGTTACTGTAGGAGATCCAGTACTACGAACGGGCAAGCCTTTATCAGTAGAACTTGGTCCAGGAATTTTAGGAAGTATTTTTGACGGTATCCAACGTCCTTTAAAAGATATTAATGAGCTCACAAGTTCTATTTACATCCCAAAAGGAGTTAATATTCCTGCTTTATCAAAAAGCATATCTTGGGAATTTAATCCTTTGAATATCAAAACTGGTAGCCACATTACTGGTGGAGATATGTATGGAATTGTTCATGAAAATACATTAGTTAAACACAAGATGATTTTACCACCAAAGAGTAAAGGAACAATTACTTACATTGCACCTGCCGGAAATTACACTGTTGATGACGTAATTTTAGAAACAGAGTTTGATGGGGAACGAAATAAATATACTATGTTACAAGTTTGGCCTGTCCGTCAGCCAAGACCAGTCACAGAAAAATTACCTGCTAATCATCCTCTTCTTACTGGTCAACGAGTCTTAGATTCACTATTTCCTTGTGTTCAAGGAGGAACTACTGCAATTCCTGGTGCTTTTGGTTGTGGAAAAACTGTTATTTCTCAAGCCCTATCTAAATATTCCAATTCCGATGTTATTATTTACGTCGGTTGTGGAGAGCGTGGTAATGAAATGTCAGAAGTATTGAGAGATTTCCCAGAGCTCACTGTAGAGATTGACGGTGTTACTGAAAGTATTATGAAACGTACTGCCTTGGTTGCTAATACTTCAAACATGCCTGTAGCTGCTCGAGAGGCCTCCATCTATACTGGAATTACTTTATCTGAGTATTTCAGAGATATGGGTTACAATGTTTCGATGATGGCTGATTCTACATCACGTTGGGCTGAAGCTTTGAGAGAAATTTCTGGTCGATTGGCTGAAATGCCTGCTGATTCTGGTTATCCTGCTTATCTTGGTGCTCGTCTTGCCAGTTTCTATGAACGTGCTGGAAGGTATTTCTAGTTTAATTACATCTAAATGATTAGTTTCTAATAAACAGTATAATAATTTGTAATTTTTTTTAAGCTTTTATAATATTTTTATCAGTTATCTAACTTTCCCTAAAATCTTTATCTTTATCTATTAGATAAAAGGAACATAAAGATTAATGAAACAATGTTTTTAGGGTGAAATGTCTAGGAAATCCAGATCGTGAAGGATCTGTTAGTATTGTTGGAGCTGTATCACCACCAGGAGGTGACTTTTCCGATCCTGTAACTAGTGCGACTCTTGGTATTGTACAAGTGTTCTGGGGTCTTGACAAAAAACTTGCCCAGAGAAAACATTTCCCATCTATCAATTGGTTGATTTCATATAGTAAATATTTACGTGCTCTTGATGATTTTTATGAAAAAAATTTCCAAGAATTTGTTCCTCTACGTACAAAAGTTAAGGAAATTCTTCAAGAAGAAGAAGATCTTTCAGAAATCGTGCAATTGGTTGGTAAAGCTTCACTTGCTGAAACTGACAAAATTACTCTTGAAGTTGCCAAACTTTTGAAGGATGATTTCCTTCAACAAAACAGGTATAGTAACAGAATCATAACAGTGTATCTATTTTAATACACATTTAATATTTATTAGTTAAGTATTAATATTTACATAAGTCGTACTAATTTTTATATTATTTTAGTTATTCCGCTTATGATCGTTTCTGTCCATTCTACAAAACCGTCGGTATGTTACGTAACATGATTGCCTTTTATGATATGGCAAGACATGCAGTTGAGTCCACAGCACAATCAGACAACAAAATCACTTGGAATGTTATTCGTGACAGTATGGGAAATATTTTATATCAATTAAGTTCTATGAAATTTAAGGTATGTTAATAAAAAAAAAAGTCAAAATAAAACGAAAAACATATACAATGTTTTATATTTTTTTTCTGTAGGATCCAGTGAAAGATGGAGAAGCCAAAATTCGAGCAGACTTTGATCAATTGCATGAAGATATTCAACAAGCATTCAGGAATTTGGAGGATTAAATGTTTGTTCATATATTAATTGTTATTATCTATCGAATTGAATAATTGCTTGAAGATTTTCCAGTTGTTTAGGGTCGTTCCAATGATTAAAAAATGCTTTTGAATAGCAAATGAAATTATTATATTGGTTGCATTCCATAAGTTATAAGAGAAAATTCCTGAGGATAGAGAAGTCCTTTTTTGAATGAATTTTTGAAAAGCCTTAATTAACTGCCGATGGATTATAGAAAATGTAAATACTCATATTTTATCAACCTATTCAACTAATTGGAGATCAACATAATAAGTTGTTAAGATTATTTTAACATTTGATTTTAAAAACATTAAAAATATGTAGAAACATATTTTTAAAAATAGGTTTATTGTTTTTAATGACAATAAAGATGGAACGCCCTTAAACGCACAATGAGCTGGTAATCATGTGCAAAATGTAAGAAAAATATTAATTATGATATTTTTAATTATTTAAAATGATTTCTCAAATTTTCAATCAACTTTTAGAATTTTAATCTAATCGAAATATAAATAAATTATCAAAAAAAAAAAAAAACATGAAATCATTTACTCATACTTGCCAGTAGCCGCTGATTTAAATAAATGATAAAAAAGTCATTATCGACGACCAAAAGAAAAAAGTGAAATTTCGTGATGGAAAAACTTTGATGTTTAGATAAATAATAAGAAGCGGTTTGGCAGCTTTCAGGCTAAGCAAGTAAATAATTTAATGAATTAAACTACAAATAAGTTGAAATAATATCGAATCATCAAGTATTAGTTACTGTATCATATATGTTAAATGATAGAAATATTAAGAATGAATTTAGATGTTAAATAGATTGAAAAAAAATATATGTTAACGTTGATACGTTAAGAAAGCTAATGTTTAATATGTCGAGGTGCTGGTTCTTGTGACGATTATTGCATGAAAATAATCTATGATTAATAATTGATAAACGAATAATTATTACTTAAACAAAAGTAAATCTGTTCGTTATCCAGCAGCTCTAATATCATTTCCACTGTATGATATGTATAAAAAAGAAACAGTAAATAAAGAAATAAAAAACATATTTTGGTCGTAATATAGACTAGTTATTTATACATCTAAACAATTAAGTTTAGTTGAAGTTTAAAGAAAATAATGCGTTTATATAATTAATTTTTTTTGTAAATTTCTTCTTTAATAATTATATAACAATAACCCCACAATATATACATTAACAATATATTACAAGTCTATGATACTTCCTAATCATTGCATTTTAATAAATCTTTTCGTTATTTTTAATTATTGAACTGTACATGGGGTTAAGTGCTTACTCAATCGTATTATTGCTATTTTATATGTACATAAATATATGTACATATATTTTCGGCTTATTGTTCTATTAACTTCACAATTGATCCCTTACTTTGTTTATCATTTATGAATAGTTACATAGAAATATTTTTTTCTACAAAGCTCTTTCAATTGTCGGAAAAAAATAAAATTAAAAAATGAATCTTTTAACAGATTCTTTAAAAAATCGTACAAAAATAACTTAATTATTAGTATTTTTAAATGTCATAAACATGGATTAAAAAAGACAAAACCAATAGAAAAATGTACAAAATCAATTACATCAATCATCAAATCGGGCATTTGTTTTTCACAGCCTTGCCTATCGCGTATGAGTCTTCATTGCCGCGTTTGCTTCTGATCAAAAAGTGTTTTAGTTGTTAATAAGTTTTTAATTTGATCAACTTACAGACAATGTAAATTATTTAATAGCTTAGATTATTTAAAAAAAAAAACAATCATAAAATTTAACGAATATTCCAATAAAAATTATAAACCCCCATGTACAGTCGTTGAATTATTCCTATTTTTCAACAAAATTCTTTAAATTTTTACTTTTCACTAAATAAACAAAAGTAAAATAGAAAAAAAATAATTTTAATGTCTGTTTCTGTAATAGTAACGAACTCTGTAATAATGGCTTCTAATATTGAATATTATTTACACTCCTTAATTGCAAATGATGAATAAATCATTACAACTAAGGTTGAGTTATATCTGCATTTGTTGTTACAACATTTACAGTTGCTCCAGACCTAAGTTGAGCGTTTTCACGTTTTAATTGGTTTACGAGTTGTTTTAATGCAGAAACTTCTTGTCTTAATTTTTCGTTATCTCTCAAACATTGTCCGAGTCCTTGATTGGCTGCTCGAAGTTCGCCAATATATTCACAAGCTTTCGCTAGAATACCACCTTTGCTCTGGAATCAAAGAAATGATGAATATTGTAATTTAACCATAAAACAAATTGTAATGTAATGAATTTTATTAGCAGAACTTGCTATATACAAAAAAAAACAAAAAATCAAAATTAAATGAAACAACCAACCTATACATTGTACTAAATAAATCGTTTTAAAGTTCGCTGAATCATATCAATTTTAGAGAATGCAATATTTTTATCTTGTTTGAATTTCTTAGAAAATTATCGCGTATATGATTAAACTATTATCTTCAAATACTTGATGAAACATCTAATGATAATATTAATGTTTAGTAAATATATAATTATTATTATAACCTGTGTTTCATAATTAGTTTTTCCTTCTCCACTGCCACCATTGCCATTACTTGTACTGTTATTACACTCTGGAATTATTTTTCCAAGTTTAGCAATCCAATTGTTGATTTTATCTCGTCGTCGACGCTCGACTTCATTGTGTGTGGCTCTCCTTCTATCATCTCGCTATAAAAAATATTTTATCATTAACATCGAATAGTATTGCTATAAAATCGAATTATTTTAAAAGACTATTAAGAAACAAAAATTCAAATTACTTTTTTAATTCCAGGAGTAGTATTTCTAGGAGTTTCAATTTGGAGAGTAGTTGTTCGTGGTGCTAACGATCGAGTAGCTTGTGACGTTGTAAAAACATCGTTGGCATTTCCGATGACATAAAACTGTCTGTTAATTGGTGAAGTGAGTACTTGTACAGCATTATTCCCTTGTGCTGTCATAGGTAATTCGATTTCATTGCTCACAGTATTGCCGTTTACTTGAACAACTCTATAGGCCAGTGTTTCTTGGTAGTGAACACCATCCTCTTCCACATTTTCCGCTGTAAGGGGATCAAATGCTTCATCATAGATGAAACATGGATTACAAATGTTGTTTAAATTCATAAATAATTAAATTTTCATAAATATTATTGTTCAAATTTTTTTAAAAAGCTATTCGTTAATAATTAAATCATATAAATGATACAAATAAAGTTTTTTAAATTATGTAAACTAATTTTATTTTTGAAATAATAAAACATGAATTGAAACTATTTTTCAGTAAAAATAGATTTTCATTCACTAATACTAAATAATTCTTACCATCACAATCAACTATTTCAGCTTCTTCAATAACTATTGAAGTACTATCTTCATCTTTAGCGGTAGGAGTACTAAGGAACAGATAAAATATGGTTATTTAATAAGTGATTATTAAAAAAAACTATTTTACAATGGTAATAGATAATTATTGAATGACTAGTAAATGCGGAAAAAACGGAGTATGTTCGTAAGTGCGCACTGTGCGCTCTACAATGACCTTGAAGCAATAAAAAATGACAAGTAAAGAAAGTGAATTTCGAAAAAGATTTTAATTATTTTATGATTCAATGTTACCTCGTGTTCTGTTGCTCAAGATGTTGCTCTAGAATATCCATTTTTTCGTCAAAAAACGTTTGAATTTGTCAAAATTCACGTGAGCTGGTCACGGGACACGGCAACGAGGTCATGTGGTGCACAAGATGTCGACGTAACAGCGCGCGCATATTCTGTTACGTCTTTGTAGGTTAGTTTATTTATTTTCATCAAGATGTCGTTTCTGTACGACTTAGTAAATCAAGTAAGGAACTCTTTTCGGTTAAATTATTGTTTAAAACTTATTTTTTAAAATTATATAACAATAATATTTATATCAACGATGAAGCACAAATTATTTTCTCAATATAATTAAATAATTTCAATGGTAATAATTATGATATTTATCCTGCCATGATGGATTCATTTTCTGCATTCAATATTCGTTTTCCGTAATATTACATTTCATCGTTTAGTTGCTAACTGAGCTGATGATGCATTATTGTATTGAATCGATTGAAAGATTTGAGTAATAAAATAATTATGAAAAAAATATATTAATGATTATGCATAAAATAATAATTATGAAGAAACATAAAATAATAAATTCAACATTACGGTATGATTGAAAAACTTTATTATATATAATTGAAACTACTATTGATCTAAATCTTTTATGTCGTTCTAAGAACATTGTAAGCAGAGTAGGACGATTTCAAAAGCTGTTATGTAATGACAAATTAAAAATAGTTAGTAAAAGTAATCCAATTATACTAAAAAAAATTAAACAAATTGGAAGAAAACTGAGGCATTATATCTATTTGCCTGGTTATCCATCCAATTTATATGTCACGACATAAATATAAATAAAAAATTTGGTAAATTACCCCTTTGAATGATTCATATGATAGCTCAATGATGTTTCCAATAACGAAGATAATCGGTCGATCAGCTCGATTCATTATTATTAGCAAACTTCTTCGACAACTTTTATTTAATTTTGTCCAACCAGAATTGTAAATGGCATCACTGATAGTTTTACTCTAGAATATTTTTAAAAAGAAAGAGAAATATCATTATTAAAGACGAAAAACTAACAAAATGGAACGTCTGTTTAAATGAAAGAAAATCACTTTTCAGTTTATTTAAATTTTAATGATAAAAAGAGACGAATTACTATAAGTGTGACTTCATTTCCAGCAAAACAATAGATAAAAATTTCCATTAGCATATTGGCCAAGTAAAATAAGAATCCCATAAATTGTGAAGATGATGTTAAAATATATATACTAGCACATAGAACAATAGTACTAATGAAATACTGTAGTAGTATTACCCAATTAAATAATAAGTTTATAGTTTTTGCTAATCTGTAAAACAATTAATAATTCAATTTCAATTGATGGTTCCTTCACATTATTTTTTCATATCATTAAAATCATTAATTCAAATGAAATTTAACTCAATTATTGTAAGATGATATTTAACAAAATCTGCGATAGCTTGTTGTTGAATTTTGATATTTTTGATTTTTTCAGGCCCATTATCAGTCCAATCTATGGATTCAAGTGCCCTGATGAGCGCATTGATGCGATATTTCAATATTTCTATTTTGGCATTGATTTGAATGATCAATCCAACAGACAGACTATCAAAACCTACTGATGCATTTGCTGATACAGCTACACTGGTCACTTCGTATACATAAGCAGTCCAGAATAAAAATCGACTATTGGAATAATCCCAAGGGATGTAAACACCATAAGGTAAAGTAGTTCCAATTGATTTATCCATTAATTGATCTCCTATAGATACTGTTAGTACTGCTAATGCATTCAGTATCAAATAAAATAGAGTATAAGACCTGAAAAAGTTTTAAAACAATACTTTTATCGCTATTTTAATTCAAAAATCGAAAGAGTTACCGAATAGCTTTGTTTATTTTTCTTTGGATCAATTCTTCTTCATTATCTATAGGTCGACAGCATCCAGTTTTTAATATTTTTATGACATTTTCAATTTCATCATGATTTTTAACAAGATTATATACTTTCTCAGATACACCAATGGCTGACAATATAATCGAACTAAGATCAATAATTTCTTTCATAGTTCCAGGGAAAATGATAAGTTTTATCAGACCATTTATGGTGAATGAAAAGACAATGAAACATATTATACACGTTTGTAAATTGTAAAGCCAACTCCAGATATATGACTCCTTTGTAGGTTTCCATAAACCAAGAACTCGTAAGATAATGATATTCTCCTCAAGCATAGCTTTTTTCCTAAGAGGGGTTGACTAAGTAGCTAGAGCTATTATGGTTCTATAATGATAGGGAAAACCATGGCTTGCAGCTACAGTTGATAAATAATTTAAAAAGCAACTTCTTATTAAGTTTTAATAAAGTTGAAAGAAAAGAAAACATATTGAGAAAAAGTCTCCTGTCGCCAGCTGGACTTTTATTTTCCAATAAAAAAAATAACAAAGAAGGGTTGCAAACTTCCGTAAATTATAGGTTGTCTTAGAATGTATTTCCTTGTCAACTCTTTCTCTTATTACCATATCGACATATTGATTAGCAAAATTCAAGGGGTGAAGGAAACTAAAGTGCTCAGTGTATGACAATCGCTCAGAATGTGAAAACAATCAAATCATCCTGGCTTACTAAGTTTCATAGTTGAAGTTAAACTCTTAGTTAGATAAATAATAGTTTTTATCAGTATAACAATACCCATCAGCATGATAGATGCATTAAGTTGTTGGTGTTTAATTAATGTTCTTAATGGAAAGTGATGATTGCTTAGAAAAAAGTAAATTTATAAAAATAATAACCATTTTTGACAACTACTAATCATAAATTTTTAAAAAATATTATTTATTGGTTTCGTTATTAACATATTTTGTCAAGTAAGTATTAATAAATATTTAAATATAAATTTATTTAATAAAAAAATACTTTAAGTTTATCATTAAAATAAAATAGAATTATTCATAAATTTTTATATGCTATATTTTTGAGTCAATATTGATTCAATTCTAGGAAACAAGAAATACAGTTACAAGTGTTGTAAATTATAAAATCATAATCTCTATTTTTCATTCTAATTCAACATCAATAAATATGTTTGAAGAAGAAAACTTGATAATTTCTTTCAGCATTTGGTGATCATTTAAATTACAATCTTCATAATTATTATGATAAACCTGCTGATAGTCTATTTAATGTTTTGTTTTCTATTTTAGTTATATGAAATGAATTGTTGGTGCCTGTAATTGAACATGTGATGGAAATTAAACGTAAAGCCAAAGAGTTGGCTGATTGAATGAAACGATTTAATGAGGATCTATAAAATTTTCGGCTTTATTTCTACCACATTTGGCTTTATGTTCCTGAATCTTTGATTTTATACACTAAAAATTAGAACCCTGAAGAAGCGTATTAGATCTCCATTTTAACAACAACTTGAAGGTGTTTGGGATAATTATTCACAATTTTTTAAATTCTGTACCATATATTTATCTATTGAATATAATAAAAGGATTAAAACCAATCATCACTTTATTTAACTCTAGAAGTAAAAGTAATTTGTGTTAATTTCGATGCAAGATCTTTCAGTTTTCTTGTTTGATTGCTTACCCTTCGAGTATCTTCATTATAAATAAATATTTTTTTGAATTTCTTGAACACTGTTTTCAAGTAAAAAAATTACATAAATTATCTATATAATATAAAATTAATCTAAATTATTTTTTATGTTGATTTCACTCAAAAAATTTAGCTATCAAAGCTCCAGCTTTGTTGCCAATTGGGTCTAACTGGCATTCGATCGTTGGTAATTTAACTAGGATATTAATAGATGGCAGTGGGATTATTTCAATCTTATTTCAAATTTTTTTTACTATTCACACATTGGTGGTTTATTTATTATTATAACATTCAATTATAAATAATGCTTAAATTTTTTTATAAAAAAAATGAATCCATATCTTTGACACTCTTTCAGATTGTTTATCAGCACATTCACCATCTGATTATTAAATTCATTCATTCTGAAGATGTTTTAAAAAATTCATTGACCACAAATGCTTCATATAAGGTGTCAATTGTCGAATATGAACCTATTCTCACTCAGTAAATTTAAAATTAATTTTTTCTTTTATAAATGATACATGTTTATATTTTTTAATGGTTGAATATTTATGAATTAATAAAAAGATACCGAAACATTCTTTATCATCAACATTTTGCAAAAGAATATTTTTTAATTACCAAATAAAATTTATTGAGCGAGAATAGGTTCATGAGCGACAATTGGGACAGTCACATTACTTGAGAAAAAAAAAACTACTTAAATAATTTGTATTTAAAAAAATGAAGAAAAATAGTTGGAGATTAAAAAAAAAATTCGAAATAAGATGATATTATACCTAACAAATAATCCGTTCAATTATTTAAAAATTTTTTTTAACTAAAAGGGTCACATTAAAAGGTTGTATCATTTTAATCTGTGTCCGATTTTCCACCTTTTTGCGTCGCATGTGATGTGACATTAAATAGCCACATGGGGCTCTTGGTTGCACATCAAAAGGGTCTTGATCTATTGTAAAGAAAACATGCATAATTCCTAGGGGTTATATCAAAATAAGTAAAGCGCAAGATTGGATTTGTGATGATTAGAAATCTATCTGCGTAAAATCTGCTTCTAAGTTTTTCAAGCGGACTTTGATTCGTGTTGTTAAATACATGTCACCGACTTTAAGATGTCGTTAAAACACAGTAGTTGATTGCTGCACATGAAAATGAAATAATACGCAATAATAATAATAATAATAAATTAATAAATATATATAAGAAAAGAAATAATAATATTTTTTTTTCAAAATAAAGACAATTAAATAAATTCTAAGATAATTTGTATGAACATTATTTGAAAATATTTCTATTCATGTCAATAAATAACAGTTGATTAACGTACTAATGCCAAGTAGAAAATTAAGGCTGGAAACCGCACGCTGTGGCTTTAATTAAAACAAACACCACTACATAAGTTTTGAATTTAAAATTTATAATCATATTTATTGAACATTAACGTAATCAATTTATTACCAACATTTATCGTAAATCATCAACTTTGTGATAATTGTCATTTTACTATTACTTTTCTAATTTTACTTAATCTCTTAGCCATGAAATGAAAATCAACAAACTTTGTGGGATTTTTATTGTTTGCAATTTTCAATAAAAATGTCAGTTGTAAGATCTTACGAGGCAATAATTGAATGGTTTTTACAGTGAAATAAACTTTTTTTTTTTCATTAAAAGATGCTCACTAAAATATTTCAACAGAATCATGATAACTGTGTACAAGTTGGTGGGTTTCATTTCAAAATTATTAAGATGTAATTAAAAACTCTAAAGTTGAATGAAATTATTTGCAAACTTTTAAATGAAAGTAACAAAAAAAAAAAATGTGATGAATATATTTTGTGTATTTAATCAAATAACAAATACAATTAGGAAGAAAGTAGGTATTTTCAGAGGCTAAAAGTTGGAGTTGAGAAAAATATAAGATCAGAAGTTGCGGCGCTTTTTTAATTACATGAACCCGTTGCTCTCTTACTGTGCATAGCATGCAAACTGAAAATTAACATCGTAGTGTAACCCGGTGGTGAATGTACTTTTATTAATTTATTACTCTGATGTATATTACAAGCTACGCGGTGGTGAAATCATCAGTGAAAATTGTATAAACACTCGTCCTCATCTTGTATATTTGTAATGTAAAGTATGAACTAAGACAAATGACGACATCGTGTCCACCTGGAACAAAATGCTAAATAAATCAGAAAAAAATTCAGATCTCTTTGTAATTACTTTATAATTAAAATCTTCTTTTGTAATTAACTTTTGTGATCTTGAATTCTTGTTTTATAATTTAACATTAATTGCTATGACAAAATTCACTTTTATATCTTCACTCTGTTAGAAATAATCAGTTAATATTGACTGAACATCAGTAACTATTTACTGAAGGCATCAGTCCTAATTAGGCCACTGATATTCAGTTAAGTTTAACTGAAAAATTCAGTAGAATTTATTGTTACTGGTAATTTCAGTAGAAATTTAACTGATTCTATCAGTAAACTCTCAACTAATTTAACTGATTAAATGAAACTAATAAATTACAATAAATAGAAGCAAATCTTTCTAGATGAATAAAAATATGTATTTTATTTTGAATATATAATGAATTATATTTTATACATCAAATGAATCATTAGTTATCAATTCTACGATATAATTCATATTGCAGATTATTTCATCATAGATAATTAACTTTATTTTTTGGATCAAGTCATCAATTGACAAATTTTGTTACTCTTCAGCCATGGATATTTGCAAAATAGTTTCTGAAATTTAAGCACAATTGAATAAATATTTTTTTAAATTGATTTTTCAAGAAATATTATTGTAATTTACTTACGTTAATTTTCTAAACCTTGCTCGATGAAAACATCAATACATTATATGAAAATGTATTGCACAAACGATCTCAATCTTGGCGGCGACAATGAGAACTCACTATTCAACTGATAAATCAGTAAACAAATATAAAATGACTGATTTTTCAGTCAAATTTTAGTTTACTCAAAAATTCAGTTAAATTTCTACTGATATAATTTAAGAGATCAACTTCTGTTGTTCATGTAAATTTTCTGATGAAAAAAGATAGTACGTTTAATTCAAACTGTTGACTTGTTATATAAATAAAAAAAAAAATAGGGCAAGATAAAAAAGAAATTTATTAAAAAGTGATTATGTCAATAAAATAAATTGATTTGTCTTTATTACAATGAATGGATGTTCACTAAAATAACTTCAATACTTTTTGAAAGATAACTTGATTGTTAATGATCTAATTGAACCCTCCAAGATAGAGGGTTATCTTAATTAGATTAGCCGACAATTACTCGTATATATCTTCTACCTAATTCTGTTAAGAATTGAGGGGATTCCCAATTTCATTTTTCTAATCGACTACTTCAAGATAATCAACGGCTTCTCGAGAATGAAATGGTGGCCCCTATTGCATTCAAACCTTGTTTTCAAAATATAATTATAATATGCTGGTTATAAATTATTCATCATTCTATAAATGCTTTTTTTATTTACCAATTACTTATTATCTTATTACATTAATTTTTTGTTTCAGACTTTCTACTGGCTGACATTTTAATGCTCATATTAAGCATCAATGATAATGATTGGTGGGAAGATTAAAGGTTTGAAACAAACGTGTAATTTAACAGTGGCTAAATGTTGCGAAACGAATCCAGCCACTGTAGAAGTTGGTGAAATAGTTTAAGTAATAGGACTGGAGAGTAAGAGAGAAGACAAAGACTACAAGGAAGAAGAGGATTATGATGGGTTATATTTTAGTAGGCGGGAAGGACTTCTGTTTAACTGGCAATTAAGTTCAGCTCCGCCTACATTGAGCCACTCTACTTTTTGAAATAAAATAGATCACTTTCAAAATTCTTCAAATTTTTAAATCAACATAATAGGTGATTATAGACATCATAAATATTCATCTATTTTTAACAAATACATCGATTTTTATCTTCTAACAGCTTCATTTTTGTTTGTTATAAATTCTTTAGCATTTTTCATTTTTTTATTTTAATTTCAAACGATTTTTTTTCGACAATAAACATGTTTTTACAGTTTTTTTCTTCAAGATTAATTTCTCTTTTTGAGTGATATATCAAAAGAATATATGTTTAATGATACCTTAGTTTGAGTAATCTAAGGGCAAGTTTAAAATGAAAACCTTCTTCTTCAAAAAAATGTAGTTTTAATTTAGAGTCTTTTTTATCTTTTAGAGAAGTAAGTTTTATTTTAAATAGAGTAGTTTTTATTACTTGCCTACAGTTTGTCCACGTTTTGGAGCAATTTTTACTCCGTAATGCTTTAGTGTAGGAACATAGTAAGATTTTAGTTAGAGCTTGCAAGCTGAGAGGTAAAAATTCTGTGTGATCATTAGTTTCATTTTCTTGATGATCTGTAACTAATTAAGAATGTCAATATTTTTTTCCAGGTGTTTATTGAGTGATGGTGCATGGAGAAATGTTAGCATAATTAGGAGACAACCGTGGTCAATCATGTTGTGCATATCAACACAGGACTTCTTCAATGGTAATTATGAATAAAAAGTGTTTCTTATGGTATTCAAAGAATTTACAGTAACCCGAGACAGAATTTAAAATATTTTTTTAACTTCAAAGTCTTCAATTACAACTTTGAAGTTGAAATTCAAATTACAAGTATATCATCATGCATATAATCTAAGCCTATTTTTGATTTCAATTTTGTTGTTTCGTCTGCTCTAACAAAGTTGAGATTGAAAATGGATATTATAAAATTTATTTTGAACTTCGGAAATGTATCAATGCCAAACAAACAATGTTATAAAAATTTATGATGACATTGATGACCAAAATAAGATTTTTAGATCAGTTTAAGACATCAAAATCTTCAATGAGGTTGATGATTCCCAAAATGGAATTAAATTATAAGTATTAATTGAAATATCAATGGAATTGAAGATTTTGAAGTTGAAACTGAACTTTAAATTTAGTCTCGGGAAGTTACTTCTAAGTCAACAGATAATTTAACAAAAAATTATTTATCCTTATAATTTTTCAGGCTGAGGACGATGACATAGTGAAGACTAGGCTACATCTCAAAGCTTGTAAGTAAGACAAGAATTATTTTCATGTCATTTGATATACGTCTAAGACGCTCTACTTATTTTTCGGGGGCCCGTCTACTCCATGAAGCGAAGAGAAAATAACGCGGCCGCGTTCTCGTATAGGTTGCACGTAATTCTCAGAGTGAGTTTCGACCCCCGGCGCTCGCGGTGGGACGCCATCTTATTTATTGTTTTAATTATATCAGAATATATCGTTAGAACCCGTCAGCTTGCTCTGCACCGCCAAATACATGAGATTTATTAGAGCGAAAAAGACGATTCTCCACCTCCACATTTTCTCTTTTCTTCCTATATCTCTTTGCTCGCTTTTTTTCAACTCGATCATCTCTCTGACAAACGTACGTCGTGGCTTTCTGCATCTTTCTATCTCGATCCGAGGATCCATCCCCTGGAGAGTCAGAACGTGTGTTGACGCATGTAATATGTTGCTCTTCTACGTGAATGAATTATCAATTTATTAGCAATCACCATGACATATTTTTATCCTTCTTTGTGATCGAATAAAATTTCATGATCTGTCTTATACACGCGATCAAGTCTATTCATTCAACAATATTTTGAGTTTGTCTTTTTTTTTTTTTTAATCAATTTATAATTAGTCCTATATTTTATATTGCTACTCGTGTTCTGATATTGATGATTATTAATTACAAATGCATTGACTTCTCTGTTCAATATTATCAGTTTGTAGACAGTGAAATAAAAATTACAAATTATTATTTTGCCACAAATTGTGTAAAACATGCTGTGAAGTGTACTGATATACTTATTATTCTTATCAGTGTATTTAATGATATGGAAGGATTTTTTTTTTCATTCTACAGACATTGGATTTTTTGTGACTATTTTTCACAGGGATTATTATTCAACAACAGATCGATGGTGTGGAAAGAGTTATAGAGTACTTGAATATTTGCCTGCTGAATTGCTAATCATTATTGCCAGCGGGCTGTTACATTGTTTGCTACTCTTTTAGCACACTCAATATCTCGTATTCATTCTCATCAAAATTACAGTTTGTGAAAGGGTCCAATCAAGTAGATATCGTAGAGCCCTCATAATTCGTGATTAAATAACATTTTTTTCAAAAAATACTTGAAGGTTTTTTTTATTTTTTAATAAGTACATGATTGTTTTTGAATCGAGATATCTATTAAACTTTTTGTTGAAAACAGTCTAACGTTCAATCTATCATCTCTTGATAATTATTTTGATCAAATTTTATACATCTGGCATTTATTTAAGGTAGTTAAGGTATTCACCGGAAGTTCGTATCAAAATTCATGGTGTCTCAGCTAAATAGAATTAATTATATATGAAAAAAAATATCCAAACTTCCGTGTAATTATACTCAGAAATTATTTATAATTCGGTATAAGTAATATTCAGTAATATCTATAAAGTATTATTAATCATTTTATTTCTACAATTTGAAACAATTCTTTGTATGGACCTGTACCAATACATCGACATTACTTACATGTATGTACCACCATATTACTCTTCTTACATTTGTTTGTCGGATAATTCATTTTAATAATTTTTTGTTCAATAACTGATCATCAGAATTGTATGAAATTCCACTGAAGCATTCATTACATATTCATTAATTTTCTGATTTTTTTTTTAAACGTAATTGTAAATTCTGTTTTGTAATATTTATTGAAAAACTATCACGAGTTACCTTCTACCATTAGACTGCATGGTAAAATCGCAATTTTTAATTCCAAATGCCTTCATTTCTAGATGTCAGATCTTTTTTGTTTAGAGGAAAGAAATGTTTATTTTTCGTTACTCTATAAAAATAATGCAATTTAAAAAAATTGTAAGTAACCACTCTCGCGAGATAACTGCCTTAAGCTTTTATATGATGATCAGTCATCAATTTTGATTGATAAAAATCTTATGAAAATACAGAACCATAGATAAATGTTGGCTCTGGTTTGCAATAATTTTTTTTAGCATAAGCAATTGTTGGAAATTCAGGATTATGGTGGAGGAATATTAATGAAGTGAATTGAATTAAAATGAAGTTTGCAGTTACGAAAGATCAAAAGTAATTGTTTTCTCATAATCTTTTGTCTTCTCGCCAACCCTTCATGTTTTTCCTACCCCTCTAATTTAGTTTACCTCCTGTTCTCCTTTTCTTAAGAACATGTATTTTTTTTATTGTTCTGTTATTTTTCATTGCACCATAGTCAGGCGGCGTCTGGGCGCGCGCCCGCTGGTATGTCTGGTATTTTTGGCCAGTCTCACAACCCCAGAACGATTTAATATTGTCCGTCTTTTAATTCACAACATTTTTATATCACTGTAAATTTTGAAAATATTTGCACAAACAAGACAATTGAAATATGTAAAAGAGAGGAACAATAAATATATAAGGAAATAAATTAAAAAATTATGACGATATAATTTTTATTTTTTATTTCATCTGGAGATGATGTTGCTGACGTTAGGGGTTAAAATAATATTAAAAAATGGTCAAAATATATTCAGATAGACACACACGCGACCACAGTGATCCCTATCTACATTTGATAAATTACTGTCCCTACTCACATCTCTTCTTGACTATTCTCTTTCCTTTTCTTTCATATTTTAGTCTCTTATTTTTTTTTTATTTGTCTTTTTAAGCCTTTCCCTTTTCTTTTTTTTTAACTTTTTTCTATGTCCAGAACGACCATATTCCACCTTTGCCTCCTCCTTCTTGCTCTCTAGTTTTTCGAGCTCACCTTAATATTAATTTGCTCGTTCATTGTCCACTTTTATTACTCACATATTTCACTTATTTTTATTTGCTTTCATTATTTTGTCATATGAATTCATGATTTTTTTTTACTCTTCTATCATTTTTTGCCCTAAAAAATACCAAATAGTAAACTACTTTTAATTTAACTGTCCTCGAAGTAAGCACATCAATATAATTGAATAATCCCCTTTAACACATTAAATATTTTTATCCTTTTTTTTACTTTTTAACTATTTTAATTACTCTTCAATAATTAATTTTTCAATTAAAATTTATTCTTGGGGTTTCATAAATAATTTTATTAAGAGAATACTTATTACGGTTAATAATAAATATGATTTAAATAATGATAAATAAGAATAAATCTACGTCATGCTTCTATACGAAGTAAGCTATTGAAAAATCATAAATTAGTATTTGTAAGCACTGAATAAATTTTCATTTAAATATCGCCGCCGCTTCTACTCGATGATGATGTATTTCTTTTACCTGATGACGTATGGAGAGTCCACGTCGACGTCGTTTCGTTTCTCCCCAAGGCATAGAACCATAAATCATGATGGGGTTGGTTGAAGAAGAGGAAAAAAAAAACAAAACATATAAAGAGAAGAAATGAAAGAAAAGTAGACATTTGAAGAAGGCTTCAAATTAGGTATAGGTGATGTGCTTGAAGATTTTCTTATTTGTTTAAACGAATTACTATCCTGTTATTATATTTATACTATCATAAGATACCACTTTTTGATCAAAATAACCGTCATATTGCAGTTAGAATTAAGACATGTCAAAGATAAAGTAAAAATTACTCATTCAAGAAATATCAATTTCATTCTAAAATGGGTAAGTTTTATCTCCTGGTTGTTTTAGCTGTAATATGACGGTAATTATTAATCTGAAAATGTTCTAATCCGTTGTCGACCCGTAGGACATTTCTTTATTAAACCTTAATTATCCTGCTAACACTGCAAATCCCAAAAAATTTAGGTGTTTAGTAATAAAATGTTTAAAGTGTTAAATAATTAAACACCTAAGTGTTTACAATTTTGAACATCATAAACAAATTATAGCATTTTGGTAAACGGCAAGAAACGTTTAAAAGTCGTCTACAAAACTGCTATAGTTCGTTTATGATGTTAAATATTACAAATACCTTAAGTGTTTAGTTCCTAAACACTTGGATTTGCAGTGAAAATATATACTAAATATTTAAGTTCATTCAAATCAGTCATAAAATAAAAAAAAATAATGAATAAATCTACTCAAATTGTATATGTAATGATTAAACACTAGTATACACTAGTTACTGTTTATTTACTTGGTGTTTATTATCATTATCCGTCAAACAAAATACTGCAAATTGTAGTGTTTTATTTCAATACCCTTAAAATGGTTTAAAATGACGTCACTTTAAAACACTGGAGATTGGCAATGGTGTCATTGTATTATAATATATCACACCGAACATTTTAGTATCAAATACAAATCATAGATGGGTAACTTGTTGATTTTAGCGAGTTTGAATTTCGTGCATTGATAAAAATGACATGTTTAAATTCGTAATTCGTTTTTTTTTAGTGTCTAAAATATTTAAATAAATAAGTAATAATTAATATTTTTTCATTTCTAAGAGATAAATATTTTTTTATTTGTTTAAACCTGTTATATTACAAAGTATTTTTAAATGATCCTGCACTGAGAAAAGAATTTCCTTAAATAAAACAATTTTATATTTAATTAATAAAAAAAACTTGGAGTATTCTCAAGATAATATTTGTTCCAACAAATGAAATTTAATTCATTTGAGTAAATAAAATGATTTCAATCAAAAATTCATAATTTCAAAGAAATATTTTATTACCATTATTTGAAATATCAATGTTAATGATCGAATGAAATATTTTTTGTATGAAGTAAATTTTTTTCTCAGTGTGGGCTATAAAGGGTTAATGCTGTCGAAGTGATTGTAAAAAATGAATTATTATTACTAAGGAATTAAGTTTAAAGAAATCTAAATCTATTACGTAATAGTAAGTGGAGAATTTTTCGAATAGAAATGAGCATAAAAAAATGATTATTTAATATATTTTTTTTGAGAATCCTAAAATTGTTTGCATTGTTTTGGAAAAAACGATGATTTGTAAAACCGTTACGGTACGATTGAAAGGTGTATTATGTATGTATACGAAATTAAATAAGAGATAAAGACTTGCCCTTTGAAATAACCGCGACAAAGCTAATACGGAGTTATTAGACATGGTGGGCCATGCTTGGTTTTGCACCCCAAGGCGTATAGAGCATGATGTCCCATGGTGAGGACGCAGTGTGTGAGGGGTTCGATGCTCCTCTCTCACTTTTGGGGCTCACGTCACCCCATACCACGCCTTGACAAGTATATTTTACTTAGTTTTAACTCATACGAGTCAACTGTTGGAGTATTTATGATGTAGATGATGACAAATATGGATATGTATTTGTTTATAAATGATTTTAATTTTATTTGTGTTAAAATAGGTGAGAACATGATTATTTAATTCGTGGATGAATTGTCATTGGAATAGGGTTTTTATTTTTTGATGAGTATTTTGAAAGGGTTTTAGCTTTGTTATTGGAGCTTCGATCTTTAATATGTCTCTCACCCTTAGTAATTTGACTTCAACAAGGGTAGAAGCTTTTAAATAATCACATACTTGAATTTTTATGCTCGAAAAATTGTATAAATTGGAAGAAAATAAATTTTAGATTTCGAAAATAATTTAGTTAATTAATAAAATGATTTAATATATTTTGTTAATTTAGAAATATTTTATTTGTTTGTTTTATTTATTATCTCTAATTATAAAATTATTGTATTCACGTCATTTATAAAGAATACTATTGATTGTTACAAAAATACTCACTGCCAAAATTGTATAATGTTTTTGGTCCAATTTCTAATGGAAGACTGAAAAGAGAATATTTATAATAGCTGCAAAAATCATTTTTCTAAAGCAATTATTTGAGATATTATCAATCAACTATTGTCGAATTAAGAAAAGAGTTCCTCAGTCGCTTCAATGCTTAGGGTTTCCCCCCATTGATTTTTTTTTACCCCTTCTACCACGTTTTTTGTTACTACGCAAGCGTACAAGAGCACATGAGGAACTCTCTTCTCAGTCCGACTATATGTAGATAGTCTCCACAGCTATCAATACCTTTCAATGTAGATATATAAAATCACCTAACAATTTAATGAATAATTCTGCGGTTGTTTGATAAAACTAGAAATCGATATCTTCGTGAACAAGTTCCATTATTTTTTCCATCAAACACACACAATTCTCATAACAAAATATTTTAATATTAATAAAAAGAATATAAATATAATATGATCTGATTGAAAAATAAAAATAATATATCACAATAAATATTCTTTTCGAATTAACCGAATTTAAATAAAAGCTATTTACCGCCAATAAATTCAACGACCAATTGAATGACGAATAAAAAACTAACGGATATGACGCAATTATGACGATATTCACTAATCAATTTTTTAGAAAAGGAATATTTTTTTTTTTCTTTCTTCTTCTCTTCGTAATTATTTCATTGATAACAATAGTACATTTTACATCTAGGGAGGAAAAGTAGACTAGTTTGCACCACGTGTAAAATTACAACGTGTTTTATGATAGTCTAATTGACCTCCTTAGAGCTGAATATGATTTTTCGTCATACCTGAATGGAAAGTTCAATCCCTCTCCAATGGAAAAGTGAACTTTCCGCGCGGATATGAAGAAAATATTATTTTTCACACTCTGAAAAATTAATAGTCGAGTCTTATAGTTGGATTTACTATCCTGTGTTAATTTTCAATTTGACAGAAAATAGTTGAATCCTTTTTTCTCCGTATGAAGTTATCTTAAAGTAATTCACTTGAATAAAATAGAAAATGACAATTGCCAACAATTAAAAACTCAATAATATTCCAGTAAATGCTGATTATGAATTACAAATTTTAAATTTTTCCTTGAAAAAAAAAAATTTTTTTTCCAGTTCGATTATTTAAATTTACAAATCAATTCCCAATAATAAATCTTAAGGGTAACAAATCCAACGTATTTCATACAATTCTATCATTTTTTCCACTGCCACAATTTCATTCACTCCTATATCTAATGAGCATCAAAGATCAACGGTTTCTTTTTGACAAAAATAAAAATAATCAAAGTCAAAAGTGAATCATAAGAAAAAAAGAACCTGATCGTGAGAAAATGATGAAGTCTATAATTTGGACTTCCGTTCTCATAAGTCTCTAAAGACACAATGAAACCGTAGTCTAATAATGAAAGGAATGAAGGGAGCGCACATGTACCCCCAGCGAACTCGGTGCTATTTTTTTTTCGAGAAAATAGGGTCCTGCACCTGGAAGAAAGCGACGATTCCGTGACAGGACGTCGAATGTAACCCGACGCCATGTAAGATCTGCAGGTGCCGGTCGTTTGTTCGGCTCGCGGAAACCCCGCAGAGAACAATGAAAGAGGGTACCCTTTAAACGTTTTAAAACGTCTCCTACTCCATACGTATATTTGTCCATCTTGTTCTTATAGATATATGAATGCATATATTGTTCCTTTACTCTCTTTATCTTTGACCTCGACTCCTTGAGTCAATGAATCGAGATCGACCTTTGTATCACGCCAAATCCCCCGTCTACGATTTTACGCCTCGAGTCTTTCAACGACTGTTTGCACTCTTCAAACGTACTCCGCACGTGCTTAAAGTACGTTAATCGCTTCTGCTTAGGGTCCTTAAAGTCAAAAGAATTTTTATGCTCTAAAAAATCGTTTGGAATATCTACTTTTTCTTGTCATTCTTGTGTAAATATTGGTCTCAAAATTTTTATTTCTATGTCTAAAAATAAACTGGTATTCGGGTAGTTATCTCGCGAGAGTGGTTACTTACAATTTTTTTAAATTGCATTATTTTTATAGAGTAACGAAAAATGAACATTTCTTTCCTCTAAACAAAAAAGATCTGACATCTAGAAATGAAGGCATTTGGAATTAAAAATTGCGATTTTACCATGCAGTTTAATGGCAGAAGGTAACTCGTGATAGTTTTTCAATAAATATTACAAAACAGAATTTACAATTACGTTTAAAAAAAAATCAGAAAATTAATGAATATATAATGAATGCTTCAGTGGAATTTCATACAATTCTGATGATCAGTTATTGAACAAAAAATTATTAAAATGAATTATCCGACAAACAAATGTAAGAAGAGTAATATGGTGGTACATACATGTAAGTAATGTCGATGTATTGGTACAGGTCTATACAAAGAATTGTTTCAAATTGTAGAAAAAAAATGATTAATAATACTTTATAGATATTATTGAATATTATTTATATCGAATTATAAATAATTTCTGAGTATAATTACACGGAAGTTTGGATATTTTTTTTCATATATAATTAATTCTATTTGGCTGAGACACCATGAATTTTGATACGAGTTCTCGGGGGATAACTATCTTAACGTGTGTTTGTTTTTATAAACTTCAAGTGAATGCAAATGAATTTTTGTTTGTCTTTTTTTCGGATCTAAAGGATCTGAAACTTTTTTGGTGTTTCAGTAAAAAGTAAAAGGACTTAATTGGAAAAAATAGTGAAGTAATAATCAATAAATTGCAGACGATATGTCTGAGGATCTAAGATGGCGTTGAGACAAGAAAACTCCTCAGTGTAACGACCGTTAAAAGAGTGAAACATGAAAGTTTCAACTCTCACGAGTGAGCACATGTGAAACTCGATTGGTTGAGTGTAGCCTTTGGGCGGGACCACAATCGGTGTCGCTACTTGCTACATTCTCCTCTTTTTTTTTCTTATTTTTATTCATCCCAAGAAACGCCTGCGCACCATTGGAAATATAATAATATAAAACTTGAGTAAAATCATCTTGTAAATATTATCCATTACTATTTTTCTATTTTTTCGTCAGATTATCTGTATCAAATGAATAAATTGCCTGTTGGTTCTTTTCTTTTTTCGTTTGAATTTTAAATTAAACACGTGACATCCCAAGTACGCTGTCGCGCACGCGATCGAGAAAACTGTAATGACAACTATCGCGACGGGTGGTATGACTTGGCGGCTCTAGTCCCAATCTTGAGATAGCCGACAACTAAAAGGGAATCACCTAAATATTTTATGTGGGTACACATAAGTAACATGTGAATTTTTGGAGTTATTTAAGTAACTGAAAAATTATTTGCTTGAATTTATCATTTCTATGAATATTCATGAAATTATTAATCAGTTTGAAGTCTACTCATCTTGTAATATTATTACCCAACTATTCATGCCAAACTCTTTAGTTAACGAAAGTTAACAAAAAAAATAATCCTGTCAGTGATTTGTATACACCTTTGGTGTAAAAATTATTTTATTTAAGTGTAAACTTTCAGTTCATTACATCCTACTTTTTAATTTAATTTAATCAATGTAACGTTAATTTTTATTATTCAGAGTAATTTTTATCTTTTTAATTTCCCATAAGGAAGTTATTGTAATTGGATCGATTGGTGAAATATGAATTTTCATCATATCTCCATGTTTCAAGATATTCGCAAGCATACTGATCAATTTTTGGAATGATGTGTGTGTGTACGTACGTACGTATCTACGTACGGATGTCAACATTTTTTTCGTTTTCAATATCTCAAGAACGGATTGAGATATCGACTTCAACCAAAATTTATTCGAAACATATTGTTATAAAAAAAATCTGAATGTAGTTTTAACAAATTCGGTCCAGCCGTTTTTTTTTATAACAAAAAAACTAATAATAAATAAATGACAAGATTAACTATTTTGAATATTTTTAAGCAAAAGAATAACAATTTCACTTGAAAATAAACTCGATATTGACTAAACATTATTTGTTTACAACTAAATATGTTCATTATTTATTTTGATCTTAAAGATGTAGGTATTTGATGTAATTCAGCTCGAAATTTTGATGTCAATTTGGGAATTTAATTAATTAAAACTACAAAGCTTGAAAGAAAAAATTAGTAAATATTGTTGTAATTTTTGTTCTGTCATTAAAGATCTATTTAAATTCTCATCGAAGAACCACCTTCTTAATGCACTGACAAGCGGCTAAGTTGAGAGAAAGGTTTAGAGATGATGAAAAAAATAAAAGAGTGAATAAAAGGTATACGAGAGAGAGAGAGAGAGAGCGGGCGTATCATTGTATGAAGTTATTGTTACTCGATGAAGAAGCAGATGAGTTTTGCTCAAAGACTTTTTAGTCATTGTTGTATACCGACATTTTAAACCTTTTTTCTCTGATCATTATTACTCCAATCAGATGGAACGACCTCCCAAAAGTTTAATTAAAAAACATTATTTTATTAACAGTACAATTTGTTTAAATTTTTTAATAATGTTATTGAAAATTAATTTTTTAAATGATGTTTCTTTAGATAAAATAGTGGTTTGGTTGATCCAAAATATATAATGAACTCTGCTGAAGGAAAAGCCGGAAAAGAGGTTTTAATATCCTGAAAAGAAAGATACAGTGAGTCACAAAAGTCTTCGTACACCCAGCTAAATGATTACTCTATCATTAAATATTCATAATATTTCTTAATTTCTTATCAGTATACTGATGTGTTTATTTAGCAAGAGGGTACGAAGACTTTTGTGAGTCACTGTAGTTCGTAACAATTAAATATGGACCTGATTACGTTTTCTTACAGTGTACCGTAATATTACTACCCTACTACTACTCTATTACGACCGTAGAACTACCTTATTACATAAACAATTACTAAATAGTCTTAGTCTAATTTTTTCTCTAACCCTGAATTTATTTTATCAAGGGTGTTATTGCTACCTTTCAACGACTCTCTACTACTAGAAAAGAAGGTAAAATTATGGATCACTTTTTATATTTACTAAATCATATTTTACTCAGTTAAATCATCACTTCTCGAATCTTCTGTTTATTGCCCAGAAATGATTTTCCAACATTTTGAAAGATTAGCTGATGAAGGATGTAGTGTGTTCTCAAAATAAACGAACAGACCATAATCCTACCTTCACTTTTACCCTATTACTACCTATTACATAAATAATAACTTGATGGCCCTGATCTTATTGTCTCCTTCAAACTTCAATTTACTTCTTTAGTAGTGCCACATCAGGCAATGCGTCCCAGAAATGAAGTGGACCATATTCAGGACTCCAGAGTTAAATTGCTACCCGGGCAGTTGCAAATGTAAAGAAAACAGAGCGTGCTAAACGCGTGCCAAAAATTCAAACTTCATGAAAAACATCTGGCCACTCGTTAAAAAAATCGAGTGGCAAAGTTCAAGTACACTTATCTAGAGAAAAAAAGCATTTCTGGGCTTTTGATCTCTTAGGTGTTTCTTAAGTATAATGGTAAGAAACAGCTTGGTTCGTGCTATTATGACATTTTTTTTAAAATTCTATGCAATATATTACATCATTTTATGTATAAATACTCTAAAAAATTACACTTAATAATTGTTAAAGTTTACTTTTATTTTTTATTTAATGATAATAATTTATTATTAAATTCATTTACTTAATAATTTATCTATCTAATAATTAATAATTTTATGCTAATCAGAATCAGGAAAAGTAGCTTTGAAAAGTAATGTATAATTTAAATGAATTAATAAAATATCTTTCATGCTTTTTACAAAATTCATTGTAATTATTAAGTAAAATATTTATTCATTATTATTTTTTTTTTTTTCGTGGATTAATGTAATTTTTTTCCAGTGTCTTTACAGTTCAAAATGTATTCTCTTGAATGAATAAGTGAATATTTATTAATTGTTAGTGCTAATTCGATTACTGATTTACAGTGCCACTGCAAATCCAAGTGTGTTATTCTAGTAGACACTTTCAATACACTAAGTTTCTTCAATGTTAAATGCCGTGTAAAAGTGTGTAAGAAGTATCTATAAAACATGGATAGTTTGTCAATATTTACTGATTACCAGCGCCAATCCTATCACTGAATGAATCAGTCATTGGATTGGCACTGAATATTAGTGAATATTCACTGATTCGCAGTAGTTTTCATTGATTCAGTTTAAGAGAATATTAATACAGTCGAACTCCTTTAATTTTTAGCCCCGTAATTTTGACTTAAGTATATTGAATGTCGTTATGCCATAGTTTGGTCCATATATTAACACAGGACCCCGTAATTTTTATTCTGAGAAAAAGTTGCCTTGAGACGTAAAAATAAGAGGAGTTCGACTGTATGATAAATAAAAAATCGTTTATTAATTTTATTATAAATATTCTTAGAGTTATTACTGAGTACACTGCAAATCCAAGTGTTTAGCAACTAAACACTTAAAGTGTTTTTGTAGATGATATTTAAACGGTTCTTGTCGTTTACCAAAATGCTATAGTTTATTTATGGCATTTTACATTGTAAACACTTAGATGTTTAATAATTAAATACTTTAAACGTTTTATTACTAAACACCTTAATTTTTTTGGGATTTGCAGTGCAGTTGTATGTAGTTTATGGCACTCATTTGATATAAAAAAAAATGTCATAATTAAATATGAGGTCACTGCAGTGGCTTTCTAATGTCATGAATTTTTAGAATGATGGATGAATCAAGCCACACTTTATGACATTTGCGTAGTACAATTATCGTTTTGACGTATGCACATCATACCGGACATGAACTCTAGAGTATTGGGTGACCCCCCATGGAACCTCTTCTTCGCGTGCCACGGGGGTCCACGTATTGTCGTAAAGGGAAAGCCTCCAGGGTTCCGCATCAACTCCTGAATGCCCTCTCTTGCACCCTGGGAGGCATCATCGCGCCCGCTCTGTAATTTCGCGATCGACTTGACGTTTTTCATAGCGACCTGCGATTACTTCGTGTGCGACGCGACGGTTAATCCCAACAACTGTGCAGTCACCTGGTTCATGAGCTTCTACAGATCAGGGAAAAAATTATCCGGTGATTGGTTAAGGAAAAAGTGATCAAAAAATTATAAAGCTAATTGTTGGAATCAAACTGCTTGATTCTTTTCTTTATTTTTATTCATTTTTTTTTTAATGGCTTTTTGAAGCATGGATATTTTTTTTTTTTTAATATCACTAACGATCTCTGATAATCAATGTAATGTTTATATAATTTTTTACATGATTATAAATATTTTTAAAATCTGTATTTAATATTGTAAAATCATGATATGAGAAATAATTAGAAAGAAGTAAATTTTGTAATGAAAGAAAGATGTCTGATGTGCTCTACTTTCAATTGTAAATTAATATTCTTTTATTTAATAAGTACAATAAAAATCTGTTATGTACACTACAAATCTGAGTGTTTTAAGTAAGAACATTTTAAATATTTGAATCGTGAAAAAATGATTTGAAATACAATTAAAATAAATATTCTTCAGTTTAAGTGTTTTATGCTCAAAAGCTAGAAAACATTTTAAACGTTTTAATGAATTTAAACATTTTTTATGTTTAAAAATTACATGAAATGCTATTTTCGCAATATTATATCAAATTTATATTCTGGTATAATAATAGTGAATTACTTTAATAATTACAATGTTATTTTAAAACTCATATACTAATATGTCATAATTCATATAAATCTACTCTCGTTTATTTTCACAAATTTATGATCAATAATTATTAAACATCATATCTTATTTAATTTTAAGTATTCAAAAGGTACCAATAAAAATTTTATAATTAATATTTTTAAATAATTATTACTTATAAAATGTACTTCAAGTGTTTGATAGAAAATGAAAAAAAAAAACAGATTAAACGCATCTATATAAAACATTTAAAGTATTACTTTATAAACACTAAGTAATTATGCTGTATTTATTTTTGTCTTCACTGAGAGAAATATATAGTTGGATTTACTACTAATAATTTGAAAAGGACTCAACTATTATTTTTAAGAATGTTAGATGTTTTTTAGAAGAGGATCACTTGATAGTTGTAAACTAATTAAATATAAACAAACAAATCAAGTATTGTTAACAACAAATTCTGTCGTTTGTCTAACAAAATACAGATGGGAACAGACAATTATTTTACAATATTTTTGTAGTCCTAATTATAGAAGATTTTTTAAATTATTTGAATGATTAATTAAATTTTATAAGTTGATGAATTATAAATGATTAAAGACTGATTTATTATTTATTAACAAAAAAGAAATATAAATAAGTATAATTAATTGAAAAATATAATGCAAATTCACAAGTAAATCTGATTTATTGAATCGAAAAAAATGAAGAGGTGGGGGACAAATCTTTCAGGGTGACACGAGTTTTTCGTTTAGCGATCATTACGCATTTGGCACTCATGTTTCTGAGTTGCTTGCCTCCCAGTGAGACCCCCCATTTTGCTTTTATTCTTACCGATGGGGATTCCCAAGCAATGGGCATAGTTTAAAGGTGTATGTGGGCTATGGATTCTTTGGCCACCGTTGCTGCTGTTACTCCGTATGTCGGATAGATGTACGTGCCCCCCACGTGTTTTACATGTGCCCCCCGTATCGCGAGCAAACCAAAAAACCACCTAAGTTCTAGATTCTTTAATTAAATATTTTTTCATGTAGTATTATTTATTAACAATGCTCTTAGTCGGTTAAAAAAAAATTCTTTTTCTCATTTTATTTTTAATTGTTTCGCGACTATTGATAGCACGTGATCACTTGGGCTATTTAAATTTTCTCAAGGGTCTCGTTATGATTATTGTTAACGTCTTTGTAATTTTTTAAAGGGGAGGAAATTCTTAGGTGTGGACAAAATGTTGCATGGCTCTATTAAATTTTCATAAATGCAATGTGCGATAAAGTTTCATGAGTGAGATTATTTATGACTGCAGAAGTTGCGAATCAAGATGTAAAGCGTGGGCGATGCGACAAGATATGAAGGTATGGTGCAAAAATATATATATTTAAAAGAAGAAAAATATTTAAGGGCGAGAAATGTCTCAGACAACAGTGAGTTATTGAAATGTTATTGTGGCCCATAGAAAGCTCCAAAAGAAGTTGTAAAATTTTATATGAGAAAACAATCATTTTATTATGTATTGAAAAAAAAAAAATAATTTTTCTAATGACACTTAAACAATTAGTACAAATTTATTAAGTAAATATTTAATTAATAAATAAATTCATCATTTTAAAAATTATTATTTATTTTCTTTGATAAACATTGTCAATCTTTGGGTTAAAAGATTGTTTTTTTAATTATTTTTATTTAAAAAAGAAGATTAAAAAATTCAAAATAATGAGATAAGGTTTTGTTTTCTACACTGGTCTGTATTTAAACAAGAATAAAATGGTAGAATTTTTATTGTAGTAAAGAAATGTTTATTAATAAATAAATCATATGAAAATTTGTAAAACACGATCAGAGGAATTTTGACATTGTCTGTACTCAACTTCATAATTTTCACGTCCTACGCAAGCGACTATCTTGTGAAATAATCATGTGTATCTCGACGATGCATAAATTATATTGCCATATGACATTGGCAATATAAAATGTCCTCTAAAAATTATATATAGAAAGTCAATATATTCCATAGAAAAATATGTGTCAATAACTTGAGGTAGAAACAATAATATAAAAATAAATGAAAGAGTTTTATAAAATACTGAAATTAATATTTAAATTCATAGAGATATTTTTATAATTAAGAGGAAAGAAGAAGAAAAATTAAAACAATTTTTATTGGATAATAATTTTGGATAATTTAGTAAAAGGGTTCTCATACAGTAATATATGGATTTTAGGTTCTCTCAAGTCGAATAAAACATCGAGGAAATTATCAATGAATGTAGATAAGAATCATCGATAACGGACAGAAGAGATATAAAAAATAAAAAAATATTAAAAAATGGTCTTTAAGGTCTCCAAAGTCTCCACGTAAAGGAGTCTAGACATTTTAAATTTGAATAATATTTTTATGAATGAGAAGACGCATCATAAATCCGAGGAGAATGTCAAAGAGGCAGGACTTTTTTCTATTATATTTCTATCTTATATATTTTTTTTTCTTCATTTTTTTTCTTTTATATCCCCAAATTTATTTTCTGTTTGATTTTTGGCTCTCTAATTCAACCCAGTGTCTATGACCCCATGACTGATTGGCTTTATTATTCAATGTTATCATGTATTTATTTCTATAACGAGATGATTCCTTTTTTCAACTAAGTAGGGTCGCGATCCCAAGGAGAATAAGGTTTAAATTACTAGGGGATGATGCATAATCAGAAGCTAGATCAACTGTTTTAAATATTCCACCACTTTGTCATAACCCATTTTGAGGATTAAAAAAAGTGATGAAGGTCAAAGTGAAGTAGGACATTGAACCACAATAGAGCAATAGAGTTAACTATCAAGAAGTTTAGGGGAAGCTGAAGGAAGACTTTCAAAATAATGCTTTTATTAAGTTGCAGAGAAATTTATTTTTTTCATGGTTGTTTGATTGTACTGATAGAAGAGATTTGTAATAATAAAGGAGACTTCTTAATTGTTAAAAAATATTTAGTAACAGTTATAAAATGATATCTTAACTATTAAAAATAGTTTTGTTACAGGACAAAAAATATTTTTTAACAGTTAATAAATCTTCTTGACTATTAAGAAATATAATGTAATCAATACAATTCATGTTTTATTGTGGATGTATGGCACTTTTATAAATTTCACTTTTGAAACTTGAATTTAAAATATATTATAAAGTAAACAATACTTTATCGATTTTCATCAAAAAAATATATCGTTTCCACTATATTTTATGAAATAATTGAACTTAAAAACAAAAAAACTGCTAAACAATATTTCTTTACAATACCATAAGACTTATTTATTATAAAATCACTAATGTGTTTATAACTAAGGTTTTTTTATTGCTATAAAATATTTATTAACCGTTAAAAAACATTGATTTCAATAATTAACTTAGTTGGTAGTGAATAAAATTGGTTTCACACTTCATTAAAAATTATCAGAATGATTTCAGGTTTATACATTTCAAAGTAACCAAAATAATGATTGAATACATGAAAAAATGGAGGTCCATGAAAATCCAATTTAGGAAACATTTATTAGAATCGTACAATAAAGATATAATGATACTCAATTAAATAACTTCATTGACATCATTGTATCTCATCTTCATCTCCCCCTTGGGTCTTTACATAACATAAAAAGCTTTATATCTATTCTCAAAAAATTAATTATTTAAAGTAACAAAATGTTTTTGTTACAAGAGATTGGTTGATTTATAATTTTTTCAAGCCTTCTCAATTTCTCATTCGTAACACTTTTGTTTGGAATAAAATTCCATCTGGCACGCGAGGCTTTAGCCAATTTGGGCGTCAGATCAGATCGGCAGGGACCACAAAATGTCTGCAGGCGGGTATGAGGTGAAGAAAGGAATGGTTGTAGGGAATGTAGAGAGAGCGAAAGTCAAGTTGAATGAGGAGAGGAGAGTTTATAGCGAATATCGAAGTGTATTATAGACATAGAGAGAGATATATATATATATTCGATGAGTAGAGGATGAGGAGAGAGATGAGTTGGAACGGAGTAAAGGAACACATGTCGCTTGATGTATCCCGCAGTGTTTCGGATTCGATGCGTAGGATTCATATATTATATTGCGCGTGAGCGCGGGCCAAAACTTGTGAGGTAAAACTTTTTAAGGAGTCTATATTACACATTTGTAGTGGATTCAAGACGATGCATAGAGCGAAGCAAACGAGGAGACAGATGAACTAATGCTTTCGATCACGGGAGGGCGTCTCTTATACTTTTTACTTATGATTTATTTTGGGATTCGTAAGCAGACATCAGTTTTATGTGGAGACAAATTAGTTCTTATCTAATCTATTATTTATTTCAAAAAGTTTTGAAGTTTTTATGATTTATTAAACATTTTTATTCTTTGAATTATTTTTATTTTCAAAATATTCATTTTTTATTATTATTGTTGAGAAATAATTCATAATATTATGAATAATTGACAGCTATATGACTGTTTCTACAATTAATTCTAGTGATTACTACTGGAAGAAAGGAAAAATGCTATTTAAAAGAAATATTCTGTTATCGCAATGAATTAGCAAGCAGCAGAGGTCTAGGGATGCTAAACAATGAATTGATGACTGCAATCCATACCAAGGTGATCAAAGAATTAAATGTCTAATGAGTAGTTAGTTGGTGATCAATTACTGGTTCATGATAAGGCTATTGGGGTATTTATTTAGAATTGGAGCTCCAGACCTAACACATAATTCAACGACTCCACGACTTTTACAGGATGACCTCTCCAGAAAAAATACACTGCTGGGACCAGGGATCAAACCCAGATCCTCCTAGTTACATGCTAGGATGCTCTATCACTTAACCTATCTCAAACTCGTGTAAATTCTTCCATCAATCGTGCCTGTACTTTGTTTTAACATGCCCCTCCCTCACTCCACTGTCCCTCTTACGGCCTAAAGTAAAGTATAGAACACTTATATTTGTTTCCCGAGGACAATTGATCTGGAGCCCCAAATCAGCACTTTTACCAGCTATTTGTTGACATCTAGATCATTATTAAAACATTCTAAGATAGCTGGAAGGTAGCTTCAAGGAAGTTCTTCATTTATTCAAATATTTCTTCTTTATGATCCAGAGTTGCTTTTAAAAGTTGATATTGAAAGTAGTAATGTGATACCAAGGACTACTTCCATAAAATCCTAATTGCTCTGCAATAAAGGTACAAGAATAGTCAATGAATGGACAACCAGGCAATGATCAGGTCATAATTAGTCTAGCATTGACCATCAAATGGTGTTATCATCTAGCCATGACTCAGTTGTAACTCAGTCATGGGTCCAATCATGCCCTGGTTGGGTTCATCCCTAACTGGCCTAGCTTCTTTTTCTGTTAGAGCTATAAATTGAATTCGTTGCAGCCACCTTTTTCCATGTTAACATACCAGAAATGGAGATCACTGCAGGTACAAACCTCTGATTTGTTGTAGTTATAATATATTTCTATGTATTTCTCAGATTTTCATATAAGTGGAAATAAACCGTTCCACCTGAATAGAATTAAAAGCCCATTTCTAAGTAGCTTTTTTGTTATAATCTTTATAGTCAGAGGATAAATCTCTCATATCTAAAATGAGAGCTTTTACACAATATTTAACACCTCAGTACACAAAATATAAATGTATCAAACCCAACAAATAATTTATCATCAAGAGTTACACCCACCAACTGTCTAGAGAAAATTTATTTCCGTTAGATTTATCGAATTATATCATTCTCAACAACATTCTTTCGTTAGATTAGTTCAATTCATCGCTTGAAGGACTTTTTAAAGCCCGTTAGATCAACTAATAAATCATTTTTCATGTTATCTTTCTTATGTTATGATTCAGGAACATTTTTAAAAGATCATCATTGCGTTAAATGTGACATTGAATTATATGAACTCAAGATCATTTATTTAAAATTAAATTTTGAAATATTTAGATAGAATTGATTATTATTAGGAAGCTTTTTCTGATAATAAATTAGAACAGTTTTCCAATAAAATACTAGTGGGCTTGCTAAAATTATATTTAGAATTTATTGGCAGGTGTTTACTTATACTTAATAGATAGATCTAAAAGGAAAAAAATTAGATTCATAAATCCTGAGGACAGGTTTATTTTTGATAAGATAATTTACACCACAAGGGGTCGTAGAAGCTGTCATCCCTTGGATCCAAGCATGAGAAGGAAAGCAGAGAAAAAATTATGCTTTGGAGTACAAATTGTTTTCTTTTTTAATTCTGCTACGTTTATTGGTAAAATGTTTTCATTTTATTGGAGTAATTTTTCATTTAGCTGATGAAAAAAAAATGGTGATATTAGTGATTTAATATAGTAGGTCTGATCTAACAGTATTGGTTAAAGATCAATGACCTATTGCATCAATTGTACTTTCAGTATAAAGCAGCATAGCTAAAAGTTGGATTTTATTGACGCCTGAAATTCAAACGAAGACATAAAAAAAGTCAAGTTTCACTTTTCACAATGATATACAACCGTGGCTAGATCATCTGTAGAAAGAATACCTATGGCTTTATATTACAGGTCTAAACACCGTAAAAGTTTACGGTCGGTAGTGGTTTGGTGGATTTTTCTTTGACCAATGATTTACGATTTCATTTGGTACTGTGGAGATGACTTAAGTCAATTCTGTCGAAGAGAAATCGCAGTCGATTTTTTGTCCAATTTATTTCGTGACGCTATTAATAACGGTAAAATTTTCAAGAAAACAAGAAATAAATTTTTATTCTCATGAGTATTTGATAATAATTTTTTTTAAAAATATATTATTAATTATTTAAAATCATTCAATATTAAATGTTATCATTGTTAGAATATTAAATTAACAAATGTAATTGTTAAATTCAATTGTATTTTATTAAAAGCTACAATTTCAGCAGTGTTGAAATTTTTGTTGATCAATAGTAAAAAAATTCTTAAAGATTATTTCAATTGTTAAGTTACACTTTTATGATTACTTAATAATTTATTGATCCTTTTTTATCAAAAATTGCTAACCAAGCTCCAAAGAAAAAAAAGAATTTCTTTCAAAAAAAAAACACATACCAAAAGTGACTTAACTTTTTTCCACAGATGTCAAAATATAAAAAAAGGTTTATTGAGACTTCACTATTGTTAATTTTTTCTAATGAGTGACAAGTCAAAAATAAACTAAAAAATACTTAATATTTTCCATGTCTATGGCATTATTAAAAAAAAATGAATGAAAATTTATTGGTACATAAAATGGTAAAAAATAAGTAAAAATACTGAGGTTATAAATTAAAAGACGAGTTAGTTTAAAGCCAAGTGTCGTGTAACTGGAAAAAAAAGGAAAGGCAAGAATTTTTTGGCAGAAAGCCTTGCGTTTCATCTTGAACGAGTCCTGGAAGATCATCGAAAAGCAGAGGAATAAAAAATTTACGGTACCAAAAAGAAGAAGGAGCAGCCAGTTAACAAAATAAGAATAAGTATAAATGAATAAGATGGATACAGAGCTAGGAAATAATAATAATGAAAAGAAATACGAATCAGAAGCTGGAGCAAAGTATTAGAGAAAGAATGCAACATCAGTTGGTATTTTCCTGCGAATGTCTAAATCACTTAAATTCTCAGAGACCTACCACGCGCCTATTCCTCCTCTTTAACTTCCTTCACCACGAGTTCTTTCTTCAAATTCAATTCTATGGAATACAGAGAAGATAGCTAAAGTACAAGAAATATATAGTTCTTTGCCTTCCTCTATTATCCGGCTGTTAAAACGATAAATTGACCGTATTCTTTGTGATTTCTGGTAGCCCTCCCTCTCTTCCCCTTGTGGGTCCAACATCTAGAAACCCTAAAAGTCATCGGACAACTCGAGTACGTGGGCTGGAAATTTTTTCTAGTCGTGAAAACTATGAGAATTGACTTACTTTCAACAAAAGAAAACAGAAATTTAAAAATAACATCACCTGCCTCATATGTCTGCTTGGTACCCTGATGGCTCTTCTGCATCATCGCCAAGTAAGAAAGGCCAACAGGACAAGTTTTGGTATACAAAGGTTAAAATTGGACAATATACCAAAGTTAAATATCATTGTGGGTGTATCTGCAAAGGAAACAAAATGAACATTTCCTCTCACCACCCAGAACGTGAAATACACAATCGTCTTTTTAAATTGACGAACAGACAGACTTTACCTTTTACTTATTAATGGCTTGACAATCATCTTATTTATTACTTATATGCGCACATAAACCTATAACGACTCCCCAGAGAATTTCTTTCATTTAGATAAAGAGTATTTTTACGGAAATTTCAATGTTGGCAAAAGATCAAGAGGGGAACACATTCCTGTGGTTTCAGTTTTCATATTCTCATGGGGTAAGTCAATTTAGGAACTTCTGAAATATTGAATTACTGAATCATTTGGATTATTAAGGAATCATGAATAGCAAGTTTCAGTTATATTTTAATATTAACTGTTAAAGGAAATTGATACCTTACACCTACTAGGTATTTGTATAATAATCTTAGTTAATTCCGAGTTAAAATGTAACACTTAAATTAATTCTTTTCCTTCTATTCCCATTCTTTTTATCCTAGATTCAACCTTTTTATCCTAATATTATCCTGTTTCATTTTTTAAGTAGATCAAAATTAGGATGATAAAGACTCATTTTAACTTTCTAATCCTAATACTATTTTTATCCTTCTGAAGTTGGTAAAAATTAGGATATAGACAGAATAGTCTGATTTCAATCTCATCAATTGATTTGCTTATATCTAGTAGTACTTATGGAAATAGTTGGAATAATTCTCATTACATTCATACTTTTTTAATAATACATATGATTTTAATGCTGATAGTCAGCCCAATTAGAATGAAAATAAAATAAATAATTATAGAAAAGAATGTTTTTGTTAAAATAAAATAACTTGAATCTCAAATAAAATTAGATTGAAACCAGGAAAAGTATAAAATAAAATTAGTATGAGTTAATCCTAAAACTATCCTTTCTTTATATATTATATTTTGACTCGGGAATGCTTATCTCTATACTCTAACTTTCTTCAATATAATTATTGTCAACATTTTTCACAACAATCTTTCCAGTAATTAATTATTAAAACTTGATCTTGCACTTTAATATTTTTTGCAAATAATAAAACACTCTTAGTGAAACTCAGCAGCTTAAAATGATTAATTCAACGGTTTTCTTTCCTTACTTTTTATTATCAAAAAGAACTCTTTTATTTATTCAAAAATAAACCATCAGAATGCATTCAAATAGAATAGGAATAAAAAACAATTTGATTGATCAGAAATTAAAACAAACATTGATGCAAGTATTTTATCTAGTGTTGGACATCTTGTCTTCTGGTGTTGGCAAGAAATTCTTAGCTCATGAGCAAGATGACAGATCTTTATCTGTGAATTTCGGGAGACTGTCTGTCTCTCAGGAGTTGGTCACACCTTATGAGATCTCGGGAATGCCTTGCATCCAACTTGCATCTCATCTCCATATGTCTCTGTATGTCTATACACCTTGCTTATTAATACTCATCTGTAGCTATTTAAATGATGCACGTATATAACATGCTCATGATGTCTGCTATTTATTATCTCCAATGATGATTTTTATCAGAAAATATATCCCAATAAAAAGAGTTATGATATCGAAGGGAGCAGATAAAGCTCAATGGAAATAATTAGATGAATATCTTGTGTTTATCATCATACCTTTGATCAACCGACTTGGACAAAAAGGCGCCCGATTCGCAATTATCTTATTGGATGGCAATTCATGAGCCGAATGATACCTCTATTATAATCTGCAAGCCACCCATTGCGTGAGAGAAAATTTTTTCTCTTCCGGAAGTGATTTCGATACATTTATTCTTGTTTTACCATTTATTTTTTTTTTTTCAATCATAAACTCACTTGAATTTATTTTTCATTTCTACACTGTAATTAACTCATTGATGGAAGCATATTTCTCGTTCATGCACCGAGGAATTCATCAACAAAACCTATTTAAAAAGCTCTCTTGATTTTTACATTCTTTATCCACAAATATCAGACTGATTTATCACATTATCAAGACATATTGCAATTAATGAATACTGATAAAATAATTCGTATACATTCCTGAGATCATTGGAGATAGCAGTAGTTTTGTTATTTGACAATTAGACATCTGGGTATGTTAGATAACCAGTTTTCGTTTTCTCTACATTATCCCACGATATTTACAGATCTTGGTGCACAGATAGCTTAGAAGCCACTTTCCATTGGCAGAACATTGAGAAAGATATTTTGAAAATACGCAAGAAAAAATTTATGAGCTTTAGAAAGTACACCTTTTTCACATTTTCAAACTTTTTCGAAAATCCTTGAATTTTCCTTCAAGGATGTTCCAATTTTTAGAATATTTTTAGGTGAATTTCGTTACGCAATTTCACCCATGCAAAGAAAAACAACTCAGGTCAACTAATAAAAATAACAATAATATTATGTATTTTTTGTAAACTTACAAGAAATACTAGTAAAGTCTCATGTTTATCAACTTTCACTTTTCAGTATTATTAACTTCCCATTTGGAAGTTATTGTAATGGATCGGATTTATCAAATTAGAAATTTTAACAAATCTTCACATTTCAAAATCAGCAGAATTTGAATTCATCATTTTTAAGATGATGTCTGTGTGTACATTTGTTTGTTTGCACGTTGGTGAACCATTTTTCTCCAACGATAACTCAAGAACCAAGCAAGATATTAATTACAAACTAATTCAATTCGAAAGATAACAATTAAAAGATATAATTTTTATTTAAATTGAATTGACAGTTTTTTTTTTTTTTATAACCAATAAAGAGATTTTAAATATTTTTTTTGTTTCGGTTATTTCAAGAATAATAAATAAAAATGTTAACTTTAAATTAATTTTATTTCAAATTATTTATATAAAGAGTATGAATAAATAACTATATTAAAATTGTCATATAGATTGTAAAATAATTTTTACTTATCAAAGACACCAAATAGGAGGTTGACAGTTTGAGTAAACCAATCATATTCAGACCTCTAGTTTTAACATTATTTTCGCAATCATTATAAACAAAACAAAATGCATTGTTTACCAGTTAAATTGGGAAATCCAAAAATTGATCACAAGTTAAAGGGTTGCAGGAAAGGGATGTGAAATGACCTCAAGGTTCAACATCATTGTTTGAAATAATAGCGAGTAAAGGCCACTGGGTGAGTGGGTGAGTGACTTTGCTTAGCATTGTCATTTGGAGGTCTTTAAAGATATATGACTGTTGGTTCCCAGAAACAGTTTATATTCCCGATAGGGATGAGGTAGAGAGATCGTTATACCTGCAGGCTGAGGAGGATCAACGTGGGTCCTCATTTTCAAGATTCTACGGCCCTCAAACCACGATCTTCTCTCTCTTATATATATATTTTTTACCACCTCGTTTATTATCGCAATGAATGTGTGAAATGTCTAGAATTCCCCTTTACTTAAGCTCCTATCAAAAGTAGTATTATTATTTAATTACAATTCTTGCCCAATAATACTCTAGCTAATACTCTTTAATTATTAGTCATGTTTTTTTAATAATAATCAATTACCAATTAACTGGTAATAAATAAGTTATTGTCAAGTAATGATGAAATGGTTAATTGATTGCTTTATTGATTAAAGTTAATGATACTTTTTGATTGATAAATAATAAAAAATAATATAATTAAATAAGATAAAAGTTAAAATTCAATGAAGAATGTGAATTAATAATAAAATAATTAAATTCTATGTATAAAGTAATCACAATTAATCATTGATTTGTATTTAATTCCTCAGAAATAATCTATTATTCCCTTCTTCTGACTTCTATTTTCATATTTTGAAAAATGAATAATGCCTTCCGGTTTTCATTTTGAGTTTTGTACAGAAAAAAAGAACTGTAGGATAAACAGAGTTGTTAGTAAAATGTCGTAGGAAGTCACGAAGATAGAGAAAGATGAAGGAGTGAACGATAAAACGAGATAGTTCTTTTGGGCATTGAGGCCCCTTGAAGTCGTAAATAATGCTGAATGTTGGGCATCATAAGTCAGGTAGACTGGGTCTCCTTGCATGCAGCTAAGTCAAAAGATGCTGCCTATAATGTTGTATAGAATTTAGTTTGCTGAATGTACGAACTATTGGATGGTGTTTGGATGCTGGTGGTTTTCAGAGTCACGCCCTGGAGCAACCCAAGGGGGTCCTGCATCTACTGTAAGAGAGAGAAAGAGATGATCGCGAGTGTAGGGTGGATGGGAAAATGGATATAACACAGGTGTAATATATTTCTTTATATCTCTGAGACAACTTTATAATCTGCTAACATCGATGAAGAATAAGAATCGATTCTTGGAGGTGAGATGATATTTTTTTTTTTCTATCAAAAAGAAATTCTTCGTGTATTTATGATGAATTATTTTACTTAATCCTAGTACTATGATTAAGTTTCCCTTCTTTTTATTTAGGAATTTTTAGAATTCACTCTTTACTCAAGAAGTTTCTTGTTGAACAATAATCTGATGATGTGAATTAATCTAGATGTTGGAACTTGGATGTTGGAGATCAATATAAAGCTTCATGGAATCATTAAGAAGTAAGTGATTAATATTAATAATAATTTAAACATTGATTAATATAACAATTATTATTATGATTTTTATTCTAAAAACTGATCAACTTCTAAGAGTTTTTATTAGCAGAACATCATCAGCAACATTTCAAAACCTCTTGTCATCTGATCTTTCAAAATTTATTTATTCAAAATTCAAGAGATAGAAAAGATACATTTGGTTGGTAAGAAAATAGTGAAAACACTTTTATAATTTGGATATTCTAGAATATAGAGTATCATGATGTTATCACTATGTCTTTACTCTTCAGGCAGATGCCACTCATTGATGGACATGATGACTGCATTGGAAGTTTGGAGACTATTAAATAAATAATAAAATCAAAAGCTGTTCTAAGTGCTTTACTATTATCTAGCCAACTCAATAATTGATAATTATTCAATTAACTTTGAATTAAAAATATAAAATTACTGGTCAGAAAATGAAGATTAATCTAACATTGGATCAACGTGTTCAACCTGGGTCTAATATTAGGTCAGAAATAAACCAGTCTCTATTCCTACCAAGGAATGATGATCTGTAATTAATGGGAATTAAAAATTTAAAAAGCATAAATTTTTATTTACTTTAATGGCAGAAAATTCAAGTATCTAAATAATAAATCAGTTTAAAGAAAAAGAAAGTTTTCTTTTAAATTATTGCTGGACTTGCTATTTGTGTTGATCTTTGTACAAAAATATTCTTAAACACTTTCATTTAGAGCTACAAACATGACTTAAGAGGGATTTTTTAAGCTATCATTTACCACGCTTTAACAACTGTAAAATTAATTTCATTTAGAGAATGACGAAGGCATTTTTTTGCTGAGAAAAAAGTAAATATTTTGGAGAAAGTACTTCTCAAGATTGTAAGTTAAGATAAAGCAGTTTTTTACATTCAGTTGTCTGCAAAGTTCAGGGTCATGACTGTATAATTGAGTAAGTTGTTAAATGATAGCCAACTGATGTCAGGAATACAAATAAAAAATAAAGATCTCTGAAAATATCTAATTTATCATGTGAAATATGCATGAAATGTAGATTTTGACAGATTGAATAAGAAGGGCGTATGGTAGGTCAGTAACTATGACAAATCTTTCCAAGGACATTTATTTATTCTGAGGAAAAGCAGAAGAATAAACAGAAATTTTCATTTAATTTATAAAAATGATGTCAGGGCATCAATTTGGATTGATTGATTGATACAGATCTTTCATGAACAATAATATTGACTTTTTTCTTCTTCAATATTATTCTATCCAAGTTTATTCATTTTTAATCTAATAAATGTATCTATATTTTTCAATATTTACTTTAATTGTAAAAAATGAATAGAAAGATAATGACCTGGATGTTGTGAATGACTACTTAATGAAGCAATCAACGATTATAAGATTGAGTAGGTTGAATCCCACAAATTTTTTTGCTTGCAAATTATATTCGATTCCATCTCTCCACCACCTGGTTATTCTATACATATATGTATATTTCAAGAGGGGACATATCTTTCTGCACATTACGATAAGTAATGAGGTTCTTGTCAACCCCAGTGAAATGTCAAAGTGACAGACACGATAGACGTATGGATTTCTTGAAAACTTTTATTAATTTTTTTATGCCAATTAATCATGATATGGACAAGTTAAAGGAATTAACAATTAATGGAAATTTATAAGATTCAATAAAAAATTATGTAAAATAAATTTAAATACATAATTCATTGTTTGAACTGCTGGAGAAAAATGATTTTGATTGTAATGCTGAAAATAATGTTTATAATAGATTGAAAGTAGTTTATTTTTATGAATAAACTGTGTCATAATCTTATCAACCCTAGGATCAAACAAGCGAATAGCATTAAATTGATGTTATCAATGTAGTGCTATAGAAAATCACTTTTGCTTAAGAGCTCAAACCACAGATTGATCTTAAGGGTAATTTCATCCCCTGGTGAGTGTTTTTAGTACAAGAAAACTCGTTTAATATCCAACACATCAATAGTTGTATATTGAAAATAAAGTTCAGTATGAGCTTTTTATTAATCGTGTTTTAATTATACTAAAAATATTATTTATTAATTAATAAAAAATATTGAAAAAAATAATTTATTGAAATTTATTTTAAAAAATTCATTAAATTTATTGTTACCAGATTTTTCTTAGACTCTTCTGGGAATATTTTATACATCAGAGATTTTTTAAAAAGCAGTTAAAGTTTATTTTTATAATCAACTAAAAGCTGTAAATGAATAAAGTTCAACTATCAGCTAGAAACTTAACTACCATTTTGATATAGCATCTTGATATAATAATATCTTAACAAAGAATTTGCAGTTCCATTCGTTCATTCAAAGTCGTCAAGGCAATTTAGACTTTTTATCACCATATATAAATTTTCGGGTGCTGTAGGAATAAATTTTTTATTTACTCTTCTACACATCTATACTAACATAAACGTCCTATATCTTCAACCAATATATAATAACCTTTTTCAAGAAAAATTGATAATCAGAAGAGAAAAATAACTCATCGTTTCAATTAACAATTCAGAGAGTTGTTGAGCACGCGAACGAATTCGTGTTCAGGTATATATTCGTTGCTTACAACAAAAAAAAAGGGGAACCCCCGCTGTAAAGTTGGAGCCGTGAATCTATAAAGGCGACCATTATGGACGCGTCGTCGCGTAAAAACGAAAAACGTTAACTGGCAAAACCAGACCCGATTCTTCTTCGTTTGTGACGTCTCAACTGGGTCTCTACATTCTGACTCTACTACTAAACTAACATTATATGACCCTGAATCCATATGATATTCGATTCAAGGGAAACCCAACAGACATTTGTTTGCCATTTACGAGCAATTTCGATGGAACCCAGCCGGTCCAGGGAGGGAGTTTTTCCCTCTTTTCATCAACCACCAGTTCTATCCTAGACTTCGCTGATGCTGGTGTCCGAATGCATGAAAAACGTCCCATTGTATTGCTAACTATTAGCTTTCCAATTTCTACGGGTCCATCTTGTCATGATATTCCTGCTGCATCTGCCAAACATTTTCGTTGACTTGCTCAGTCAATTCTCTTTAGCTTTGATGGATTCGTTTGGGTCGACAGGAATTCGTCTCGCTCCTTTACTGCCAACTCATCTTTGTCCTTTTGCTTCATCTACTGCCGTTCTCTCGTGTCTTTTCTCATTTTAAAATAAGAAGGCTAGACCTCCTAACCCCATCCAGATATTATTTTCAAGAAACATCCAAGTTAACTCTTTTGCTTTTGACGGCATTCGTTTACCGCTGTTAAATGCTATATTAATGGTCCTAAAAGCACAAATTTTTCAGCATTATTTTCAACTATTTTTACTTGGAGGCTGGTAAGTCATAATACATTAACAGAGGCTAACAAAATGAGGTAAATGGGCCCATTTTGATAAATTGACTTGGATACATTGAAGTTTGCACAAATAGCAACGTTTAGAGAAATGTAAATTTTGCTTTTAAAAATTTTTGCATTGTTGTTAGATGAATGTTAGGATAAAGACAAATGCATTGGATGATTAACAAGCTGCAGGAAAAATTGTTGAGAAACATTTTCACCTTCATGCTGTGTAATTACAGTTCAAGGTATTGGAAGAAGTCGAGTCAAAATAGAAGTGAAATATAAATTAATTATTTTGAGGATCTTTTAAATAAAAAATAAAGCCATGAAATTGACAGGAATAGAATTGGAAATATTTTTAAATATCCTTAGGACAGGTTTTTCATGGTAAGATTGAAAGGGTTGAACTTGTTCTTTTCATAGATTGAACCATAAATCATTGGATCCTTAAATGATGACTTTCACGGCGAACTGGGTCGTATGTTTATGTTACTTATAAAAAATTGCGTCCCAATACTTTCCAAAGTCGTGTGCTGGGCACATGGCGGAAACGGGTACAAAGAAGTAGACCCCCTATTGCTTAAATTGTTCTCTTCTTTCCGGATGTTATATGGCAGCTTCACCACAAGGTTCTATGCTTTTCTCAAGTCCCGGAAAATATGACTGTGGAAAGTTGAGCTGACACTTTTTCTGTTTGTTTCTAATATGTATCTTATTTTCTGGATGAAATATTTGTAGACCTCCAACGAATAAAAAAAACTTGAACATTGCTGGTGGAAGAAGTAGAAAAAGATATTGTATGTACTCTAGCTAACTTGGATCTCGACAAACTGGCTCCTGGAAAAGTAGATTTTATTGCGAGTTGCCCTTTTTATAGTGATCTTTTTTTACTTCTCTTCTCAGAAACTTTTTCATTCAATTGCTTCATTGTCACATTTTCCACTCCAATACAAAATTATCTACATAATAAATCGTTTGACTTTTTGTCAACTACATTTTTGAATGAATCTCTCAAATGAACTTGCATGATACAATTGACGATATTTTTTAGAGCACAAAGGAGGAAGAAAAAGTAAGGTGTGAGGAGAAAATGTTGGATTTTTTGAGACAAATATATAAATAAGCTTTTATGGAGTGTGTAGGAGAGTTTGATCTTTGTTGATCTAAAAATAGAAAATATTTTCCTTGATCTTATGAAACTTATTGATCTTCATTGAGTTCTTAGAATTAACTTCAATCTATCAACAGTTGATTATTAAAAAAATTTCCATCAACAGTTGTTGTTTTCAATCATTGGAGGTCTCTTATTTCATGGAGAATTAAATGATAATAAAAAAAAAATACCGTTGTAAGCTTAAAAGGATAATAAAACTAATTTTAGTTACTTTTTCTAGCTAATTCTTTTCTAATAATTATGTAAGAGCACGTTTTCAAAACTATACAATAAAGTTGTAATTTTTTTTAAAAGGACACTCATTCATACGACAGAGTCAAAATGGCTTTCAAACATTTAATCAGATGGTAACAACTCAGTTTTATTCCTACAAATTGCCAGATTCTTAGATATCATGAATAATAGATGCTGGACCTTCATGAAACAGAGCTAGAAAAAATTATTCTATACTCTCTTAAATTATATCAGTAAAAATTTAACTGAATTTTTCAGTAACTAAAATTTGACTGAAAAATCAGTCATTTTATATTTGTTTACTGATTTATCAGTTGAATAGTGAGTTCTCATTGTCGTTGGCAAGATTGAGATCGTTTGTGCAATACATTTTCATATAATGTATTGATGTTTTCATCGAGCAAGGTTTAGAAAATTAACGTAAGTAAATTACAATAATATTCCTTGAAAAATCAGTTTAAAAAAATATTTATTCAATTGTGCTTAAATTTCAGAAACTATATTGCAAATATCCATGGCTGAAGAGTAACAAAATTTGTCAATTGATGACTTGATCCAAAAAATAAGGTTAATTATCTATAATGAAATAATCTGCAATATGAATTATATCGTAGAATTGATAACTAATGATTCATTCGATGTATAAAATATAATTCATTATATATTCAAAATAAAATACATATTTTTGTTCATCTAGAAAGATTGGCTTCTATTTATTTTAATTTATTAGTTTCATTTAATCAGTTAAATTAGTTGAGAGTTTACTGATAGAATCAGTTAAATTTCTACTGAAATTACCAGTAACAATAAATTCTACTGAATTTTTCAGTTAAACTTAACTGAATATCAGTGGCCTAATTAGGACTGATGCCTTCAGTAAATAATTACTGATGTTCAGTCAATATTAACTGATTATTTTTAAGGGAGAGTATTATGTTCCAACTATTTAAATGAATTATAAGTCTTTAAATGGTACCAAATCCAATGGAATATAATATTAACATTTATTATTTCATCAAAATAAAATTCTCTATCAAAACTGGAATCAAAAATGATCATTTGCTTTAATGATCATCAATGCTAATTGAAATGAATATTTCACATTGAAATAATAATGAAATATTTAAGTAGTGCTGGAATAAAAACAAATGGATTTATGATTGGAGATGATTGCCAAAGTAATAAAACCAATCATGTAAAACCAGAAAAATAAAATAATTTACAATCAATAAATGATGTTCATTGCAGGTATGTGTATAAATATGAAATATTAATGTTTCACTGGATTTAATTTTATTCTACTAAAATTTTTATGAAGACTTAAAACGTCGGTGTATGATCAGAAAATGAGCATCAACTAAGTAGAGAAGAGCAAAAATGGTCCAGGTAGGGATAGAGTAAGAATGAGACAAGATGGTATAAATTCTTCAGGTAATGTCAGGCAAACGAGACCAAGGTTAGTGCAAGACTCGAAGAAATAATAGTTGGTAGTCAGTAGAAACCTACTGTAAATGTTGCAGCACCTAAAGAAAGATTGCCACCGAATTTATGATCAAACAAAAAGCATAGGCCATAAATATGACAAAATATTTCTATAGGATATTATTTATAACTAAAGTTGTATTTCGACGAGTAGCAATGAGGATACAACTTTTCCGCATGAATTATTTCGTTACGCAAAAATCGTTCGAGTCACTTTTGGACGTAAAGTCAATAAATATTACATTTAAATCCCTCACACAAAACATCTTACATTGTTTATTTAATTTATAGTTTTTTTTTTTGATGAGAAAAAACTATCAGCAAAAAGTAGAATGAGAATTAATTCTTTATGATGATTAAATTAATTTATTAATTAAAAATTAGATTTAGAATGAAAGAAATATTTCATCAATAAGATAGTTGGTTTCATAAATTGTTGGAGATAGTCAAGTTCTATTTTTAAACAGATCCTGACACTTATGAAATGCAATAACTTCTAAAACTTATTCCAGTAGTTCCAATGAGTTGTAATATAACTGTCTTGAATCGTTATGTTCTAAAAAATATGGAGATATCTGGAAAATTATTACTCCAGTGTCTCATAAATGCAGAAGTTTATTGTATTACCTATAGATTCTAGTAAATTTCTCCAGGTCTCCATATAATTTCCACAATTGATGCAGTGTTTCTATTTAAATCCAACCTTTTATAAACTTGCTCCAAGAAGAATCTAAAAGCTTTCTAATTTCTCTTTAAATATTTTTCATATCAATCTTTCACTGTTGTTTAATAAAACATGTTTATTAATTGATTTAAGTGATTAATCCAATTTCTAAAATTAAAGAATTGGTTTAATGTTGATAACAAGAGAATTGACTGGAGAAAAAGATACACATAAGCAGGATATGGGGATAACACAAATGATGTTCACTTCCCGCCAATCCGTTGGACACAGTTGAAGCTCCTATGCTATAAGTATAAGTACTCAAGTCTATTCTCTGTAGTACTCATTCAATTCATTTTCATTAGCCACTGAAGTAGTTTCTTTTTATTTAAGCATTTCTTTAGACACATTTCCGGTCACATTGTTCACAATATCATCTAGAACAGTCGTGTATTGATGGTCATGTAATTAATTTCATTTGATTTAATCTTTTTTTAGCTAATGGCTCTCAGTGAAAGCTTTGATAAGCTTATGAAAAATCTTACCAACTTCCAAATTAGAAAATACAATTTTCTTTAGATTTATCCCAACAATTGTTGCTCATCATTAGTTTGATGAATATGAATAAGTTGAATAGTTGATGTTTTTGAAATGATCTTGGATGTTGGTATGATAATTGATAAGTTAAGTTCATATGGGATGATCAGGACCAGTGCACAGTGATATCAACATCTAGACTTTTGCTGTCCAATTCTTCAATAGAACTAAAGTCCTGTTATATTTGACCATATCTCAATTCAATAAGTAAAGCTTTAATAATTATTCACCATGTTTTGGAGTGTATGCACGTCTTTTTTAAGCATTATTTATTTGAGTAAAAATTAAACCTTAATTCAGAACAGATATCAGTAAATTGTAACAACTAATTATCAAAGCTTTGCTGATTGGATTGAGATATCGTCAAATCAAACTGAATTTTAATTATATTATTGAATCAATTTTCTTATTTACCCTGATGGATTCATGTCAACTGTTAATTGAGAGTTGCAATTAGGTTGATAGTAAACTTAGCATTTACTTTCAGTCATTTTAGAGTAATTTTACTTTAAAATAACTATAAATCAACCGTTAGAATGTGCTATTTATTAACTATGAGTTAACCATTTATAAACGGTTGTTTGATAGTTTATTATTGATCAATTGAATGTCATATCAACTTATAATGAACCCATTAGTTTATTAATAGTTTAAATTTGGTTAAGAGTTATTATTTCGCAACTGTTGCTTTATATTTTTTTAAAAAAAAGAAAAGTTGCATTTGAGTTAACAGTTGATTGAACGTTGCATGTTAGTTAAATAACGGTTTTTTTATCGCACTATTGTTTTTAAGTTAACAATTAGTTGCCTCAAATCCATCAGGATGATTATTAAATAATAAATTTAAGTATATCTGGAAGATTTAGTACTGTTTGAAGGAAAGTTTGATTAGATAAAACAGATAAAACCTAAAACTATAAATTGTAGAGTTGGATCAGTTTTGATGAATCAAAATTAAATCATTACTGATGTTCAAATTAATTTGATTAAAGTTTAATCTTTTCATTTAGATAATAATCATTTTTATCGAACAAATTTTAAACTTATCCAGTTTAAGAAATTTGAAACAATTGTCAAGAATATGAGCTTAGTAAAAAAATAATTATTAAAATGATGATTGTTTAATAAAAACAGTGTTCTAAGAAACAAGGGAATGATTAATGACTCTTGGAAGACAGTAAAAAGAAGCCGCTCTATTTATCTAACACGTAAAACTTTGTAAATTCCTCTCGTGAAAGAAAAGATCGGTGGAGCTGATTTTCAGAGATGAAACAACCTAGATCTTGTCTTTCAAGTCATTAGTGAGAAGACAATCGATGTTAACGTTACAAGAAAAGATGTCTTTTATTTTATTACATAATAAAAGACATAGTACGAATTTTTTAACGTTATTTAATTAATTTGATATCGAATAAATTAAAATTTAACTAATTAAAATATTTATACGATTTTTGTCCTCTCATTTGATAATGATGATGATGATGATGATAAGTGAAGAGTGATAGAAAGAACTAATTAAGAATTAGATAAATACTTGTATTTCAAATTCAATAATTTCAAGTTCATTTTTTTGAATAATATGAAGAGGTTGGACTCTCTCTATATATGATCACTCGAAACAAAACCATCGTGTGTTGCATAAATCATCAATTTTTTATCCACGCTTCCTTCGAAAGGAGAGTCTCACCGATATATTTCATTGTCACCCATCGACGATATTCAAATTGGAATGACCATGCTAAGCCAGTATAAAGATACGTATACAAAAGTAATAATTTTTTTCATCATTATCATATTCCCTGAATTCTTCATCCTTCTCTTCACCTTTTTATCATGAATAAATAAATACCTTTAGAAATTACTCATTAGGAAAATAGCCTTTACCTTTCTGGGCTAGAATCATTTTGTAGTTTTATCAGATCATTATTCTTATGTAATAACACTACTAGTTGCTCATAAAGATACACATCTTTCATTATAATCATCAATTCAGAACATTTTTTAAATTTTCATCATTAATCTTGTTAAGTCAATGACTCATCTGTTATTAAGTGAGTTTAGTTTGATTATTAAATTATTTAATTTTACTCTAAATTGAATCTTAAATTATTTATTTCTTATTAGGAAGTTATTTCAATGCAATCGATTTTTGAAATTGGTCATTTTCTCATATCTTTACGTTTTAAGACATTAAAAATGGATTCCATTTGTTAATATCAATACAACATTATAAAATAGAAAAAGGTCTGAGTACACCTTATCTGTGCTAATACGACGAACTTTCCATTATTAATTGTTGATAACAAATTCACATTGTTATTAACAATGCGTGATTGTTAAGAGTCATATTTAGTTGTGAACAATAATGTTTTGTCAGTATCAACTTAATTTTTAAATCAAATTGTTATTGTTTTGTTTACAAGTATTTTAAATGGCTCATCTTTTAATTTATTTATTAGTTATTTTGTTATTAAAAAAACGGCTCGACCGAATCTGTGTCAGTTGTAAACAGATATTTTTTATCATATTCAATAAGTATCATTAAAATCTGTTATATAAACATCAAGTAATTCTACTGTATTTATCTTTGTCTTGAATGTTTTTGGTAGAGGATAACCCAGTGGCCATCACCCAAGAACTCTTGTCAGTTGTAAACTAATTAATGTTTTCTTTAATTGTTTCATCATCTTTTTCGTTGAGTGCTACATGGCTGCGTATAAACAAAATTTATTTTAAATTTTATTTTCTCAGCAATAAGACTGTCGATGATATTTAAAATTTCAGATGTCATGTTGATCATTGAGACAAACAATTATTTTACAATATTATTGTTAATAACTATATATAGTATTAAACAACTGTACGTTGTTTTTAACTATAACAATGTGTTATAAACAATGTAAAATAGTTATAATCTATTGAATGACAATTATAATTAATAGATAATAATAAAATATTGTTGTTAATGATTTCATGTGACTTTAAAAAATCGTAATTTGTTATAAACAAATAGATAATTTAATTCAATGATATCAGACTCATTAATGAAGAATCTAAAATTGTCAATATCATAAATTTATCTACGACTTGAATTTAATTTTACTAAAGTCTTAGATTGAAGTCAAGATAGTTTGCATTAAAACCAATAACTGTTGTTAAAAAACATTCTATTTATCAACATCAAAATTGTGAACCATTGATAAATGTTTTTCTTTCCATCTTCATTACAATTGTAGAACTTTTTTTTATTCAACTACTCCTGTTGCTGTTGTGATCCTAATTATCCTGAAAATTGGAATGAAAAATCCAAAAGGAATCATAGACAGATGAAAATGCATTTATTGAGAACGAATTCTTTGGTTCATTGATGGCAGCTAGGAAATTTATTATCAAACAATTTATATTTCTTTTCTTTGTCAAACTTACTATAACTAAATCCACATATATATCTGCCATTTTATTCTATTATGATGACGAAAACATAATTGAGAGTGAGAGAAACGTATTAGGGCAAAGTATTTCGTTACAAACTCGGACTTACCCTCGTAAAAAATGATCGGATGACCCCTGCAGTGTAACAGATGCAACTTTTCTGTACAACCAATACCCCTGCCTATGTAATTGTTCTTACATATACACATCTAGGAGATGTGTGTGATTGGGTTGTAAAGTCGAGTAATTTACCCCTATGCTATCGTCGCTGTTATCACACAAGTGGTGACTATATTATCGCTGGGGTTTTATGCTGCGATATATCCTACTTACATCTTATATTTCTTCTGTTATTAACCAACCAGCGTTCACATTTCATTTAATCTATTAAACAAAATGATCATAATGAAGATTATTCATTGTCACTGATGTGATATAAACACAGATAAACCCCGCATTGAATTTCCCATATTTTCTCTAGGAATATTTTTATTTATGAAGTTTTTTTTTCTGGTAATAACAAGAGATTATAGTGATAACAATTCAATTAAATTGGTAGTTAATCATGAAGTAACCAATTGCCCAGATGAGGGTGGGAAGTGTGATCATGTACTCTCTCAAAAATAATCAGTTAATATTGACTGAACATCAGTAACTATTTACTGAAGGCATCAGTCCTAATTAGGCCACTGATATTCAGTTAAGTTTAACTGAAAAATTCAGTAGAATTTATTGTTACTGGTAATTTCAGTAGAAATTTAACTGATTCTATCAGTAAACTCTCAACTAATTTAATTGATTAAATGAAACTAATAAATTACAATAAATAGAAGCCAATCTTTCTAGATGAACAAAAATATGTATTTTATTTTGAATATATAATGAATTATATTTTATACATCGAATGAATCATTAGTTATCAATTCTACGATATAATTCATATTGCAGATTATTTCATAATAGATAATTAACTTTATTTTTTGGATCAAGTCATCAACTGACAAATTTTGTTACTCTTCAGCCATGGATATTTGCAAAATAGTTTCTGAAATTTAAGCACAATTGAATAAATATTTTTTTAAATTGATTTTTCAAGAAATATTATTGTAATTTACTTACGTTAATTTTCTAAACCTTGCTCGATGAAAACATCAATACATTATATGAAAATGTATTGCACAAACGATCTCAATCTTGGCGACGACAATGAGAACTCACTATTCAACTGATAAATCAGTAAACAAATATAAAATGACTGATTTTTCAGTAAAACTTTAGTTACTGAAAAATTCAGTTAAATTTTTACTGATATAATTTAAAAGAGTAGGAAACATGAATAAATTAATCAAGAAATATTTTCAACAAAAAATGATGATGTTTCTCTGAGATATTATTAATATTATGCAAACGACAATTTAACAATAAAGAAATTTATTTATGCATCAACTATAAATAATTCAAGTTCAATTAATGAAAGGCATAAAGTTTTTGTTGCAATAAATTCGTAAATAACTACACAAGAATTAGCTCTGCGGGTGAGTTGTATCACCTGGTGACGAGCAGAAAAGAAAATGCACTTTATAAAATTTTTATATTAACTGCATACACAAGATAATCCGTACACTTTGTAAATAAACTGGAAACAAAAATAGCTAAAAAAAAAAAATGGGATGAAAAAATGATTTGAGTAAAAGAACCAAGTACGTCAAAAGAAGAAGAGACAACTTATATCAAGAACCAAGTGGTGATCGTTCATATAATAAATGCACCTCGCACTGTATAGAACACGATAAATGAATAAGAACGTTGTCGTTTATAAATTAAAAGCACTTCCGATGAGTAATAGCGATTGCTCCGAGTGTAATGACCATGGATTTATATGAGCGAGAGCAAGAGCATTTTGCAGGTACTGGTAATGCTTCTGAATCCTAAGTATCATAAAATATATATTTTTTTCTTGCTACTTCTGACGAGTAATTACGACTAATGTGGCCCTTGATGAATTGCTGAGACTTGGTGGTTTGTAATATTTTTTATTACATCATTTTTTCTTTTTAACTTTTAAATCAACTTTTACATTTGATTTGAGAACAAACTCTACCATGAAGGCTCGTTCGTACATATGTATACATATGTAATGTCTAAGAGACTCGAAATCACATTGGCATTTAGAGGGGATATGATGGACAATTTGTGGATGATGAAGTGAAGAATGATTCTATATAGCCCTTCATTTTCTTTGATGATTAATTAAATGTAATGACGTTGGTCCCAGTGAGCAATGACCCAGTCGAAACAATAAACCACCTCCTGAGACTTCTTTTTATTTTCTTCCCAATGTGGCCACATAATTTCTTTGTATTTTACAATCAAAGAGCTTCAGTTGAGCAATGCTTTTTTAAATTACTTGCAATTGTTGATAAAAATAAGTTTATTCACTTTCATGATTCCTTGTACCAGTTTGCATCTCACTGTTGACTTCTTTTTTATTATCAAAAATGATAGCACATGATGGTAGATACAACTATATCAATGCTTTTAAGCAAAGTCAGGAACAATTAGGACTGCTAGATCCAAGGATTTGTTGATGAGGAACAGCAAGTTGTTAAAACATGGTATGGCAATAATACTTGATGAAGAAACACAAGGAAAGAAGATTAAAAAGATGTAACAGAAGGAGAACTATGAATTTATTGTGCTAATAAAAAGATGAACAACTAATAGATTAGTTTGTCTATCAATTTAATTTGCTATCCAGATTAGATCTTGTCGAATTAGCTTAACCTCGTGTTTCGTTTAACTAAAGCTGATCTTGATTAGAGATTACACCTATGGATCTCGTTTACAGGTCCCCGGAATTCATGGAATCCGGTTCTATCTATCGAGTTTGCTTGACTTTATAGTAGGCTACAAATGAACCTGGATGTCTAAAGAGTTTGGACTAGGGGTCCAGTGATGAAGCTTAACCTAAAAGATGATGATGGCAATGATGACGAGCAACCACAACTATTGAACTATTCTCAATACTCACATTGAATATGATGCTAAATCTGCTGATGAGTGATGATCATCAATGGTACAGGTGATTTTAAGTATTTTTTTAGCTTACTCAGAACTTATCCCTTTAGATTTAGTTGAGATTATCCAGATAATACGTTTAGAACTCATCCAGGCATAATGAAATTATCCTTATGCAGTCTGACTGCTAGTAATGAATATATTACTTAAAGCTTCTAGGGCGTAAGCAGTAAATACTGCTGGGTAGATCCACTGCCTTATTGCTCGATCACGTACATCACAGGTATAGTCTTTAAAATCCTTTTGAAATTATTTGAGTTGGATTTATAAGTTGTGAATTGTACTCTGCAGATGACATTTTCATTCCAAAGCTTCTTAAGAATGTTAACTTAATTAACAAGTTGAGCAGTCATAAATATTATTTTTATTATCAATTACACAAAATTAAACATTTGGAATTTTTTTGGTTTAAAAGGCAGCTTTTAGACTGAGGAAAATAGTGAAGCTCGTAACACTTTCCTACTGCAAATCCACTGTTTAACAAGTGTTTAAGTTAACTTTTAAACATTTAAAGAGGTTTATTACTTTATTAGATTTAAATGATTAAACTTTACATTAAAGGGATTCGTTTTGTTTCATATTTAGTTCTAGAAATTTATCATTGGTGTACAGATTTCTGAATATTGGAAAATGACCATCACTTGTTGTGAAGTAAAAGCTGTGTGTTGATAAATTAATTCAATCATTGTCTTTTCTCTGCTTTGTTCAATATTATTGTTTACAAATGAAGTATTAGAATAGCCGAGCGAAATTAAGTATAGGTTCAGGTCGTATACGTGCGAGAGGTCGTCGGTTCGAATCCCTAAAAACTTTTTTAATATTATTTAAATAAATGTAACATTATTTCAGTGTCATTATTGTTGTATCACCAATAAATGTTACAATAAAAAATTGAGGAATATATTAATGTATAATTCTTAATTGGCATAAATTAAAATTGACTGGAAGTGTAATTGAATTCACACTTTACAATAAAGTTGTTCGAAAATAATATATTTCACACCTAGGGGGGAAAAGTAGACTAGCTCAAACCACGTGGTTTAAGCTTGACTAATTGTCCTCCTTAGGGCTGAATATAATTTTTCATCTTGAGTGACAAGTTCAACCCCTCTCCAATGGAAAAGTGAACTTTCCATGCAGGTATGACGAAAAATTATTTAACTACCAAAGTAAAGTCAATTTTACTGTACAGGTTGATTATTCCTATTTTCACTCACTTGCCTCATAATCATGACAATAATTTCGGTCATGTATCCGTTATTTTTTTCTCCGTTATAAAATAATTGTTAGTCATAAAAGGCATGAAAAAGTGAATAATCCTTATTGAACATTTAAAGTAGTAAAATAGTGTTTCTTGGCCACGTTTCTTGGTGAATGCAATGCAGGTAGCTTTTAGAACCCAGTTTATATGGCTTGGTTTTAAGAAGATTGCTAGAATTAATAGCTGTAATCCAGAGTTGACCTAACTAAGCAGGTCATTGAGACCCAATAAACTTACAAAGTTTTCTTACTGACTTTTGTCGGTCAAATTTACGGAAGCTATTTTATGTCTGATGGTTTGCATAACGCATTATCTTGATAATTCAACAGTTTGACACTAATTATTTCCAGTGAAAATGAGTTTATATAAGTAGTAGGGATATTTAGGGCTGCAAAAGTCAAAATTTTCTGACAATACTAACATAAAGTGCCATTAGACCTTTCCTAGAGACATATAACAATTAACTTATTCAAGTCAAGTTTCATACCTTTCATTATATTCTTCACTTAGGATTTTATTACTCTGTGAAGAGCATCGGGATTTTTATTGTTGTTTATAATCAAATAGAAAAATGGCCCACTCTTTGGCCCAGGTTTGAATGTATCAGAGGCAAAGGTTGTAAGGTAAAGAGATTATGAAGGTTTAAGGCTTGTGAAAAATGGGGAAAGAAATTGTTTATTTAGGAAATTTGTTATTAAAGTTAATAAAATTCTTCATCGCATTACGATGTCACTGGAATTTGTGCTGAAATAAATTGAATTAAATTCTTAGCTCGTGTATGCTATCTGAATGCACTCAATTGAACGGAGTAGATCAAAGGATGAAAAAACTCGTCATCATCATGATGAAGATTTTAGTCCTGAACGATGTTGATGGAGATTCTTAATTTGATGGCGACATTGTCGACACTTTTTGACATTTAAACAATTTTTAAAAGAAACTTTTAAACATTTTTTTTTTATTTATACCAAGTTTTATTAAATATTAAATAATATAAATAATTAATTAATTAATTTTCAAGATCTTTTCTTCTTAAATATCTGATGGTTGATAAGCATCAACTTGATATGATCAAAACAACAATTTAATTATTTCAATAACAATAATTTATTATCTTGTAGTTGATGATTATTAAAAATCAATTTCTTTGAAGAAATAAAACTCATTTTGTTAATAATCTATTAATGAAATTGTTTTTAAAAATATAACAAAATAATTTAAACGAATAAAAATAAAACTCTGAAGGCGGGCATGTCGAAAGGTGGAGCAGCAGTCATGCGCTTTGATAAAGAAACGCCTGTGATTATCAGAAAGAACCGATCAAACACGTTCCCCAACGGAGGGTGAAGTCAATTGGATGATTGCGCACGAATGGGGCATTGGTACCTACTGGGTTGAAGTCGTATTGGCTCCGAAAGGTTCTTGGAGTGGGAGAAAGTGGGGATAAGACGAAATCTAATGAAATTCGTAGTCGCCCCGCAGCGAGAGCTCAGAGAATCTCCTCAGTCCCGCTGTGAACTCAGCAAGGAACGCTACGGATTTTCTACCTGTTGGTGTCGTCGACGAGCGTCACCTTTGGCCCCGTCAGCAGTTACCGGCGTGACAGAGTTGACACTTGACGTACAACAGCGTGTGTCATTTGTTGATAATCAGTGATTTTTGAAAACTTAAACTTACGTGGTTAAAGAATTTAAACTCCAAAGTGCAGTGAAATTCATGTGCCCAAGAGATTAGTGTTTTAAAGCATGCCAGTGTGTATTTACTTTTGAGAAACGTGATTAAAAGCGAGTTAGTACAATGATGAATACTTTCTTAGACTCGGTGTCATCACACCCCCATCATCTTGCCAATTTAGGCATCAAATTATCCCCTGGTGGTGCGACGGATGGTCTTGGGGATGCTAATAATGGAGTCCAACCACCAACTGGAGATGCACCGTCTCAGCAACATCATCATTTCCATCCTCAAGGATATCCTCCACATCATCCTCATCCAGCTAGCCACATGACACCGCACATGGGTCATCCTATGAGTCATCATCCAACCTATGCAGCTAGAGACTTTTTGCTTCGTCGTGAACACGAATTCAACGCGACGGCAAATCCAACAACACCAGAAAGTGGACTTGGACTCTTTACGCCTCTCCATCATGACACCAGCACTGCTGGAATACAACAATTCCCTCATCATCCAAGTCAGCATCCACTAGCAGCTGCTGGTCATTATCCTGGTCATTACAGTCAGGATGCTCGACTACCACCACCACATCACCAATACCTTGGTCCTCCTCATCTAACCCCTGCATCAATCCACCATCAACAACATCCAGCAGTGAATCACCCAAGTCACCATCCTCATGGAGCCTTCCTGAGGTACATGAGGACCGGTGGTGGCGTTCAAAGACAAGAGATGTCATGTATGTGGGTTGATCAGGATAGTCCTGGACCTGGAAGGAAACTCTGTGGGAAATTATTCAATTCTCTACATGACATTGTAACTCATCTTACGGTTGAACACGTGGGTGGACCAGAATGCACGACGCACGCGTGCTTCTGGCAGGGTTGCTCCAGGAACGGGAGGGCGTTCAAGGCCAAGTACAAGCTCGTCAATCACATCAGGGTGCACACTGGCGAGAAACCATTCCAGTGTCCGTTTAATGGGTGCGGCAAAGTCTTCGCCAGATCCGAGAACTTGAAGATCCATAAGAGAACTCACACTGGTGAGCATTTGTTACATTATATTTATGCTTTTTTCTATTCAATCCTACACTACATCCTTTATTGCCAAATGGGCTTTGTTTACCTTGGATTGATTCACATGCTGTGGAAATAGACTTGGAATGTTTTTGTGATATACTACAAGGTTTCCAAAAGGACCACGCCTCTCGATTATATACCTGAGGTTTCATTCTAGGAACATATATAACATGTATGTGCTTCTTGTATACTCGATATCCTTGTGAAATCGAGATTACCAATCTTAATCATTTAAATGGCTATGATCCACTTGTAACCAACAGATCTAATTTCATATTTTACATCAACTACTCCTAGAGTCATTCTTCAACAATTATTCCAAGTGTATCATCTACCACATTGATGACAGTCTTCTCCAAGCAATAACATCTATTTCTACAGCAGAAAATAAAGTAAAATCATTTTTGTGAATGACCAATCTAAAACTAAATTAGACAAAACCCAAAGTATTCCAAGGATTAGTGAAGATTGGAAAGAAAATTGACATTCTAGAACATAATTTGAAGCTTTTCTTGTTATCTACTTTCATACCTTCTACTTCAATAGCAAGTTGGAGATGCTAGGATGAAGTTGATGAGTAAAACTCTAGTAAAATTCTAATTTCAAGCATAAATATTAGAAAATAAGTATTTAAAAAGAAATATTTATTAACTAGTTTTAAAATAAATGTCGATCAATATTTAATTTAGTTATCAGACATAATTGATAAATGTTAATTATCACATTTTCTTAATGATAATTACAAATTATTGCAAATTAATGATATCAATTTGTAATTAACCTTGTGTTTCACACTGATATTAACATTGCAAAATGAATGATAATTCATAAAATTATCATAATACTGTAGCAATTATCACGATAACTATAAAGTCCATTAATCATCATGATATATCATGAACAAATTTTTCATCACTTTCTGATAACTATAAATACTTACAAGCCATCATTTTTATTCTTGTTTACTTAAAAACTACCATCATCAACTATCAGCTATAAATTATATCAAGATGAACAAAATTTTTCATGATAATAAAACGTCCCACCCAGTTTATAATGCTTATTTCGCAAAAAAAAAATCATCTTAACACAGACAAATTTGTGTGTTGAGGAATTTAACTTCGAAAAGTGGCGCCTTGTGAATCGTTCGAATACAATCAAAAGTCTGTTTATGATGACAAGAATTCGTGGGCACAATTAAGAAATTACCTGATCATATATCGTGTCTCTTTATGTCCCGACATGGCCCGTTGGGTCCAGTAGAATATTAACATAACGTTTATAAGGACATAGGTAAAGCAGGTCGTGCAATAGCGTCCGTCGGGTCTGGACGTTGGCCATATTCCTCCTCTCTTATATCTCTTCTTTCCTCTTATTTCATTTTTTAATATACTCTTCTCTCTTTTTCTTATTTCTTCCAACTAAATTCCTCGGAAATTTCTCCATCAAATTCCTTAGATTCTCAACGCGTTGATAGAGATGATTTATGTCAACCTATTTAACTCCACACTCTTATATAATTCATACACAACTGTAAAACTACTTACCAAGTGATCATCAATGCTTTGGTTCACGCTAAACCACAGTATCATATTCAATGATATTTTTTCCAAAGATCCTTATGTTTGGTAATGTTGTCTAAATGATGTTAAACATCAAGGGATCCAAAGCAAAACAATCTCTTGGAAGGTTTGAGAAGATTTTCAACAGAAGAAGTAGCAAGCAATTTTTCGTTGTTAATTATTTCAAGATCTTTTGCTTTTAATTGACTTCATTAATCATTGGAGCAAATAATTCAGCAAATAAATGAGAATTTTAAATTTATTATAAAGCTAATCAATCCTGTAATTGGTCAAGCTTTAAAATTGATCAACATTTATCTATCCTACATGTTGAAAGTAATGTTACCATCATTGATGGAACTTGCAAAAAGACTTCAAGTCTATCAGAACCCGTCCTAGTAGAAATTTACTCAATTCCCCCTTGGATTCTATAAAGGCACTGTCTAGGTGGTCCGTGAAATCACGCTATCTACGACTTAAAAATAATTTAGCATGGTTAGAATACATAATAACATAACTTAAAAGATGTTTGTATTGAACAATACTTCTTCAAAACAGAGTGACATTAAAACAATTCAAAAAATAAAATTTATCATGATTTATTCAGGTTGGTCATTTGATTTATACAATATAAAATAATTTTAAACTCGCTCATGTGTAATAATAATTAATATCAATATGTAATATTCAATATAAAGATTTTTTGAGAATTTTGAAGTTGATTCAGATCTAAAATGTGCTGAGGATCTTCATAAGAACTCAATAAATTCTTTCAATATAATGGAAATATAAATATAATGAATATCAAAACATTATTATCGTAAGAAATTCCAATAACAATCTATTTAATTAAATCAATAAATTTATAATTAAAAAGTAATACAAATATTATGCATGTAAATGACTGCTATTTACATTAACGCATTGTAAAATCAGAAATCATTTTTAAATCATTTTTTAAATTAATTATTCAAATGCGATGATTTACTAAAGAAGTATTGTTGAGGTTAATGATTAAATACCTTCTTATTTTATCGACAGAAATCGAGGCAAGTCCATGGCCCTGGACAGTCTCTTGATTTAGTCTTTAAAGTGCCTTTCGAGTAATTTTCAGCCCTAGAAAGCCCCTCGACAGTGCCACGACAAAATTTCTACTTGGGCCTTGGTAAAAAAAGAATCATCATGAAAATTACAATGAAAAATAATGATCTAGTTTTTTTTGTAGTCAGAATGGAAGTATCCATCAACTGATGGGTTAATGTATGATCAGTGCAATTATTTAGTGACTTCCGCACGTGTGATCAAGAGCCTGAAAGAGAGAAGACGAGCAAAAACAAAGATAGAAAAATAACACGATAATGTGTGACAGTAGTTACAGAGACATATATCATGCATGATTAAATTTCATTCTCATTTCGGCTACGCGAGATTTTAACGCCCACCCTGGAAATAATCCTAAAGTGAGAAGTAGATATAAAAAAGGGGATGAAGAGGGTGCGTATTCATCTCTCCCCTATGAGTGAAGCCACACAAATAAACAACCCTTCAATACATTTTTCTTATTCTTTTATTTCTCTCTTTTTTGTTTTTTTTTTGTTGTTTTTTTATTTTCGTTCCTCTACGTTATTTATTCATTGCAACCAAACGTGTCGAAATAAATTGGCATTTTTCAAAACACTCGATTCTTGTTCTCTAATTCTTCTAGTACTGAAATGCTTTTGTTTCATCAAAATTTATTAGAGTTTGTATGATTCTTTTTATAGTCTTCAATGGTGTATTATGAGCTTCATTTGTGTGTTGTAAAATAAATTAAATTGAATAAAAATAAAGACAGAGTATGAGCATATAAAAATAAATAAAGAGAGATGAAAAAACATTATGTAAAGGTCACAGCTTTTATACGATGGACACGACTGTCGAGCAATCCAAATATTTATTATTACATTCAGCTGGTAGATAATATCAGTTGAAATTTGTGGTTCACTGTATGTAAAATCACAGTTATTTCATGTCAAAATCATGCTTCATGTTGGCTTGAATTACTCTACAAATTGAGGCATGAAAATTTAATTACATTGTAGACTTACAACTAATTATAAACAATTCACTTATCTAATGATTTAACATCAATTTTAGAATATTCAACTGTCAGATTCTACATCATCATATTTATTCCAATGAATTTGTTGAGAAAAAAATGAAGCAGTAAATTTTTAACAATGACACTTTTTTTTACAGTGATAAAAATGAATAATGCCATCGATTTATTAAGTAAAATAGAACCTAATCCACAGATGGGCTACATGGCAGCCATTAGAAGAGAATTGATATGCGTTATAAAGAATAAAGCATCAGCATCCCTTAGTTACATGATGATGATCAGCGCACGCGTAGTTGTGATTGGTTGATGTTGACAATAGGATTCTCCCTTCAAACACTTTGCTATTGGTCTGGAAGTAGTTCTGAGGGGTTATGGGCTACCAAAAAGAATAGGGGATGATACAGGATGAGTCTCTGTGCTCGTGGGGTGTTAGAATAAGCGTTAAGTAGTCTGAAAGCTTGTTTGGGAGGTTCAGTAGAAGAAGATGGAACAAAAATTTTTAAATGATATTTTTCAACCGAAATTCAATCAATTATTTTTTTAAACTGAAGGGAATTTAATTATAAAAATGATCATATTAAGTTGGAAATATTTTTCCCTTTTTTTTTTAATTGGATTATAATTAGAAACTTGCTAATGAATGTTAAAAAAGTTGCTCTAGACTTGGAAGTTGATTTAAACTATAAAATATGTATATTAATAATTTATTTATAAATTTTTTCTTTATCAAGTTATCTCTTCTTCAACTTACGAAGAACCACAGAATGATATTTCTCTGTATAAAAATCCCATGCTCGTGATCATTTTCTTGACAGTTAGAGTAATTTATTCTCCTCATTTCTTGCTATTTTCCCCTCGAATGTTGTGATTATTCTTTCTACAAACGCCAGTAGGACTTCTCGTGATTTTTGCTTCGACTTTTCAAGTCTTACTACTGAACACGCAATCAGCCATGCTGGATTCAACTTCTTGTTATCATTTCCAGTTGAATTATTTCTCTTTTCTCGTCATGATAATTTATCATTCTAATTATCATTTGTTATTTTATACAATTAAACTCATTAATCTATTGTTTACATTTACATTAAATAATTAAAAACAAAAAAAATCAAATTACTTTTTAAAATTATTACTTTTATTAGCCATTCGGTAAATATTTTTTATTATTCATTAATTATTATTAATATTAATAAACTAACAACTAAATAACAATCTAACAGTAATATCAATCGTTTGTTAATTATGTTGGTTGTGAAGTGAGGATATGTAATAATAGAACGCGATAATTATAACGAACAGAATAAGGTTTATTTGAGATAAAAAATAATATAATTTATTAATATAAAGTTTATCCTTAAAATATATAATTTCTTGGTAGCTTTGGAATGTAAATCCTTAAATGCTATCAGTCTCTTTTTTTTTATTAATGTTTGTTTAAGAGGGAAAATTAATAATTAGCTTTACTAATTACGAAAACCCTCTATGTCAGACTCGCTTACAGCAAGGTATAAATACAGTAGCCAAATGACGACTCTAATACATGCATGTTTACTACGTGAAACGACTTAGTTCTAACAAATTAATACACAGATAGAGACATATAATTATTTTACAATATTATTAATTAATTAATTGGGTAATTAGTTAGAATTAGGGCTGTAAAAAATATTAAACTACCTAGAAAAATTTTTGTTCGGTAAAATTAGATATTTAAAGATTGAGGAGACACTTAGCCCCCCTCCCTCCCATTTTTTGCCACGTTCTGAAATGTACGATCAACGATTTTAGAGAAATTCATTGATTTATCATATGTAATTTATACCATGTAATGTATGAAGTAATGGAAATAATATGTCTCCTCTGCCTTAAATATACTATTTGAATCCTCAAAAATAATCCCAAATGCATGAAAAAATTTATTTGCAATTTTTTACTGCAAAATATACTTTAATAAAGACTAGAGTAAAGGAATGATAAAAAAACAAAACCTTCCGTCGGTAGAAAACAAATATGTTCTTTAGTAAAGTATGTTTAATTGATACAATTTATTACTAGACTATTTATTGTTGTTTTCGGGTGGTAAAATGCCGGAAGGCTACGCTTACTTATCTCACTTGAAACTGATTTAGACGAGTGAAGATTTGTTGCAAATGCCGGCGCCTGAGGCGCCTGCTTTCGACGCTTTGCTACTTCTTCTTTCTTCTGCTCACTTGCACTCTGAGTCAGACATCTAAGAAGAACCTGTAGAGGATATTAAACTCACGAGGGATGAGAGAGATACGCCCACCAGCTGCCAATATTCTCACCACAAGGGTCGTAATTAAAGTCAAATGATTCGTGACAATTGAGTCATTATTTCACTTCAGAGTTATTATTACCTAGTTCAAAACAATTATTAGGTCATTTTTATTAACCTGGCTTGAAATATTGCACTTTTGAATGCCATTTTTTGATACTAATGCTTTGTTTTCTAAAAGATTAATTAATAGAGCTATTATTAATCTCGATACTATTTTGCAAAAATAATTCTAATCAAACTTGATTAATTAAAATTTAATTAAATGTTTAGACTATTCTTTCTCATTTATTGCAGATTGATTTAATTATTTATTTAGATATTTTTTGACTGGTATAAACAGTAATATATTAATTATTTATAACAATTAAATTTTTTGCAAATAATTGTAATGTAAATAAAATTTTACTAGTTTTCCTACATCGTTTTAAAGTGTATTAATATTAATATCTGCCTTTTAAATTATACACTGCAAATCCTGAAAAATTTTCATGTTTAGTTATAAAATGTTTAAAATGTTTAACAATTAAATACCTAAGTTAAATGAAGATAAAGAAATTTTTGCACTACATGCTAACTTTAAGATAATGGCTCTTGAGCCAAGGGAATTTATTTTTCAAACAAAAGTTTGTCTTGTTTCATTTGAGAAAATCTAATGTCGTAGAGTCTGTATTTTTTTGATCAAGATGATCCGTTACTACAGTTGTGATCATTTAATTTCCATTTAAGACTGTAAGTTTTCAACGAAAATAATATTTGACATGGAATCAGAAAAAAAAAAACAAATTATCTTGAGCCAATATAATATAATTTTCATTATATACAAAACCGATTATCTTGAATCAACAAAATTTTTCTTAAACTAAGATATTCTTTTTCTGTGCACAAAAAAAACTTTATTGATATAATTTAGAATTTTATTAATAAAGTTTTTTTTTTTTTAATTAAAGACAAAGTCATAGGAATATTGAAAGGTAAACATAAAATGCTTACCTTTACCTGTCAATGTCCTTGCTTAAAAAAGGCATGACCGGTCATCGTCATTTTTACATCATGTCCGTAACACTTTTATTCGTGTGTTGATTGGTTGTTAGAAATAATGGCGGGAGAGATTTTTAATTTAAAAATAAAATATAATTTTTTTTGTTTATTTACGTATATAATATGATGTTGAACGCACGCCTGAACCCTACTAGTAAATATAAAATACATAACCATGTACTCTACAATATTTTTCATCATTATAAAATATTCTTAAATCAATAACACTGTAAATTTTAGTGTCTTTTTTGAAAACATTAAAATCGTTTTAATATGATGTCACCCATTTGATTAACATATGTTAATATTATTAATATATTGTCTCGATTTTAAAGCACTAAAAATCATTTCAAAATCGAGACAATGTTAATTAAATGGGCGACGTCATATTAAAACGATTTTAATGTTTTCAAATAAGACACTAAAATTTACAGTGTAGGAAGCCCATCTTTTTATCAATTTCCTGAGTAAACATGATCAGTTGAGCGCGCCAAAAAGAGGTCCAATTTGAGCCTAAATGATTTTTCAGGCTCTCAACGTACCTAATTCAAACCAAAAACATATTCTAGGCCCAGAATACACCTAATTAAGCCTAAAAATATTTTGCAGGCCTAAAACACACCTAATCAAAGCTCGAAAATATTTTTAAAACCTAGAGAAAAAAAATTATCATAACAACTTGTCATTGAGTTAACTTTCGTGCTACAAATTGACAGTTTTAATAATTTATTGTCATCATTGTCGAATATAATCTTAGAAAATGGGCTTGAATTAGGCGTCTTTCAGGCCTGCAAAATATTTTTAGGCTTCTTTTGGGCCTATTTATTTTTACTCGGGTTACCAATGAAGAACTTTGCTCAATAATATTTTTATTTGAATTCTTTTTGCTTGTTTCCATTACTTGTATTATTTTGTTCGTTTCTAATTGCTTTCTTCCTATACAGGAATACTACTAATTTCAAAAGTTATTTACATGTAAATATTTATTACTTTCCATTCCTATTCTGTCACATTGACAATTGTTGGTATAACAAATAGTTTTAAAGTCAATATCTAATATTCTCATTTGTTTTGATGAAATGATTTTTTTGAACTTCATGACACAGTATTTTTTTTAGTCTTGTCAATTGAAATAGCCAAACTGTTTAACTCAAAGTAAAAAAAATCTTTGATTTAAAAAGTGACTTTTTAAATCGATATTTTATGGTTTAATTTGAAAAATAAAATAATTAGCTATTAATTATTATTATTTTATTACTACAATACTTACAATGATGTAAAGTATATTTTTCTTAATTATAAATCATAGAAAATTAATTAGGTGTTAAAAATTCATGTGTCAATCGTGACATTTGAAACACAAGACACATTTATTGGCTTCTGTGAAAACACCAAACCGAGACGGCTTAATTGTTTCTCTTTTTCGTTTGATTGGCTTCCAACAGCTGAAAAAATAATTCTGCACACGTGGTTAATTTCATCATGAAGATGCTAAAAAAATAAAAATAGCAATCGTTTATATTTAAAAATATTTATACAATTAAATTAAATTTCTAATAAATATTTTCACTTGTTATATCGACACTTTACAGACGTCAGAATATTTCTTTTTAATTAATCTATTTTTGTTTCATATCCTCTACTATTTTAATTCAAGAATCCTTTTTGAAAATAATCTCAGAATAATTAAATTAAAATTACACTAATATTTTTTATCACATAAATAATTATTTTATTTGATTAAAATAACTTTTTTAAATATTTCTATCCAAGTCCCAATTGTAAAAGAAAATGGAGTGAATGAGTTTGAGGTTTTTTTTATTGTGCGAACAGTAGCAGTATCTTACTCTTTATATGAGGTATTTGAAGAAAGTTACACGGACAATAACGATCATCGAGAAAATATCGAGTGTCCTGTAACTTTATACTTTCCTAGGACTTAAATGCCACTTGAGGATTACTCCTATACAAATCTTGTACATTCAATATAATGTATTCTATATTTTATTCTTATATAAATATACACATTGAAATTCATTTTTGAACTTTGCTCGCGTGGATTAAAGCACAACTCAATGAATGAACCAAGAAATATGAGATTTTTACGAAATTTACAATTTATGTTTGGCAACAGTTTCATGGCAAGAAAATGACTTGATATAATTTATCTTGGCGCCGTTCAATTTCCATATTCACATTGATAAAATAAAAATTTGAAATATTAAAAAATAAAATAACAATAAATGCAAAGTAATTACTCAATTACAAACATTGATTAAATTTTTTGAAAGACCAAAAAAAAAAAAGGATTATTTTACAATTGAAAAATGACGGTTATTTTTTTTTCTTTGATTACATCAGTGATATTTCCGTAAAGCCCAAATAAATCTTGGCGCCATTGATTTTATTTATCGATGAAAAAAGTCTTGGGTATGTTTCAGGAGATATATAAGACATAAATAAATTAAATAAATAAATTATAAAAATAATAATAACAATAAAAAATAAATAAAAGTAAAAGAAAAAATAGGAACAAAACGGAATTGCGGGCTAGCGTTGGATGATTTAGGGATCGTGGGTCGGGGGTCGCGGGTCGAGACCAGAGATTGGAATGTTGGACCTTTTTTTTTTTTTTTTTTTCCTTGTTCTTCTTCTTTCTCTCTTGTGGACTTGAGATCGCTGCTACTCTCCCAGGGGCGAACTTGGATTAAATGATAAGAATAAACGATTATGAATCAAACGTTTACAGCAGTCGTTAGTAAAATTCTATGTCGACACAGTTTACTATCATGTTTCATTATTATTTATCTTTTTTTTTTCATTTACTTCTTTATTTTGCAAAAAAGTAAAAGCAAAAAATGCCAAGAAAAATATCACTTATTATTTTTTGCTAACTTCACTTTAAATTAAATATTTCTCTAAGGACAGATGGAATAGGAAATGCTGAAAGATTTCATTCCGTGGGATTCAAATATAAATGAGAACGGGTTGTGCTCGAGTTGCTGTCAAAACCATCAGATACCCATAGCTTGACACTTACCTCGTTCTATCCTTAGCTTTTTTTAACTTATATACATTGTAATTTAATTTTGTAACTTGATACTTCTGCCTCCGGGGCTACGTATCAACGAATTATTAACTTGGTCAAAGAATGTTGTAATTTACTTGACGGAAATTTCTTCAACTGAATCAAACACGCCCCAAGATCGACCAGTTTAGTATTCATTCAATCTGACAAAAAATTCCTTTTAATATCAAATAAGATTTCAATTATTTCTATTCATGTTTTTCATAATTACTAATGAATATCATTTGCAAATATCATCTGGTCACTATTTAATAATCATCTTAATTAATATTAATGATCATCCAGAAACGTCTCTTAAAAAGATCAAATGTAATTTCCTTGATATTACCATCGTTTCTGAAGCTTCATGCTTCGTTAGGTTGAAATCAACTCTCTAGTTCTTTTATTTGTTTCCAATTTATCAAAGATCCAATGTTAAATTTTATCCAACATGACAATAAGTCAAATTGTTTATGACGACCTGGCAAACAGAATCCAACAGTCGCATTATATTCCACTATTGAACGTGGTACCGTATAAACACATGAAGTCTACGAGTTATCCAGAGTTTCAAGATAGTTTTCTTTTCCAATATGGTCAGTAATATAAATATTCGTATTTAAATTTAACTAAAAGGTTTTATTAAAGATCACATTTTATATTTGTGTATGTTATGTGATGTTGCCATGCTTTTATGTATGCCAGTCGATGCCGGTGATGATAACAAATGATAACGATATATTCACGTGAATAAATGATAAAAATTTATTATATGCTGTTATGTGTAATTATCACACAGGAAATAGAGAAACCCTAGTGAATAAACCAAATTGATTAATATTGAGAGTAATAAAGTGTTCTATTAGTATTTTACAATCAACCATTGGAATTTACTTTCAATATTTATTTATCCTTTTTCAAGATATTTTCTCACATATTCTTAGAAAAGCTATCCTTTAAGTTCATTTTTATTTTAATGTCAAGTCATGTTGGTAATTAAATTTTTTTTTTCCAAAGTTAACATTTTCTCATTATGTTACTTTGATTTACAGTGAGAAAAGTTCAATAATTAACTTAGGAAACAATTTTTAATTTATCGTATTTTAAATTAAAGTAAGTTTATTGCATTATTCAATCAAGAATTTATTTAATTCAATTGGTTTAAAAAAAAAAAAAAAATGTTTTGGAGCAGAATTAATTGTTTCTTTATTATTTAGAGTATTATGTTTCAAAGTTAATTAATTAATCCATTAATTCAAAACATAAACATAAAGATCTTTGTTATTGCTCTAGTTTTGCTGCTGATATCACTACAAATCCTAAGATTTCACAAATGTGTTAAAATAACACGCGTAAAGTGTATTTAATGTAAAATGCCCATTAACAAACTATGCATGATTTGTAGACACTTTTTACATGTTTTATAATGGATGAAAAATCTATAGTTTGTTTATTGCATTTAACATTGAAGAGGCTTAGTGTGTTAAAAGTGTCTACAAGAATAACACACTTGGATTTGGAGTGTAGACAGGAAGAGAGTGCAGGGATTTTTTATTGTAAAAATTGATTAAATAATTAATTTAATTTCGCTATAAATATTTGAGTTTCTACTGCATATATTTGAGATGAGGGGAGTCAATGACTCGGATAAAATTGTATGGTAATTTTTTACTAGTCAATTTACCGTAAATTTACTAGCAAATAAAAATTAAAAATTACTAGATGTTTTTATTTGGTAAAAATAGTTGAAGAAGTTAGTAAAAAATACTGTTCTGGTTGGTAAAAATTACCAAAACAAGCAGTAAAAATCCCTATTCTGGTAATTTTTACCAACCAGAACAATACTTCTTACTAGTAATTTTTTTCAGCAATTTTTACCAACTAGAACAGTATTTTTTATTAAGTTATTCAACTATTGTCACTAAAAAAACAACCTAGTAATTTTTAATGTTTTTTGCTGGTAAATTTTACTGTCAATTGACCGGTAAAAATTACTATACAATATTATTCGTGCACGTATTGGTAAAATTTTTTAAAAGTAACAATAATTGTTTTATTGCTTATTTCATAAGTTTAACAGACTACTTAGTCAAATTTAAATTATTTAAATAATTATTAATTATACCTTAAAACAAATAAAAATAGACAGTCATCACATAAGTAATAATTAACATCATTGAGTTTATTAATCACCAAAATTATTCGAGTTTTAAAAAAATTTTAATTGAATGAAAGTAAATTTTTTCAATGAGAAAAAAATGAAGCTTCCGTTAAGAATGAATACAAAAGTGATTAGTTAGATAATTACAGTCGATTAAAGTAAAAAATGAGGGGCTTGGTGGCGATCAAAAGGCATATGTAACTGTGTTGGAAGAGGCTCAAGAATAATCTTTTAAATGTCTACGATCATTTTGCAAAATCCTAATAAATAAAATTGCACCGTGAAACGTTGGGCAAGCACGCCAACGGCATATCAACGATAAAAAAACACCGAAAGGGGTTGCTATGGGAAGAATAAATGAACGAAAAAAAGTTCTATAAATAGAGATGAAAGCGAAAAACCATGGAAGAAAGAGAAGAGCAGTTGAGATTAAGACAAAAAGAAACAAACAGATAAACAAAACGAAGCGCGGGAACGTTCGAAAGGGTGCACACTATGTTGGACCGTCTGTTATATTTACGAAGAGGCTGCCCTCTAATGGTTTCGATGCGCTCGGACGCACACATGAGAAGAAGAGGGACCACTATCTAACCCAGAATATCCAACCCTCTCCTTCTATTTCTCTTCTCGCGTCCCTCAATACATTTTACACCCACACCAACTGCAACAACTACTCTGGTGGTGAACACACACACACTACAAGCATGTCACTGTGTGGGTGAGAGCGTGAATTATGTCTCGTGCGAGATGTCAAATTGCTCGCCATATCGTAAAATATACAACTCCACGCTGTGGGAAACATTATGTTCTTCGCATTCTCCTTGTCTTTTGCACTACTCAATTCCTTTTCATTTTCCACGTGAGATCCCAAGCATTCCTGATACTTTTTTTGGACAATCAAAGAAAGTTTCACATTTTTTCTCTAGTTTTAAATCAATAAAATATATACACTTACTTACAAAAATTATAATGTATCTGGGTACGAGTTATTTTATGGAGTTGGAAATATTTCAATGATTGCTTGGAAAATATAATGTTGTGTTAATTCGTTGTAATGAGCATCATGATGACATTCTCTTTATTTATACGGAAAAGTGACGGATAGATGACTGCAGTTATTGTCATAATTATAAAAGTAAGTAAAAATAGGAATAATCAGGCTGTTAAGTAAAGTTAATTTTACTTTACTAGTAAAACAATTTTTTCCGGACAACTTTATTGTAAAGTGTGAATTCTATTACACTTTAAATCAATTGGGAGTTATACGTTGATATATATTTCTCAATTTTTTATTGTAACATTTATTGGTGATACAATAATAATGACACTGAAATAATGTTACATTTATTTAAATAATATTAAAAAATTTCTAACATTATATTAATATATAGAATTATACGGTATACAAATCGTATAATGTAGTTATAATATTACAATTATTAGTGATAATCACTTTCCAATATTCAGAAATTTATCCGCTAATAATAAATTCCTAGAACTAAATATGAGATAAAACAAATTCCATCAAGTTCAATTTCAATCCATTAAAGTAATAAACCTTCAAGTATTTTACTGGAATTTGTAAAGATTTTTTAACTCTGTAATAATATCAATAATCTTTTAAAGATGATTACAATTCATAACATCTGAAATAGAAATCACCATTATCATTTTTACTTGCTCAGGAAAGCATTACGAACCTTACTATCAAGAAAAATGTTCAATTATTTATTCAACTTTCATGTATTAAGATAATTATGTAATATTTTATCCTACAGATTTAAATAAATTTCTATTCTAAGTCTGTAGTAATTTTATATGATGTTCTTCAAAAAAAAAGTTCTAACAAAAATTGATTGAGAAAGTTGATGAAAGCTTCAAGGAAGAGAAGGAATAAATTTATATTGTAATTAAATAATTATAGGAATGAATTATCAGTAAATTTGTTTTCATTAATTCATCATTTCAACTTGGATCTATTTACTATTCTAACATTTTATATTTTTAATTTCAATTTGAAGATAAAACCAAACATTGCCCTTTTTCCTTTTAGCTTCATTAGCTGAAGTTATTTTCTAATTCACATCCAAACCTTTTTTCTAGTGATGACCATGTTTGCTATCTGAATTCTAGTATATTAATAGATAAAAAGCATTATCATACAACTTTAAAACATGCAATTCCTGAGGTAGATTGTAGTCAAAAGCTAAAGAAGGTCGATAAGCATCAACTGCCAAAGAGATAATTAATGACCAACTTAGGAAATGCAGGTCATTAAACTGATCTAGTGTTAAATACCTTAAAAAACCATCTGATATTCCATTCTCTCAAGCCCTGATTTAGCAATCTTTTAACCACGCCCTCTGTCCAGTCATTAGATGACCCCCAGTTAGTTCATTAATAAAACAAAACTGGCCACACGCATACTTTTAAACATTCAGAAAAAGGAATGCGATTGTTTAGAGGGAATGCAGGTGTGTAAGTGAGGGGAGGAGTAACGAAAACATTTTAAAACTGTCGAATCATTGATAGTTAATAAATACCAATCGATCTTTTTCTTAGATCTATTTAATGACTAAACGTCCTAACAAAATTAACTGTGACTAAAGTCCATTTAGATTACTTCTAAATCAAATCTAACCACCATGAAAAAGCAATTTATTTACTATTCTCTGGTTTATATACACCCATGTATTTTATCATGTATGTATACTTGTTTTTATTTATCTTTTACCGCATGCCGATCCTTCGTTTTTACTCACATTTCAAAGCTTCAATTGTTGACACAAGGAGACAAAAGATGAAAAAATACAAATACACTTGAGGATTTTTACTTCAAAAAATATCCCTAGTGATCAGGATATTAACGATAATCTGCTTACATATCTTTTTTTTATTTTATTTTATTTAAAAATATTTTTTTAAACCAACATTTATCTGTTGCTCAAGATGAATGTTACCATGATGCTCATATCATAATAGTTGGATCAATTGATAAATTGATAGTTTTTCTAGGAGAGAAAATATTAATATGTTTGTTTGTTGATGCAGAATATATCCATTTATAATTCAGAAGTCGTTGAACTGATTTCCATTCAATTTTCTCTTGGTTATAGATTAGTCTTATCTAATGTACACCATTTACTATCGCATCATGCTGTGTTACAACGTTAGAAAGAGTGAATTAGTAGTAATGATAAATCTAGGTTGGGCTAGAGTTGAACATACATAAGTAGTATCTAATAAATAAATAGATTATCTCTAATAATAGATTGAATTATGATTCATTAGTTTTCTTTTTTAATAAAGTTATAAACATGATGCTTTAAAAAAATATCCAACATTTAGACCTGTCAGTAGATATTGTCACCATCATCATCCAATTATTCATCAGAATTTTAGTTTAATTTATTCTCAACTGTCATTCTGGAGGAAAAAATGTGTTAATTACAAATGTGTCAACGAAAATTATATTAAAAAAGAAAGAATTTAAAAAATGGTACATGGTGAGGTATTGGAGAAGGGTGTAGAGAAGCAAGTATTTTTTGACACTGAAACACCTTGTATATAGTTGTCACAGTCCAAGAGCATATCTTAGCACCAATCTGATGGTAATTGAATATCTCGGGTAAAAGAATGGGCAATGTCACCGGAGAAGACCCCTTCTATGTCTGAAAATAAATCACAAATTCTTCATCTACATATGCTACATGAATATTACACATGAAAAATCTATACCAGGGAGAAGTGAAACATCTGAAATGTGCATCAATGAACTTGAAAGAACTACAAAACGAGTAGTACAAAAATCTACTTCCGGATTGGAATAAACTCGAAATCAAACGATCCAATGACTAGCGTAAATAGCTATTGAATAAGTTTCGCCATGGAAAAATGAAGCGTGCCAAGGGTATGGCTCTGAAGAGCTCTTGAATATAGTGAGAGTGTTCTAAGGCTGCTTTAGTGGTACAGGGGCATTGAGTCAAGAGAGTTTGACTAAAGTTTTCAATGTTGAAGCAGGCAAGAGGGGGTGAGATGCTTTTGGAAAATCTCAAACTTTAGCACCAATACAGTCAAGTCTAAATGTAACCTTCCTCCCTTTTTATAATGTGAATCAAGTAAACGATGATGAAGGAACGAAAGAAGATAAAAGAGAGGGAGTGATGAAAAAAGAACGTGCGCGAGAAATTCTGGCTTTGTTGGCCAGTGCTAAACGCCACGAAATCTTGGTGAAGTATGATCCGGCTTGTTAGGATCCTATTGTCATCATACTTTCCAATTCTTCGAGGCCAGTTTTTCTCTCATCTCCTTGTTAGACACCGCACCAACTACTCACCCGTGAGACCGGAATTGAAAATACGTTTTCAAATGTTGTGGATTAACTGAAAATCTATATTTCCTAGGAAGGCATGTTGAATGATGTCAAGTAGTAGGATTGTGGTATAATTTTTGCGCAGTATGTCTTCTCATGTCTATCAAATCATCCAAAGTTTTTCAGATAAAAAAATTCAATACACCTTGAATATCATTCTTAATGCATGCTCTTGGTAATGAGTGAAATTTTTTTTATCCAGTATGTATTGAAGATTCTTTTGGAGTTTAACAAAAGAAAAATATTCGTATGAAGATCAAGTTTTCTGTTATTTTTTTTTTCTTCTTTAGAGTCTAAAGAATTTAAAGAAAATTCCTAGAAGTATTGATCCTGAAAAACCCCCCATTTTTTCCCGAGAAAGTGATTAAAATTTTAAATACTTACAATTTTTATTATTAAAAATACGTTATAGTATTTAAAAGAACCACCTGTCAGCTTTAAATGGTTGGAAAGAAATTTTTTTAAATCTGCTTAAAGTAATGGGTTACAAAAGAATGATATATCTACATTGAATACTTATCAAATCAATTTATTTTTTCTCTGAAGCAACAGTAGATATGATGTAGTTTAGGAGTAGTTGATTTTATGATTAGAAATCGGTATGCAGACAGACGAAGTTGAACGAAAATTCAAGGAATAGACAGACAATTCCCCGAAGATTTGCGGAGAATGTTGAGAGTCATGGTGAATAGCTATGGTAACTCTAGACGTCCAGCAGCATATACTGGTATGGCGCCCCTATCTTTTATACGCGCAGTTTCTGAAAATCTCCAACTTTGATCTCGACTTCTTCTCTAAAACTCCAACACGCGTACGAGCGCGTTTACATAAACATAAACACGATACACATTGGGACAGGAATCCAAAGTGTAGAATGGGTCTTTCTGGGATCTTGTGGCTCGCGACGGTAGCATCATCTCGGATAACCAGTCAGGATACATGACCCTAAACTGGCCCTCACGTCTACTCGTCTGGGCTACCGAATTTTCAGGAATCAAGATAACACAAGTGTCCACAATTTTTTGAATCCAAAATATCATAAAACTCACCAAAGTTAGCTCTCATGAAACTCAAAAGATTGCAAAAAAAACTACTTGATGATTTTCACCATCATCTAGGAGTTTAAAAGAGTCTTTGAAAGTTGGAAAAAATTCCAGTGATGTTCGACAAAAGTTTTGAGGTTTAGGTATTTATTCAAGACTTTTAGCAAACAAACAAGCCTAACAAGTAGATGGAAAAAGACCATGCTCTTAGGGGAGATATGTGGAGACCTTTGGACTCTTGTTTACCAAGAAATTTCTAAGCAGTCGGCTTTCGCGTGTCCATCGCCAAAAAGTGAATAAGGGATAAAATATGAAAAAGAACCGCAAATCCATGGGTAAATGTAGCTATGTGTACTGATCATTCCGCCATGTTGCTTATGAAAGGGAGGACGCCCAGGCAGATGTTACTCTCTTCTTTACCTCTCCCCTTCCAGAAGTAGTAATTCGAGTGTTTGTCCCCTTCAATTCCCCTTCTATTCACTTCCATCCACATGATTTCCATGCGGAAAAAAAACCGCAATTCAAATTTGAGCAAGTTTTTAAAAAGATTGTACTCAATGGGTGTATTTAAGTATCAATATTATTTGTACATACAGATTTAAGGCTTTGAATGTATCTTGAAACTTCTTTGATACTTTTTTAATATTTTGACAGTTTTATTGAAATTGTTTAGCATGTTTACCTAAACTACTTGTCCATGTCATTATGAGATTAAATTAATCTATTTATCATCAATAATCACCATGGAATATTGAATTTATCAAAAGTCTAGATGTCTGAACTTGTTGGAGTCTGCCAGAGTTCACTGATGAATATTTTAAACCATCAAAAATAAGTGAAAGAATTTTTTAGTTTCTTTTTCAACGGCCATTTCAAAGCAAAAATATTTTCCCAGTAGAAATCATCCTATTTTTTTTGTGAGTGTAAGTTTAAATGTTTTATTGTACTGATTTTAGGTGTCATGACAGAGTCAAGAAGTCTGAATCCACTGGCTTATCTAGATCCAATATCTCTTAGAGCTAATCCCCTCCGATATCTATCAATTCTCTTGTCCATTAGTATCTCCAGTTCCGATCTATCTTTTGGTCCTTACGTCAATCATTGATCGATTTACGCCTGCCCACCTTGGGATCCAACACTCTATCCCTAATATCAAACGAATAACAAGGAAATTATCTACTTGAGAACGCATCCAATAACTGTGGTGATGATCAGGAGGTGGACCCTAAACATCTTCCAATTCGATTCTAGTTATTACATTTTTAAAGGGAGAGAAACTCGAGTGAGGTGTGTGCCATCAAGAGAAGTTCAGGGGTTGCTTCTCAACAATGTCTGGTGGCCCGGGACTGGTGTCCTACATGGACACAATGGACGCGAAAAATCATCCATTATCCTCACAACTCAAGGCTGTAGGACCCGTTGCATTAACACAATGGTCTACGCCCATATATCACTCCTGAAATATTTTTCCAAAAAACTACAGCAGCTCAATGAGTTTCCGTAAAATCTAAAGTGGTCTCTATGAAGTGAGAAAAGAAACCTCGAATGCTTTAAAATCATTTTGCTTATTTTCTATACTTTACCTGTATTTCAAATATCCTATGCATTGACTTCTTCTTGTTTTTCAAAACTTTTCTTTGCCATTTATTATTTATTTTTTTCCTTTCTACTATTTCCTTTTTTTTTTGCAAGGTCATCAATAATGAAATGTTTGGATTACGTCCAGATCTTTTGTGCTAATAATGATTCTGGTTTCTTTATTCAGTTTAATAGAATTTAGAAGAATATTTTGAAATAGAAAAGTTGAAAATAAGATAAACGATTTTGTGATTGATCTTGGAATGATATCGATTTTTTTTTTGAGCAGAAAAAAAGCTATTTTTTTGATTGGATGGAATCAACTTCTGATTTCAAAAAGCCCATTAAATACTTTGATACTTAGTTGACTTGAACCTACCAGCCCTACAAATTAAAAGTCACTTATTCAAATCCTATAACATTGCTATCCTTGTTCATCATGATGGTATTTAGTTTTTGAATGGTGATCTACTTTCTTGACATTTACATCAACAATAATCTCCTTAAGATTCTTGGTAGATTCACACTCACCGAATTCTGTTCAACACTTGAACGAGTTAGCTTTAAACTCCCCAACTACCTTAGGATGTAGGACATAGTTAGCAGAGAGGTCTAGTCAGCATAACTGGAGTTGAATCCCTTGGGTTTTCTCTCTCGAAAACGATTATAATAACTATTTTATCCAGTTGAGATCTGGACCATTGTGCTCTCCATTCTAAAAGTCATAACACGAGATACACTGACTCAAAAAATGTATCGGGGATCGTGGCTCGGTCTTATATTCACTCACTCAGGATGTCTTTTTTCTCTCTTCATTGGGTTGCAGGACAGTGAATTTAGACTTGGTATGAGCGCACGAGCCGACGGTGAATGTGTGTGCGAGTAGATCGGAGAACAACGTGGGCAATATTTTATAGCATATTGTTGCCATCTGCACTACGTAACCCCGACGAGACAGAATAGAGAACGTAGCGACGCTTTTATTTATCTTCTATTTATTTGCCAACGCGCTACTGAGAGAACCCCTCTCTCACTGCTGAGGACATTTGAAAAGTTATTAATCGTCGAGTTTTTAGAAAAGAACTCCCTCGTCTTTCTTCACTTTCTTCCAAGGCTCAGATTTCACACCGGATTAGTACCATATTATTTATCACCTCAATTTTCCTCGAGAATTTACTTCGATTTAACGAGCCACTTTTATTTTAAATAACGTATTTTTAATTGACTATTTCAGTAATAATTAAGGCTAGGTTTACCTAACCTCAAGTTTTTCTCATCGAACTGTAAGGTTTTTATTTGTTTTTTTCTTACAAAAATATTTTTAAGTGTTGACAAAAATGGTATACACAATTGAAAATAAAGTTTGATAGTGTAAGTTCAGTAGTAATTGCATAATAAATTATTTTTTACTGAATTCTGAGGTGTCATGGCGGAAATTTTTGTCATGAACCCTTCACTAATATAAATGTTGATGAATGAAGGGGGTGGAAAGAGAATTTTAGTGTTTTTAGGCACGAAAACTCGACGAATAATCCCGAATTACATACGAAAAGAGTCGATAATAAATAAAGATGGTCAGATCAAGTTACATAGTGTTTTATTTACAGTACTTTTTTTATTGTAACAAGCATATAAATCAGATATTAATATAACTAGAAAATACTTTATCTAATATTTGTTTATACATACCTTTATTATTAATAAATTTTTGCTATTGACAAAGTACTATTAAATACGTATATAGTTTAATAATTATTTATTTTAAAATTACAAAAGAAAAAAAACGTTACATTTAAAAATTTTAACACACACATAAAAAAGCTTAAACTTTTGTGCTGAAGGTGGCAGCACTCATGTAGTGTTTTCACTCCAACAATTATAAAAGTCTTTTTTGATGACTCAGGGATGAAAACAGATGATGAAATAAAACAATTAACAATTTTATTTACACATTTTGATTTGGTATTAATTTAGCCTATTATTTAAAAAAGCGGTAAAAAGTTCTAATTTTTACGCCAATTTTTTATTTTAGAGTTAAAATATTCTGTCAAGAACAAAACTCATCTATTATTTCATGATTTATTTAGTGAAAAAGGCATGCTATTTTTACAGCAGAAAGATACCAAGGAACATATATATATATATTTATAAGTAAGTAGCATAGTGCAAAAAATAAAATGTAGAAAAAAAAATTTGCCAAGTTTGCACTTCCGTCTTCGCGCCTTCACTCTCTCGTTCTCTTAGAGGGTGGTGGTTGGCAAAAGGGCGAGGGGTTGGCACTCGCGCGACGGCTAAAATATATTCTTCGTCAGCTTCCGCTTGAAATAAATAAAGTCATGCTATCTTTCTTACTTAGTATCGGCCTCTTTCTTACTTCTTTTACACTTTACCACAGAAGGACTGGCATTCGTGTTCAGAAAACCTTATCTTGTGATATCTTTTCTCCCCTTACGTGAACTGTAAGTCGTAGCTTCAAGGGAGCAGCTATAAGAGTCTATTAAAATTTAAATGCCTGTTGGAAAAAATAATGAAATGAAAATGAGATGAAAGCTTCATTAAAAACAATGAAAAAATAATATACCTTAGTGATGAAAAAAAAAAAAAAAAAACATTTCAGGTATTTTTTGAAAATGAATTAGTATTATTAGTTAGTGTGAATATTTTTTTATTTTTATACTCAATTTTTAAAATTCAATTTAATATAAAACAATTTTTTTGTTTATTTTATTGATAAAAAATTAATTGAAACCTTGATTTTCTAGGTGAAAAACCATTCAAGTGTGATTATCCAGGGTGCGAAAGGAAATTCGCAAATAGCAGTGACCGCAAGAAGCATAGTCATGTTCATACATCAGACAAACCATACAACTGTAGAATGTCCGGCTGTGACAAATCTTACACACATCCTAGCTCGTTGCGCAAACATATGAAGGTAAATTTTTATTTTTATTGTGCTATAATTTTTTACAAATATATGAATTGTCGTATTTTAAATAATTGACCAATAATCTATTTCATTTCAAAAAGAAGATCACTTTTAAAACTAACATTTAGGACTTGTACTCATTTTTATCAGTTTAGAATCATAAATAATTTTTTTTTTAATCTTATCTATGGACAGATGTATGTATACACACATATATGTGTGTAGGTAACATTTATACATACGTATGTTAGGTTCTTTTTTATTTTCGATATCTTTAAACAAATTCAGTAATACCATAATATGCTAAAATAAATAAGAAAAAAGGCAATTGAGAATTAACTTTATTTATTCTATAATAATATTGATGAATTATTCTTTTTAATGACTTCATATTACCTATAACAATCGAATGTTGTTTATAATATTGTTAATTTATTGAAAAAAATTTCCAAAACAACAATATGATAAAATTATGAATTTTAATAAATGTAAAGAAGAGTGGGGTAATTGCGAACACCTGAGGGAAAACTGAAATAAAACAAAAGTAGTTTAAATTATGAATGTTATTTATTATTGAAAGTTTACTTGAATTGATAAAACTTAAGATATCACAGTCAACGTGGATGAATTTTCAATAAAAAGTCAAATATTTATAAATAAAAAAAACCCTGATGTGGGTAATTTCGGATGGTGTGAATTCTATCATTATTTAAATCACAGATTAATTTTTTTGTAATAAACTTTCACTTATCATGAAGTTTTCTTGGGCCACATAGATTATATTTTACCCAATCGTTATTGAGAGGATCTTTATGCTTTTCGTTACAATGTTGGAACAATTGAAATCATTAGTATACCTTACTTAGAGAAAATGATAAAAATTAAATGGAAATGCTTAAAAGAATGATAATAAAAAATAATTTTTCCAGGTGCACGGTGTATCGATGGGTGAAGGAAAGCTCAGCGGTGGCTATGAAAGTGAAGGAGAAGAAAGTAGTAGTTCTGGTGGTAGTTTATCAGTGACAGGTCACACAGAATCTCCACAGCCAGCATCAGTCGTTTCGACGACGACAACAACATCTCCAGCAAACCCGTCAGCTAACATTAGTAATCACCATCCCTCATCAACTAGACCAGAATTGACCGAATGGTACGTCTGTCAGCCACCGACAGTTGGATCTCAACATAGCCCCTTACCTGGTCCACCACCGCCTCATCATTTAGGACATCATTTTAATCCACTTATGCATCATCAAGCAACAGCTTACTGAGTGTCACAAAATTTTAGCTGTCAAATTTAATGCAACTCAACACTCACTACACTGTAAATCCAAAGTGTGTTACAGTAAAAATACCTACATGTGTTCAATGTTAAACCCCGTATATAAACTATAGATTTTAACACACCTTGAACTGTGTTAGAAATGACTACATTACTCTCTAATTTGTTTATAACAATTTAACATTGAACATATTCATTATTTCAATACACTTCAGACTTACAGTGTAGAGATTGAACGAAGTACATTATTTAGTCACGTTTGTGCCTCAATTTGCTAACCAAAAATTTTATTAATTAGTTATTTAAATAAATGGACAAATAAATAAATTAACTAATTAATTGATGGTTAAAATGATATTCGTATTAATGTTAACAATTTAATCAATGAAAATAAATATATTTCCAGTGATTATAGTGGAAGTATACTGACAAAAAGAAGGCAAGGGTGTCAAGTATTCAAATCGAATGATGATTTCGCGTGTAATTACACTGTAAATCCAAAGTGTGTTACAACATACATACCTACACGTGTTCAATGTTAAGCCCTGTAAACAAATTATAGATCTTAATACACTTTGAAATGTGTTAAAAATGACTGCAAGGATCTATAATTTGTTTATAGCAATTAAACATTGATCACATTCAAATAACACAAGGTGTGTTACTTTAACACACTTCAGATAATTATGAACAATTTCTTTTCGACTTTATTAAACAACAACGTAAAAAATCTTCAATTTTTCAATAATCAGAACTTACAAAAGATAGAATGATTTTATTAAAAGGAATACAAAATCCAGAGTTTCTTTTAACGTTACTATTTATTATTCATGAAGCAGGATACAACATTAGGAGTTATTCCAAATTAATCAATCTTAAGAATATGAAAACTTAAATGATACTAATTACTCTTTGAAAAATAATAGTTAAATCCCATAGTTGGATTTGCAATCCTGTGTTAATTTTTCAGTCGACAGAAAATAGTTGAGTCCTTTTCAAACTATTAATAGTAAATCCAACTATATATATAAACACTACTAATGCATACTTTAAGAACAAGGAACTGGTATCCCCCTCTTAATTTTCAAGTTAAAGAAAAAAAAATCATCCTGCAATTACAGTGGATCTCTACCCTTAATTTGGTCAATTTTGGACTGATAGTCAAAAATTTTAATTGCAACGTGGCAACGCTGTATCCTCAAATAATACACTACATAGATTGTGAGTGTCTTAAACAATGCGCTACGACTAATGTAACTTTGAGACTGTCCTTAAAGTATCGTTTTGTCCTCAAATGATGCGTTGTATATACGATTTGTCCCCAAAAAATACGATCCATCAAATTATTTTTCTTTATAAATGAAGGAAAGAAAAACACCAATCCATTAAATAAATGCAACTTTTTCGCCCCGGAGCAAAGTGTCTTCAGAATTTCTCTTGCGTGGAGAAAAATTTATTAGAAATTACTAGATATTCCTATGCTTTTTGGTAATCTGCATGAATTTATCGCCTAAGTAAAAAATATTAAACGCAATAGAAAAATTACCATCCCAGTAAAGTAAAAATTACTAGGCTTTTGTCAAAAATTAGAATGTTTCTATTAAAAATTACTATGCATCAATAAAGTTTTTCCTAATTTGTTTTAAAAAAAACTTCATTGCTCGTCATTTGCACTCGTTTTATAGTGATGAACGTGGGAATTTTTCGAAGAAATTTTTCTCAGTGTGGAAAACAGGCTTTATTTACGCTCATAAATATCTCTCAGTAATCGTTCTGACATAGACCAGACATATTTGATTATTTCTAAAAATTATTTTTATATAACAATAATATATTGTTATATATATAAATAATACAAACAATAACAACAATAAAACAAAAGATAATAATAATTATTATTGGTATAATACACCATATTATTCTTCTGATATAAAAAATATCATTTTGAATACAGTAGATCTTATTTAATATTAACTATATGCGAATTTTAAATTCCCATGTAGTCAATGTTTAATAAGTTTTATAGTACATTTCACACCTAGGGAGGTAAAGTAGACTAGCTCAAACCACGTGTCAAATTACAACCCGAGTCAAAGGCGAGGGTAATAAACACATGGCTTAAGCTTGTCTACTTTACCTCCCTAGGGTGGAATATGATTTTTCGTCATACCTGAGTGGAAAGTTCAACCCCTCTCCAATGGAAAAGTGAACTTTCCGCACAGGTATGACGAAAAATTATTTAATTCGCAATTCAATAATGTATAAAAATCAAAAAGGAATTGTTCATAACAAATTATCACATTTGAATAAAAGAAATCTCTTCTTAACTTTCGGATTTGGTTTTAGGCGATGACCAAGTAGTGCACGCTACGGTTTCAGGATAAGAGTACACTTACTGAGTACTAATTACACGCAAAACCATTGTTTGATTTGAATACTCTACACCCTTGCTGTCTTCTTGTGAGAGAAGGAATTATTTTAACTATAAATAAATATGTATTAATTGCTATAATTAATTACAACTGATATAATAACATTTTATCAAGTAGAATAATTTTTTCTCTCCTTCTAGTAATTAATCAAGAGCCGATGAAGTAAATTATTTATTGATTTATAATTTTTATTAAATTCATAACCGAAATTTGTGTAGTAATGCAATGTTCCCAATGTATAACGCTTGTAAAAATCATTTTCCTTCAGTGGGTTCAACAGTGATTACTAAGAGGATAAAATGATAGTTGAGAAAGTAATTGTATAAATATTTTCAATTTTAGAATTCTTAAGTAAAGAAATATTGTACATATTGTTAGATAAGGTTTATTCATGATTTTAAGTTATATAAAGCTAGAAAAAAAATAAGAAAATGAATTAATTTTATTGTAAAATATATACTACAATTATTATTGTGTGATATTCTGTACAGCATGAGGCAATGTTCTCAATTAAATAATTGTATTTTAAGGATAATTCAAATAATTATTCGAATTTGTGTATGCGCTTAAGAAGCATTTAATGACAAGAAACCTGTCATCTATGATCATTATGTATTATATTATAATATTATAGTATTTGTTTTACAAAATTTAAAATATACTGGCGATGCAAAGATTACTAGAAATAATAACTTGTTATTTAATTATTAAATCCTTCAAAATGATCCTTTTCTTTAAAAAAAAAAAAATTAAACAAATGTTTAACATAAAATGTATTCTTAATAATTTCATACGAGCAAGAAGACTCATAATTTTTTCTACTCCATATTCAAATGCTTTGAGTAATCAATCATCAGTAATAAATAAAGATAATTTTTTGTGTGATAAATTTGAATATTTTTTACACTGAAGAATAAAATCTATTATCTTAAAGTTTGTCCATGAAAAATCAAACGATTTTACTGACTAATCACTGACAGTTGGAATTTGATTCAAAGCTTAGATGTAGTTACGTTTGAACGCATGTGCACACCTGAAACAAAGAATAAGATGGAATGATTAGATAGAAATGACACGCCTCTTTGACAAGATTATACAAAGGTAAGGTACTGATGCTTTGAGGTGTCTTCAAGATCTTGCGATTTGGGTGATGGATTATTTCTAATAATGTGCGGTCTTTGGCTTTACAAAAGCTTCTTTTTATCTATCTGTAACAAAAAAATATCTATCATTCCACCCAGACATATTTTCTTATTATTGACCTTTAAATATTTTCTCTTATAATTACTTAACAATAATAAATAACTATAATTACATCAGAGTAAATCCTTATTTATGTTTCATTTTAAATTTATTAATTAAAACGAATTGCTTTAGCATTTATACGCTCTGATTCACTGGTAGATATTTAATAAGATAAATCTATGATTGATTCAGCACCAAGTAAACATTCATAAGCATAAAATCAATAACTTGAAAGTTTTTTGATTCAAGTTGGTGGTTTTTTATTTTTTTTTTTTTAAGGAGAAAATTCTTAAGTGAGTAATATAATTAAAATTTATTATAAAATTGAAAGCGAAATATTATAAATAACAAAATTTAAATGCTTCTTTTTGTTGTTTCTCGTATTCATTTATTAAGCGTTCGACTGGTTTGAAGAAGAGGAGAAGACAGCTCATAAAATGGTAAAAGTTATCGAGAGTTGGTCTCACGGTTTCTTTACGTCCTGACTTCTTGAATATCCCAGTTGGTAGCCTAAAGAGAGAACAACAGACAGAAGAGTGAAATTGATAGCAAAGGACAAAAGTCTCATCGTATATGAACCTTACCGTTTTGGATGAGCAATATAATATGGTTCTTATATATTATAATGCTTCAAGTTTTCGTGCACACATTTGGCGCCATGTGATTCATAGAGCATTCGGTCGTTTGTTTGCGAGAGTGACGGATTATTGGGCATTCATAAAGTGTATGTCTTCAGGCTTATAAATGAACCAAGCCAAGTTCGACTATTAATTCACTTTCAACTTCATTAATAAATAATCATTCTTTCATTTCTGTAATTGTCTATTGATTCTTTTAGATATTTTTTACATCAGTTATATATCAATTTTAATATCTTTGCTGATTAATCTACTTCGAGAAAACAGGCTCAACAAATTTAATAAAAAATCAAGTGATTCGATAAATATTATTAATAAATATGAAATAATGATAAAAATGAATGAAAAATTCTAGATTTATAAGCAATTTTTGTAGCATAAGTTTATTATGTTTTACAGTAGAATTTTATAAAAATGATATGCACTTAACAAAATATAAAATGTATTGAAACACAAACATAGACGAAAATTAAAAATTTGTAAGGAAAACAACTAACAGCTTTCGATAAAGCTTACTATTAAGTATCACCATTGCTTTATAGGAAAAGGGTGGGCAAAGTGAAACGCTCGAGAAAATGCACTAATTTATTAAAATAAGTTTAAAAATGCTTATCGTAATTTTGGTTTATCAATTTTTCAATTTATTAATGCATTAAAAATTATTAAAATTTCTTGATATAATGGTTAATTTGATGATTGACTTTTTTTCATGATGTTCCACTTTACCCCCTCTTTCCCTACATAATACACATGGTGTTGAGAAAAAAAAAATTTAGTAATTTTAATTTGGAAAATTATAACATGCAAAAATAATCTTATAACTTGTATAGAGATACGATAGTGCCTCGTCGTGACGTTATTTTATTAATCGATCATAAAAATTAATAAATTAAAAATTAATTAGTAATATAAATTTTTTGATTATGATTAAAAAAATTTAATTATTCATCGAAATGAATTTTTCAATCGTAAACAAATTAAGCTCATTATATATGTATAAACAGGAATCGTGAAGAATCATTAATAAACATTGTCATTAATAATTAAGTATGATTATTAACTATTAAAATGAATGTTAGTTTCGGTAATTATCGATTATAAAAACTTAAATAGTTGTTTATAATAAAAGAGTATAAAATTATCTCTGAAATTGAATAATGTATTTATATCTTACGGTCATTTTTCCAATTTGATATTCACTTCAATTAGAAGCTTGAATTCTAATTATTAAAAATTTTTCTTAAATGGTAATAACAGAATTTTTATTCAATTATTTGTGTCAAGAATTTTCAATTATAAACGGAATAATTATAAATTAATTACTGTATAATCAGAATTTAATTACCAATCAATGACTTATTTCCTTATCGATTAGTGATGAGTAAAAAGTAGATCATCAGGTAAAACTAATTAAAACTTTAGATTTAATCATAGAAGATAGTTTATTTGTAATACTTTTTTAATTACACACATTCAATTATTGCGTACTGTTGAAAATGATCTATTGAATATCAAAATAAACAATTATTTTAGTATTGCAAAAGGTTGTAGGTAAGTTTTTGCACCAATCTATGCATCATTCTGTTTCAATCTTCACAAGTCTTCTTTTTTTTTTAGAAGCTTCATCCAGAGACTCTTTCTATCAGAATAACAATGCCAGACCTTTTTGAAGGATCTTTTACTGCTAATTTTGAATTAGGAAGTGTTTTATTTTTATGCACTTGAAGTGTTTCAAAATAACACCTAAGTTTATTTTTTTCATACTATTCCTATCCTAGATTCAACCTTTTTATCCTAATATTATTCTGTTTCATTTTTTAAGTAGATCAAAATTAGGATGATAAAGACTCATTTTAACTTTCTAATCCTAATACTATTTTTATCCTTCTGAAGTTGGTAAAAATTAGGATATAGACAGAATAGACTGATTTCAATCTCATCAATTGATTTGCTTATATCTAGTAGTACTTATGGAAATAGTTGGAATAACTCCCATTACATTCATACTTTTTTAATAAAACATATGATTTTAATGCTGATAGTCAGCCCAATTAGAATTCAAATAAAATAAATAATTATAGAAAAGTATGTTTTTGTTAAAATAAAATAACTTGAATCTCAAATAAAATTAGATTGAAACCAAGAAAAGTATAAAATAAAAGTAGGATGAACCTAAGGTGAAAGAAAAATAAAATTAGTATGAGTTTAGGATAAAATTGAAAAATTTTCAGCTTATGGAAACACTGATTTGTTGCGTATTCTGACTTTAATTAGGATTTGTTCATCTTAAGTTAATCCTAAAGAAAGGATAGTTTTAGGATAAAAATAAGTTTTATATTTTGACTCGGGTAATTTAAATTAATAAGTTTCTATATAATTATTGGAAACCAATAATATTTTAATCAGAGTGTATGTAATGAAACATTACCTAATGAATTTGTATCCTGAATGATCTCAATTTGTATAAATAATTTAACCAGATAATCTCTATAAATCTTGGAAACATAAATGAAATAATAAAACAATTTATTCTAAAATAAATGCAAGTTACAATTTGTATGTACGAGACAACTGGAGCGAATGAAAATCGTGGGATTACTCACGTGCAGAATACGAAAAGGAAGAGTTAAAATCTACTATGACTTATACTCGAATAAATATATGTGTATGAGTATGTACATGATCTACGGGAGTTATTACAACGGCAGCGAGGCCGCACGACCAAGTACGCGACTGCCACGAGAATGCACACGAGTCCTTTAAGCTCTTTGGCCCGTGAAACGATATATATTCCCTTCTTCATGAAAGTCTCCCTTTCTTTTGATACTTGTTTTTAATGGATAAGAAAGAGATGGAGAATTATACACTCACCTTGTCGAGTCCAACCGGTGTGTCTTCTCCTGCGGGGTCAACTCAGAACTGCTCCAGGGTACGAGCGAATTCTCATGCATCGATTCATTGTTCTCCGTACTAGATACTAATTTTTATTGCATTTTCTCTTACTTGGTGGCTTTGAAAATTATTTTTTTCTACCAAAGATCCATCATTTTTGTCCAGTTAAACATTTTTTTGTCCTTTCAACTACATTTTTAGTACCAGAAAATAAATAATTTTCAGTGACTTTCCATAAGTTGTTTATTCTCCATTTAATCCTTTACAATCCTACTTACTTTTTCTTTAATATCATTACCTTTTTTATTCAATAGCATCATGAATATTAATTTGTACAATTCAAAATAATTTATTGAATTATTTCGGATTAATAACAATTGACTTTTTAAGTGAAAAATTATTTTTTAAAATAAAAAGTTATTAACTTCATATTAGGAAGTTATTGTAATTGGGTCGATTGGTGAAATGTGAATTTTCATATAAAGATATTGTTATAAAGAAGATCTAAAAGTAGTTTGAACAAATTCGATCAAGCCTTTCTTTTATAACAAAATAACTAATAAATAAATGAAAAGATTAACAATTTAAAAATACTTTTAAGCAAAAGAATAATAATTTCATTTGAAAATAAACTCGATATTAACTAAACATTATTGTTTACAACTAAATATGACTTTCAACAATTACAAATTAGTTATAACAATGTGAATTTGTTATAAACAATTGATAATGAAAAGTTCGTCGTGTTAGTACAAATGAAGTGTACTTAGATCTATTTTTATTAATTTGATAAAAGTACTTTTTTAAACTGAATCAGTGAAAATTACTGTGAATCAGTAAATATTCAGTGTCATTATCAGTGCAAATCTTATCACTGAATAAATCAGTCATTGGATTAGCACTGAATATCAGTCAATATTTACTGACTCGGAGTAATTTTCACTGATTAAGTTTAAGAGAGTATGAAAAATAATTCTTCGAAGTAATTATCTAAAAAATACACTGAGTAAAAAATTAAATAGTTGTAAAAATTATTATTTGAGTAAAATTTACTATGATCAGAAAAAAAATAATTAGATGAAATATTTTGGAATAGTAAAATTTATCATGAGTTTAATAGTTTAATAAAAAATAGTATCTATTACTAATATTCTATATTAGATCTTTAACTATGTTAATTTAGTTGAGAGAACGCTTTGTAATTAGTAAGCTCAATAAATAATTTTTATCATTCTACTATTCATTAAAGTTTATACACAAATAATTAAAAAAGATAAAAATTTTTGTGATACTACGTTATAATTAACGTGCTTATTTTTATAATAAATTAATTATAACCAACATTTCATGATATTTTTCTTCCAAATAAACTCAAAATTTTAAATTAGTATTAATCAACAATACAATTGTAATGATTACTACATATTACTAGTAAATATATTAATTTCTATTATTATTAAATAGTAAAATTTATAGTATTAAAAAATAGTACACCAGTTTACTATGAAGTATTAGTTAGAATAACGGTATTCTTTACTAAAAATCATAGTTCTATGAGCTGTTAAACTTTAGTATTTTTCTTCGTTAAGTCCTTTTTGAACTCTGAAAAAGAATAAAAAAAAAAAGTAAATCTAACTATTTTTAAAATATACAATAGATTTATTGCATTTTTAATTACTCAAAAAGGATTGATGACTTCTTTTTAATTACTGTTAGGCAATTTTAATATAATTAAGCTAAAGTATTGGGCAGAAATAAATTTTAATTATAAATGACATTTAAAAATGCATAAAATTTGAGATAAAATTTTAAAAAACTTGTAGAACCGATAAAACAATAATTTGATAAATAATTTATCTTCTTATCAGTACGACAGGACTTTTTAGATTGTTAATAAGTCATCAACGATTCATATATAAAGATTACTTTTTAGCTGAAGAAAAAAAAAATAAAACATGAAGAAAAGATAAAAGTGCGGCATATTAACACGTAACATATCAAGAGATCATAAGAGTTTGCGTAGAAATTTTTAGTCCGGTATTTTATGAATTTCAGAGGTGAGTTAAGAAATAAAAAAAAAAGGAGCACAAAATCTTCTATTATAGTTTTTAAAGGACCGAATATTTAATTTAGGAGTAATATATATATAAATTTATTTCTTTTAGAATCCTCAGAAATTTGACGACATTATTATAGCGATCTTATTATCATGTAAATAGCAATATTTTTTATATTTATTATTTTATATGCCTGTTTAGTTAATGAGTAAGTAAATTTTTCATGTTTACAAATAAAATAATATTTTTTAAGATTGGATTAAAAGTAATTAAATATAATTTTAGATATATATTTTACAGATGATAATAAAAAAAAAAAAAAAAAAACAATGAAGGTGGAACAATCATAAATGTCTTCGTAAATTCTCCGCTTGTTAGCATTACAAACTTAAAAAAAAAAAAAACAATAAAAACACTTTTATTTTATATTTGACATTTTATAACCAAAAACGAGTATTTAAAAATAAAAAATAATCTTTTTTAGAAGACTTATTGATCAGAAGATGTGAGAGAAATAACATTTAAACAAAATTAAAAATATATATCCAAGTGTTGTTAAATACATAATTATTATTAATTTATATTATTAATGTGTAAATGTAATTTTAATACAGCTGCCATAGTATAATACATCTGCTCTTATTATTATAATGAATTATTTATTTGTATTTCTAAATGATCCTTGAAAAATCACGATATTATGCTAATACAATGATTAATATATGAAGGAGGTCCGAAACATTAATATTTCAAATTTCTCACTATCCTCCTTTTAGAGCACCCATTCGATGCTAGAAGGTAAAAAATGCTAGGATACTCACATTTTTAAGAATTCCTATTGAAAATATTTTATTCTCAGAAATTGATATTAAAGAATGAAATTTTTATTATTATTCCTATTTAATTTATTTTTCATTTAAACATTAAAAATATATTGTTAACTATTTATAGTTATGACTTTTTTATAGTCCAACTATTTATCAGCAATCACATTTTATTGATGATAATCAATATTTAATAGGTAATATAAATAATATTTATTTATTTAATATTGAAAATAAATGAATATATAACAGCTTCCATTTCAATGCTAAATAAAAATCACCACTCAGAAGAGCTCTTAGTCTACATCCTTGGGTAAGACTTAAACGAAATTAGTGTGAGCCTATCATTATGTGGTAGCGAGACCACTCCCCCGTCACATTATATGTTTATAAATCAGCCCCGTGCGTGGTAATAAAAAACGAAAAATCCAAGAATATATCAGATATATATATAAAAAAAAAGGTAAAAGTAAAATAAAAAATAATATGAAAGAGTAAATAAAATAAAATTTATGAAAAGAAAAAAAAAGTAACTAAAGAGAGAGAGAGAGAGAGAGAGAGAGAGAAGGGGAGAGAAACAGCGAAAAAATAAAGTTCCAGGATCAGAATTGCGGTTCCCGTCGAGATGCCTGACCAGGTAGAGGAATTCTTATGCTAATGATTTTATGACTGGGGAAACGAATGCTCATCATATTGCTTTTTAATCGCAGTTGGGATTTTCATATGGATGGACACGAGTGAGGCGAGAAGAGACATGAAAATTGAGTTTCCTGGTGTGTTAATTTCACTTTTTACTACTTTATTTCTCTCATTAACAAAACGGCTCTTTTATTAAATTTGCTCAATATTACTTCCTTCTTTATTACAAATATTTATTGATAAATCAAAATATAAATAAAAAAAGGTATGAGCACACTTTGTGCTTACACGACGAACTTCCCATTATTAATAATCTATAACAAATTCACATTGTTATAAACAATTTGTATTTGTTAAAAGTCATATTCCATCATTAATAATATTATCTCGTCGAAAGAATTCAAATCGAAGCGAAATTCGCATTGGTTAATCAAATAATTAAATTTTTCAATTGTTTATAACAAATTCACATTGTTATAACTAATGTGTAATTATTGAAAGTCATATTTAGTTGTGAACAATAATGTTTAGTTAATATCGAGTTTATTTTCAAATGAAATTATTATTCTTTGGCTTAAAAGTATTTTTAAATCGTTAATCTTTTCATTTATTTATTAGTTATTTTGTTATAAAAAAAAGGCTCGATCGAATTTGTTCAAACTTCTTTCAGATCTTCTTTATAACAATATCTTTCGAATAAGTTTTGGTTGAAGTCGATATCTCAATCCGTTCTTGAGATATCGAAAACGAAAAAAATTCCGACATTCGTACGTACATACGTACGTACGTACACACACAAATCATTGTTAAAATTGATCAGTATACTTGTAAATATCTTGAAACATGGAGATATGATGAAAATTCACATTTCACCAATCGACCCAATTACAATAACTTCCTCATGGAAAGTTAAAAATATCTCTGTATTAATATTATTCATTTCAACCCACGAGTCTTCTTGCTCAATTGTTGGAGATCTTGCTCCTAAATATTTGCAAATATCTAAAAAAAAAATAAGCAAAAAGCTTCTTAGACAGTAGATAATGTAATTTATATTTCCTTCAAACAAATAAATACATTCAAATGTCTGGAAAAACATATCTACATTGAAAGAAAATCTTTTCAATCAACAATCAATTCAATGATCATAATAAATTGGTCATTGATAAGACTATGATTGAAAGCAATATGAAAAAAAAAACAATAATAAATGACTAATTTATTATTAAATCGTTTGATAAAAAAGAGTAGACAATCGAATAAAAATAAATATACTAAGGTGTGGGTGGTTTTCAGCTGTTACTGTTCATGCACCTGCTCAACACTGCATGAAGCTTCAACAGCAGCAGTAGTGAGAGCAAACAAGAGAGTTTGATGCAATATACATTTACATATGCATATGTACTTTCGTAATGCGTATTATATACAAAATGCCAAGTCTAATTGTTGCTTCAAGTATATCACTGAACTACCCATTATTTTCCATTCACGTATTTACCATTTCCTTGATACCTCACTTATTTTCTAGCTCCTTTCAAGCAAGCCCTAAAGCCTCTTTTATTATCTTAATTCGAAGGAAGTTGATAAACTTATCAACTTATCATAAAGGCCAAGTAAAAGCGTCATATGAATTATTTATTATTTCAAATTAATAATAGATCTTTTTTTTTTTTAAAAATAACTTACATTCACTAGAGTAAAATCATTCTATACCTTGATACAGTTGATGTACAATATATCTCATTCAAGCTGGAACACTTTGATGATGAATTTTTTAAACACTATTTTATCATTAAAATCACATTTTTAAGAATGTTTATTGATAAGATATTTTTTTAATTGAGAAATAGATAGTTTTATAGCAAGTGTTAATGTTTAAAGGGTTTTTACAAGCAACAAGGAAGTGATAACGAAGCGGATCCTGATGATGGCAGGTGGTCTTCCATTTGATGTTGAACGACGACGTGATGTTCAGGGTACAAGCCTATAGTACACGATGTTAAACTAAATTGCACATGTTCACTAAGAATTTTTCCTTAGGAAATAGGTCAGAATTTACATAAACGTTAATTGCACACCGGTGTTGGTGCACTCAGGTGAAAATGTAGGCCTGTTAGTGGGTGAAGCAAGATACCTAGTTTAATTAACGTATTGATGAGATTGGTTTTCTCCATAAATTACCAGAATAAAAATGAAACATATTACCATTCCCACTAGTACTTTGCTTTTGATGCTTTGATACTCTACATCACTTATGATTGACTTTTACTACTACTCTGTTTATTATCATCCACCTTTGCTATTATCATTACTAACTAAAAAGAGGGGAATTTAAATATAATTGACCTTTGTTGTTGATGTTCTTAAGCATGTGGTTATGATAATCATCATTCTGCCATTCATAATTAATATTTTTTCTCATTCGAGTGAAAACGTCTCTTTCAGACCTCAAATTCTTGATAACATTTAATTTAAATTTTAAAAAAATTCAACCTGATTGTGGTCGCCATTTTGTTCTGCCTACTGAGGCAGTAGTTGATATATGATCCCATTGGCTACCAAGCTGTTTAGATGCCAACTCTGCACTGGGCGAAAGACTCGACCTCAACCCTTTAGCTTACCAAGACCATAAGCCAGACTCTATCTTTCTTAGTTGCTCTGGCAATTAAAATTCTTTCCTCCCACGGATCACGCTCCTGCTCTCTCTCTCTCTCTTACCTTCCCTTCATCTTTTACTTCTCCGTATTTGCTTGGCAACGATCAAATCTTTTCTCTTTCGCTTCGATGACGTTTACATGATCCTCGACTCCTGGTGAACCTGAAGGTTAAGCTGATTGACAGACTCTGACTGCTTCTCCAGGTGTTGTTTCACTAAAATTAAAGATATTTTCAAACTAAAAAATATCTAGTGAATGAAAAAGAAAAATAAATTTTATTAAATAATGGCTTGCAAATTTATTATTATTATTTTTTTTTAAATATAAAGAAATAAATGTTACTTTTTTGTTGAAGTGGCAAATATTTTTCTGGTGATTTTGATTAAATATAATTGATATTATTTTTGGAATATCGGTCATGAATTTAGTTGGTATTGTTGCAAAAATAATTTATTGTGAGGGATAATTTAGTTATTTAATTTTTATTTTCTTTAAAATAAATGACTAACAGAAATTGCTAATTTTGCATGAGACTCATGTCTCTTTTATTATCTTTCTCATATAATGTATATATTTATTTTATTTTTATTTTCTGAAAGCAACAAAAGCGAAAGAGAGAAAGAAAAAGAGTCCATAATGTGCGAGCTCGCATATATACACTCATATACCTATAACGAAAATGCTCGTCGTCTGTAGAATATGGCTCTTACGCCTTCATATATATAGTTTCACTCTCAAACTAAGCTTGTATGTTTGGTGCATAAATAAGAAGCACAGCTCGGAAAGCATTAAATCACATAAAATCGCGTGTGCTCTTCGTAAAGAAAAAAAAAAAAAAAATAAGGGAATTCAATAATAAAATAACAAAAATCTAAGTCGATTTTAATGACTTTCATTTTGGATATATTTTTATCTTAAAAATTGTCAATTTTAATGAATCATTTATATTTCAACTCAAAGGTCTGACCTGAATTTAATCATTTCATTATTATTATTATTATTATTATTATTATTATTATTATTATTATTATTATTATTATTATTATTATCATTGCCCATCGATATCATACCTCTCAAAATAACTTTTTGATTCATTTTTCTTGATGAAAGTATTTTGCTTATCATAAAGTTCAATATAAAAAAAAAAAAAGTTGAATTATTAACTTCCCATTAGGAAGTGTATTGTAATGGGGTCGAGAACCATTGAAGATATCGACTTTGGACTAATTTCATTCTAAAGATAATACAATGAAGAAGATCTGAGAGAAGTTTAAACAAATTCGGTCCAGCTATTTATTTTTCTAACAAAAAGAGTGTAAAATGAGTTGAGTAAAGAAGACATCACTGTAAATTTTAGTATCTTATCTACTATCAATAAAATATTGTTATAAATAACTTTATGTAATTAAACAATTGTTTGTTGTTTATAACAATAGTAATTTTTTATAAACAAAAATACTCAAAGATGACAAAATTACGGATTTCAATTAATGGGATGTTCGTCATCAGAGCACAAACTAAACCCAGACCCATTTTTTCAGATTGAAATAATCTCAATAATTTTGATTTATTCATTGGACTGCCGGTTCTCAAGGCTAATTAAGCAAATCACAAGATAACGATTTTTTAATATTGGAAAAAAGGTTGAAACACGCCCTCCAATTTTTTTGGAGTCTGGAAAACACCCTGATAAATTGCCAAGATATTTATTTAAATGAAAAAAAAATTATAACAGTGGATAGACGAGATCTGTATACTCACCTTTTCCAATGATTTTTATCAGTTGGTTTTCAAAGAACTCTAAAAAGCTAAGTATAAAGCAAGACAAGAGCTAAACCATACCAGATTTATTCTAAATTACAAGGTAATTATGAGCAAGTAGTTATCTTTAGATATAAACTCCCCTGGTAACGACTATTTATGCTGATGTTATCTGAGGATTTTCTATTTGTTGACTAGTATAATCAGATGAATGATATTTATAGTAATCAGTAGGATAAAAAAGAAGTAAAGGTATTCAACATTCACAAAGAAAATAGAGACGAAGGTCATAAGAAGCAGAAGCACGCGGGGATGTTGACGTGGAGCTGTGGTCAGTGGTGAAGGTTTGTACGCATGCACCACCTCCCGCAGAGCCAATCACCATCCGAGAAATGGTAGTAGCAGCGTCCAAGTCAGCTTCAGCTTCTCTGAAGAACTTCTCCTTCTCGAGTATTTGTTGGGGGAGAGTCAGGAGTAATGAAAGATTACGAAGAGAGACGAAGAAGAGAGCTCGTAATAATAAGCAGAGAAGGAAAAGATGGGGTTAAAGATGATGCTAGGAAGAGGCAAAGAGAAGGCTGATTGCGTCCGGGCTGCGTAAATCTTGTTGATGGAAATTGTCCGCGCACTTCAGTTTGTTCGGCGATTACATCCTGCCGTGAATGCGTCAGTCGGTAGCACTACACTCTTCTGCGGACAGAATTTTTATTTCTTTTCTTTTTTTCTCATCATACCTCAGTGCATCCCCTCATGCCTTTGTTCTACCCCGCCGAGTCTTGTGAGATTAATGAGCCTCGTACTCAAGACTTTTAATTCCAAAGACGGTGCAGGAATAACTACCACCATCTGTCTTGACCAGCCAATTACCGTCCTGGTGATGCAAGTTCGTTTAGTCGTATTTCGTTTCATCGATTTGATTTTTACTCGCAAAAATTCTGGTTAAATATATGCACATACAAATGATATTTGTTACGATATTAATCCACTCTCTAACACCCTTTTTATCACAATACATTACATTAAAAATGATTTCGATGATTATTCCATTTCCAATTACCCGAGTCAAAATATAACACCTAAGTTTATTCTTTTCATACTATTCCTATCCTTTCTATCCTAGATACAACCTTTTTATCCTAATATTATTCTGTTTCATTTTTTAAGTAGATCAAAATTAGGATGATAAAGACTCATTTTAACTTTCTAATCCTAATACTATTTTTATCCTTCTGAAGTTGGTAAAAATTAGGATATAGACAGAATAGCCTGATTTCAATCTCATCAATTGATTTGCTTATATCTAGTAGTACTTATGGAAATAGTTGGAATAACTCCCATTACATTCATACTTTTTTAATAATAGATATGATTTTAATGCTGATAGTCAGCCCAATTAGAATTAAAATAAAATAAATAATTATAGAAAAGTATGTTTTTGTTAAAATAAAATAGCTTGAATCTCAAATAAAATTAGATTGAAACCAGGAAAAGTATAAAATAAAAGTAGGATGAACCTAAGGTGAAAGAAAAATAAAATTAGGATGAAGATAGGATAAGATTGAAAAATTATCAGCCTATGGAAACACTGATTGGTTTCGTATTCCGACTTTAATTAGGATTTGTTCATCTTAAGTTAATCCTAAAGAAAGGATAGTTTTAGGATATAAAAATAAGTTTGATATTTTGACTCGAGTAATCACTATCAAACATAAAGTAATCTAAATTACCGAAGAAAAATTTTTTTTCCTTTTTCTATGTTATGCAAATTATGCTTTATAATATTCTATATCTATATCGTAATTGATAAACGATAACATTTTTTGTTAGCAACACTTGATCTATTTATTTATATTAGTTTACAGCTGAGACTAGAACACATTAGACATTTTTTTTTTAATTATAAAAATCTCTGCTGTCATTTTAATAAACTTTTAGTTCTTTTAAATCATTTTCCAAGTTATTATTTCACAATAAACATCAAAATCTATTTATGTATACGATAAAGTATTAGAGAACTGGGGTAAAAAAAATAGTCTGTGAATATTCACTGATATTCAGTCCCAATCCCAATGACTGGCAATCAGTTAATATTCACTGATTCGCAGTAGTTTTCACTAATTCAGTTTAAAAGAGCGGGATGTCTAATGCAAAATGTAGTATTTAAAAAAATAAGTAACTCAAAAAAAAAATTCTTTCTTAATAATATTAAATCACTATGTAAACTATTAGATAAACTGTTAAGTAAAAAATATAGTTTACTAATAAAAAACAAATTAATAAATCATAAATAAATTAATGATTGTTTTTTAAATAATATCGTAATCACTGTAAATTTTATTGTCTTATTTTAAAACATTAAAAGTTTTTCAATATGACGTCATCCATTTGATTACCTTTGTCACAATTTTAAAACGTTTTTTAGTATTTTAAAATCGCGATAATGTTAATCAAATGAATGACGTTATATTAAAACACTTTTGATGTTTTAAAATAAGACAATAAAATTTACAGTGATATTATAATTAAAATTTTATTTTTATTTACAAAGTTATTTACTTAATATTCCCACTTTACCCCAGACTCCTCTATTTTCTACCCCAATCTACATATAATTAATATTATATCGTCAAGGAAATAAATTTAATTAACATACAAGAAATCAGTATTTGAAATTTCTGATTAAACATTCAAAATCTATCATCAAAGATTTTTTATCCAAAGTATAAAATCGTTCAATATCAGATAATTATCTTTAAATGAATACATTGACTGAATATAAATACTTGGATTTACATCTCATTATTTGTATCACTTAAATAAAAAAGATTTCAATAATTCAGGCATCGTTGACTGTTTACTAGATCTAAAGAGTAAGAAACTAAATTGTCAGGAAGGACTTGACGGGATAAAGGGAGGACGAGCATCAGAAGGAGGGTGGGTAGGCGGGAGAGTTAAAGCTGTCAGTGGCAGAGACGTTCGGGGATGACTCTCATCCCCATTCCCTCATCTGTAATCGCAGGGGCGGCAACGTCCTGTCCTCAACAGGATCACATTGCCACTGAACTATACTACTGTATACGCAACAGAGCGACGCTTAGCCCCTCAATTCCCCTTACGTCACCACACTCTCTCGCCTTCATTTCAGAGACTGCCAGCCCGTGCCAATTCCATTCGCTTAACGCAAAATCAAGTCAGGAGTTGTCGATTGAGTTTATGCCTAAAATACTGATGTTCCTTCCTGTCCTCGTTAACTGCAGTCGTTGATCTCAATCACTTTTAATTGATGATTAATTATCTCTCCAATACATCATACTGACACTTTGTGCATTTTATATTTCTAGAATTACACTTATCTCTATCAAAATCTGCTTCGCATAAATGGAAAGATGCAGTTGATTATTCATCTTTATCTGAAACGATCAATTATTTGTCAGTAGCTAAAAATATCTGCTGCAATATCAAGATGATTTCGATTTTTAAACATAGTTTTAGATTGATAATTAATCAATATTGATCAGCATGGCAATTAATTCTGTGTTATGATATTGAATATGTTGATATTACACTGGAAAAAACTGATAGCTGTACTCCTTAGATTAACTATCTCATTAAATAGCTGTAGAGATTATCTAGATAATTGATTGACGATATCTGAGACAGTTGCTTTGGGAAGATACTTTTTACAGCTTTTTAAAGCTGGGCTTTACTAACCTCAAATCACTTCAAATTTTTCTCGTCAAACTGTGCATTTTTTATTTTTTTTTTCAGGTGAAAAATATTTGGGGATATTTAGAATAGTGGTATACAGATCGGAAAACAAAAATTGATAGTACAAGTGCAATAACAATCGTAGAATAAATAATTTTGTAGTGAATTTTGAGATATTATGGCGGGTGCACTTGTCATGAGCTCTTAACTGAAAAATTATTTATTTTCCAATTATTATTGCACTTTTATTATCAATCATTGTTTTCCAATGTATTTACCACTTCTCTAAATATCCCCAAATATTTTTCACCTGAAAAAAACAAATAAAAAATGCACAGTTTGACGAGAAAAATTTGAAGTGATTGGAGGTTAGTAATGCCCAGTTTTAAATACTGTCTTTTTAGTATTATTTATAAATTTGACACATGATATTTCACAATTTTGACAGTAAGTATTTTTGTAATAATGATTATCATTCTTATCCAATAACATTAATACTATAATTTTACGCTCAGAAATGAGGTTATGAACATGTGACGTCATCAGGCATTTTTCAGCAATATAAATAGCTGTTGTCCAGTATTACTGTAACGGCAAACAGTCTGAAACAATATCTCAGATAGTTTTTACAGCAATATGTTTTTTTTTCTCAGAATAATGATGAAAAATTAATTATAAAATGTTTCCATCTGCCTACAGGGCTAGGATGATTACCATAATTTCTTCATAAATTGGGAAGTTAATAATCCATAAGTTAAAAGAAAAAATTTTTAGTAAACACAAGGATAACAATGGCAATTTATTTACTCAGAAGAATTTAAAAATTGACGGTCATTGTATATAAGGCTGACATTCTCACGTTTCTTATGGTTCAAAGCGAATCAATATATCGCCAGTACATTTCGTCTCAATACGTCGAGACATTTTTTTGTCCTGAGGAAGACTCATCGAGAGGAAAGACATAGAAGGGCCTCGCTGGCGATCCCCAAGTTGGCGGATTGCCACATACATATTGCATGCCCGACCGCTGAAGACATATTTATTGGTATCTCCACGTATTGCCACTAAAACGTTACTAAACTCTTCTCTCTTTCTCTTAACCTCCTCTTATGTCTTATAGAAATGCTGCAAATAAAGCATATATTTATATGTATATGTATAAGAATAAATGTATATACCCTCTTGTTCAAGTATCTTTTTTACATGTGACGCGTGGACGAGTCTGCGAATGATCGATGCCGGAATTACTTGACAGACTACTCAAGGACATTTTTTAATTTACTGCCTCTTGATTTAGGTACATTAATTGATGTAAGACTCATGGAAAATTGGAATATCTTCTTTTATTTCCCTTTAAGGTTTCCAAGATGTCAATGACCCTAGGAAGGAAACTAAATGTAAATAATTCGTAGCTTCATCTACGAAGTGTTGATAAGTATGAAGCAATGAGTGTTAATTAGATGTGAGGCATAAAGAAAAATTTTCAAATAAGACAACAAAAAAATTTGTAAGACAGATACTCAATGAATCTCACGAGAAAAGTAGAAACATAGAATAGCGTGGAAGGACACAGGAAACGCTTCGGGTGGTCGCAGATCGCGATGGATAGACGAAGGATGGTGGAGCAAAACATGAAAGTGACTCGATGGATGAATCGATCGAACATATTAACGATCTCATCAATTAAACTCGCGTCCCAGAGGAATCTTGAAAGATCTTTTTAAATGAAAGACATTGTATAATGTGTATACAAAGAATCTAATAAAAAATACAAATTACTAAATTATTTCATTCCTAATATTCCAATCAAGTTCTGAAGAATATTTCAAAACTCATATAAATTATTGACACAACATTGAAGAACAATCATCATACATACTCTAATACATCATTAATCAACTAATTATCTTATATTCCTATAAAAAAACCTCGAGGTGTAACAAAGAAACTCTGTAACTCTAGAAATCCAACCACAATGATGACAGGATCCATTGCTATAGCAAAGAGGAACTTGAAGTGATGAAAAATGTTTTGATGCCATTCCTTTGATAATGATAATGAATTATCAAGTCTCCAATTTAATGTAAATAACATGAATTTTAATTAATTAAAATAAAACAAATACTTTTGAATTTATAAGTAAAAATGAATTGATAATTGAATGACATTGTTCTGATTGATTCCACTTAAAACAAGTTCAATGATGATTTAATTTCTGGAACAAAACCCACTTTTTAATTTAAATTGTCACATGCTTATCTTTTTGATAGATATTTATAATGAAAACATTATAAGTATATTTTAAAATTATCTTGAAAAATATTATATTTTATATAGAATATATTTAATTACCATTAAACATCATCATGGCTATCATACAGTAAATTTAAATTTTTTAATTGAATTAAAAGAATGTAATATTTATTTCTATAGCATATTTAAGATGTTTATACGGATTCATTTCAATAAAAATTACTTTTTCTTCATATAAATTACTTCATTAAATGTATAATAATTGATTAATAGAAGAAAATTGTTGTATGAATGAATAATTGACTCATTTATTGATACTTTCAATTCATTAGAAATAAAAAATATTCATTAACTTTGATCACCGTAAATAAACGAAAACAATTTCTCGATAATGTTTCAAAAATTGTCTAATAAATTTATTGACTGATAAACATTAATCGTACAATATCAACTATGTATAATAATTATTGATAATGTATGATAAAATACTCATTTCTTTTCACTTAGAGTAAATATTAGATTTTAATGGGTCTCCTATGTGACTGGTCAAGGTGAAAATGTGGCTTACTAGTGATATGTATTGCTTCAAAAGTAATTTATTAATTTGATTAGTCATTGAAATAAAATCCAATGGTTCATATTCAATGATATTTCCACAGGTTTCTCACACCTAACGTCATTTGTAAATAAATCGATGAGTTTTTACAACTTTACCTGACATTATCTCTTAAATGTTTATCTGTAATTAAATTAATTCAACGAACATATAAATATAATAGCTACTATTTATTTATTTAGTTTTCTACATTCATTAGACTTATTGAAGTGGACGTTTGATTTACCAAGTACAGATTAAAAGTTATAATAGAAATGAAGTTCATTTTGGTTTTTTGCATTGCATTTATTGGCTATGTCAACTGTGTAAGTAATAAATATTATTAATTCAATTTATATAATATTTCCAGTATTAAATATTTTTGTTATGAAGTAAAACTAATAGATCAATCATAAACATGTCCATTGATTAGTCAAATAAGTTTTGATTGATTTTCTTAATTTTTATTGTGGTATTTAATGACAATGACCGTATGATTTTGATGTTCAGTTGAAATAAAATTTCTGAATGCCGTGTTTATTAATTGTCATACCTATATTACTTAGTGTGGTATACCGAGAAGAACGCCAGACCCTCCTAAGAAATTAAAAGAAGAATATCTTGACATGGTATTAAGAAGAAATGGAGATCTTGATGAACCTTATCCTAGACCATTTTGTATTGAAGAAGAGCAAATTTTGTGGTCATTCAGAGGTACTCTAGTGAGAATGCCCAGTGATTTGAGATCAAAAATGCTCAATGCTCGAAAAAAAGGTCTTGATTGGGAACCATATGAAGCACTTATGATCGAGAGAAAAGTCACTCCTGTATCTCAAAAACCAGGAAAAGTGAGTTCATATTTATTGTTGAAGTTAAAATTTATTATTATTGCAAAAATGATTGATTGAATAATATTTTACTATATATTATATTTTATTTAGTGTGGCTTTATATTAAGGAAACAAAAAGGTCCTAAACAAGTAACGAACGAATATCTTGATTTAGTAATAGACCACGGAGGGAAACTAGTTAGACCTCCTTGTAGACCATTTTGCATTGAAGAAGAACAAGTTATGTGGCTACTCAGAGATAAACTCGAAAAGCTGCCGAGTCAATTGAGATCAGATGTACTTGATGCTCACAGAAATGGCCGTTCTTGGGTATTGTATAAAGTTTTATTAACATGTACAAAATAAGACTTTTAAATGAAAGTTAAACGAAGAAATTATTTTATTCTTGTACAATCAGTTTGTATTTTTTATTTTTAAAAACTGTATCTTATTATATACGAAAAATTAGAAAACAAAGTTTCTTGAATAAAATGTTGATTTTTTCAGGTAAAAATCCTTCAAGACTATAAAGCTAAACGAAAGAATCAAGAAGAAACAGACTCGAACAGTGTTCGCAGAACAACACCGTATGTAAGAACTACAACTGTTCGAACTACGACAACCAAAAAACCAACAACAACAACAAGAAAACCCGTGTATACATCAACAACTCGAGCTACTACTACAACGACAACGAAAAGACCAACATCAACTACAACAACAACAAAAAAACCAACAACCATAGCACCAACCACACCTTCTACAACAACAAAAGCACCAACAACACCTTCTACAACGACAACAACAAAGGCACCAACCACACCTTCTACAACGACAACAACCATGGCACCAACCACACCTTCTACAATGACAACAACCATGGCACCAACCACACCTTCTACAATGACAACAACAAAGGCACCAACCACACCTTCTACAACAACAACAACCATGGCACCAACCACACCTTCTACAACAACAACAACAACAACAACAAAGGCACCAACCACACTTTCTACAACGACAGCAACAAAAACATCAACCACACCTTCTACAATGACAACAACAAAGGCACCAACCACACCTTCTACAACAACAACAACCATGGCACCAACCACACCTTCTACAACAACAACAACAACAACAACAACAAAGGCACCAACCACACTTTCTACAACGACAGCAACAAAAACATCAACCACACCTTCTACAATGACAACAACAAAGGCGCCAACCACACCTTCTACAACAACAATCATAGCGCCAACAACACTTTCTGCAACGACAGCAACAAAAACATCAACCACACCTTCTACAACGACAACAACAAAGGCATCAACCACACCTTCTACAACAACAACCATGGCGCCAACAACACCTTCTACAACCATGGCGCCAACCACACCCTCTACAACCACTATTGCACCTCCAACATTCAGTACTACTATGACTTTACTGACATCTATTACAACAATGAAACCATTAAGATCTGCCTCAACAGAACCCTTACCATTGATAGGCAAGCGGTCGGGAATAGATGATCCATCTAAAACATTACCTACATTGCCAAGTACAACATTGCGGTCTGTTGACGTATCAGGCAATTCAACTAGCATAACGGAAGCTGCTGATGATAGAGATAAACCAGATACTAAAGTAACAGATATTCGAATGATGGATATGGCCCCGACTGCATCTTCGTCAAAATCTACAACATCATCAATGGCACCAATCACATCCACTGTAATGATACCAACTTCACCTATTACAACAACAACCATGGCGCCAACCACACCTTCTACAATGACAACAACAAAGGCACCAACAACACTCAGTACAACAAGAACCATGGCACCAACCACATCTTCTACAACAACAACAACAAAGGCACCAACAACACCTTCTACAACAATAACAACAAAGGCACCAACAACACCTTCTACAACAATAACAACCATGGCACCAACAACACCTTCTACAACGACAACAACAAAGGCACCAACAACACCTTCTACAACGACAACAACCATGGCACCAATCACACCTTCTACAACAACAACAACCATGGCACCAATCACACCTTCTACAACGACAACAACCATGGCACCAACCACACCTTCTACAATGACAACAACAAAAGCACCAACCACACCTTCTACAACTACTCCGGTAGCCAAAAAAGTTACTTCCTCTACAGTAGATCCATGCTTCGATCCAAGTGACTTTTATGATTTGACGGGAAATTCAATAGATCTCCCAATGCCTAGTAAGAAAACGAAGAAACCCGGGTGCACGCGTTGATTTTTCCGTTTTCTTTGGAATTTATTTTACAAGAATTTCCTGAAAATTTTATTAAGAGTTTGTTTGTGTATTAACGTGTTGAAATAGTACAAATTTCTTGTTCATTCGACCTACATTTGTCGACTAACTATCAAATTAAACATAAATAAGTGTTAAATATGTAAAAACACATAAGCAAACGTTTGAGAATGAGCGAACTAATTGACATTAGGCAGACTGGCACGTGTGGTAGTGGTATATCAATTCGAGTTGCGTATGCTAGAATAAATAAACCTGTGTGTATTCTTGTACATTGACGCAGATATTGAAAAAATTATGTTTCACACTTGGTTTCTTACATCTTCGTTCTAGTCTACTGTTCTAAGCATTTTTTTTTTATAACAAAGTATATTCTATAATGTAATTCGTTCAACTTCCATTGAATTTATTTCCATACAGAATTGTTTTTAGTATTGATGTAAACAAGACTCTATTGTAAATGCTATGTTGACGTTACATTCAATGTGGATAAAAGTACAAAGAAAAAAATCAGGACATTTATAGTTTATCAAACATGAAAAGAGCTTTCGCATGGATACAAGAAGTAATAATTTGTGATCTTATATTCGATTCAGATTTACAGAAATCTATTTAAATGCATCGAGTAATTTGTAGACAGGAAATTGAAAACAATTTAAAGTTTTCAATGATCAATATTTTTATAATATGGATTGTTTTTTCTGGAGTAGAAATTTTTGTTAGGCACACTTATTAGGCTTTAATCAAACAGCAAATTTATTTTTAGAATGTCAATGGTTTTAAGTAAACCTGTAGAAAATCGTAAAAGATCAATTGAGACTTTTTGTTGTGAATGAAATTATTTATTTATTTTGTATCGTTTCAGGAGCTGTCATGGTGTTATACTTCTCACCTGATAATATGCATCATTTTATGCATCATTATCTTAAAGCTTCTATCATTAACGGCGCTTACATATTTTTTTAACGAAACTTCACCTTGATGCTTATTGCTATTGAAGATTTATCAGCTGAGACATAAATTGTGGCCGTTGATATTCTAGAAAATGAATAACGTGATAACGTAATTTATTAACTTAGCATTTACATGAAGAGAATTTTTCACACTAATCGTAAGTAAAAAATGATAAGTGCACTTGTTGAATAATAAAAGTAGAGGTATTTCTGTTCAACAATGAATTTTGGGTTGTTGTAAGTAAATTGTACGTATTATTATAAGTAAATATTTTACTAGGATACCAACGTGAGTATCATATTAACTTACAAGAACTCAAAATTGACTATTGGATAAAAACTTTTTTGCTTCAAAATGTTCACTTGTCATTTTTTGCACTTACATTTAGTGCAAAGAATTCTCTTCATGTACATCCATGTTAAAAACAGTATTGTGTGAAAATAATCATGCCATCACTACGAATTATGGTGTTTTCATTTGAGATTCGCAATGATTAAATTTATTTTATGATAAATTAAAAATATAATAAAACTTTTATTATCAAAAGCACTGTTTGGTCTCTAATGATTTGCTTGCTTTATCATGGTTTAATAATTTTATTTTAAAAAAGTAATAAATTAACAAAAAACATGAATATAAATTTAAGAGCAGAGCAATAATATTTTTAATATAGACACTTTTCTTTTTTATTGCCAATAATTTACATCTTCTGAGTTACAAAGTCATCATAATAACGAACGATGATGAGTAGTGTGTATCGACGCTCACACCCTACTGGGATTCCGGTCTCTGCCAACTTCCGGAAACTCGTGAATCCCCATAGAGAGTTCACCAAGCATGGAACATAAGCGTAGGGTTACCACACGATACTACTATTTACTCATTCTATATATATATATATATATATATATATATATATCATGCGAATAAAAAATGTACACAAGGAAACAAGACCCTTAGGGATCCTACGTAGGACCAAGAGAGTAAAAAAGAAACATTAGACGATGGATTCTAGAGACACGATGATGATTTAGATTCATAGGGTAAATATGGGGGTGAATCTTTGTCCTTTCACGCCGTGATTGTTTGTATTATTTATGGTAATGTCTCCACACTGAACTCGTTCTTGAAAAATATAGAAATTGAAAAATTAAATTGACAATAAATTAAATTTAAATGTTTAACAATAAAATTATAGTTGACCTTACTCTTTTTAACGTTCGTTTTTTATGTAGATTATTAAACAAAAATGTTAAATATTCACCCGATGATTAGATAATTTGATAATTACATAGCATTATTCCATTACTTTAGATTCCTTTGAAAATAGAGTATTTTGTACTTTTGATGATGATGATTAAGAATATATACATATACACTGCGAATCGCGAAAAATTTAGGTGTGTAGTAATAAAATATTTAGAGTGTTTAATAATTAAATACCTAAGTGTTTACAATGTTGAGCTCCATAAACAAATTATAGCATTTTGGTAAACAGCGAGAAACGTTTTAAAGTCGTCTACAAAATTACCATAATTCGTTTATAGTATTTAATATTGCAAACACTTTAAGTGTTTAGTTATTAAATACTTGGATTTGCAATGTATAGAGTGCGGAAACAAAAAATAAATACAGTTTTTTAATATTAAAAAGTTTAATTTATTATTTTATAAATCATCAATTCTGATTGGATACATTCAATAAAGACAGTAGTAAGTGGAGGGAGGGGGGGGGGGGTGTAATAGAGACCATTGATGAGGAAATGAATCAGAAAAAGAAGCAAAGAAACTTTGTAGAGAATTTTTTTTTTTTTTTTTTGCTTATATTTCTCTAAATTGTAAACACCCCTCTCCCTCTTTCCCACCTCTTCCACCTCATCGCTCCTATCTTTATTCATTTACGTGATATTTTTTAATTTTGCAAATGTACTTTGCATAATAAATTCCATTACTTACCGCTGAAACAAATCATGTTCCGATGAAATTGAATTAAAAATGAAATCATGATTTTCAAAACTTTAACATAAAAATAACTATGTTAAAAAATGGTTTCCGTGCCTAATATGTTTATATATATATATATATATATTCTTACTCAGGAAAATCATCTCTATAACATACTCCATTTTTAAAGGAATAAAAAGTGACGAAGTAATACTATATAATTACCAAAAATTTTTTAGCTTCTTTGATCTTTTAACGCCACAAAACTATTAGAAATTTTTAACATCCACACATTTGAAATGTATTTTTATAAATCTTCATAAAAAATAAACGATTAAAAAAAATATTTTTAATGCTGATTTTTTATTGTTTATGGACAAAAAAACGAGCTAATTGTCAAAGTGTTATGTATAATTACCATTGTATTAATAATAAAAATTAAAATTTAATAAAAAAAAGTGATGTTACTAATGTTGATGTTATTTTGGACAGTGAAAAAAAAAAATTAAGAACCAAAGCAATTTTCGACAAGAACAGTAATTACATGTTGTCAAAGTTTATTTATTAATAAATAAAATAGAAGAGAAAGTGAATAAAAAAGCGAAAAGGAGGAAGAGTAGATTTTCGTGAATTTGGGGTCCACGTGTCTCGGGTTATATGGGGCAGAGAAATAGGGGATGAACGTGTCACAAGCAGCCCCACGAGCCTAGTTATGAACTTGAGGGTGGTTTAGCGATTGTTTCCTCTCTCCTTCTCTTACTCTCATACTTTTCGTATGAACGTGACAAAGAATTGAATCGCCTTGTTGACCCGAGTATCATAATCGACTTCTCCCGCCTTGAGTTAATCGACTGGAGAATAATATCTAACTTTGTTGAGTTTATTCGTCATTGTTTTAATCTTTATAAAGATACATCAACTATCAATAATTATTTCATCTATCCTCTATAATACATCTCTCAAAAAAATTAATTCAATTGCAATTTACCACTCATTTTGAAAATTATCTTACGAACAATTTATTATAGTTTATTTTATTATTACCAAAATGATTATTTTTGATGAACAATCATTTTTAACTTTCCATTAGAAAGTGATTTTGAAATTCATATCTTTATGTTTTGAGACATTTGGAAGCATGTTAGAAGGTTTAAAAATGGATGTGTGTGTGTGTGTATGTATGTGAGGTTTTTTTTTGTTTTCGATATCTCGAGAACCACTGAAGATATCGACTCTGGACTAATTTCATTTTAAAGATAATACAATAAAGAAGATCTGAAAGGAGTTTAAACAAATTCGGTCCCGCCGTGTTTTTTTTATAACAAAAAGAGTGTAAAATGAGTTGAGTAAAGAAGACATTTGAAATAGATTCTACTTATTAGATGATTAACATTATTGACAACTCAGCTCAATTTAATATGCTTCTTAATAACTTCACATGACTCTAAACAATTATGTATTATTTATAACAATTTAAATTTATTATAAACAATTTAAAATGGTTTTAATTCTAGATTGTAATTATTTAAATGTCTCAAATTATTATTGAGTACCTATTAAAAATTATTCTCTGCATTGAATTAATCACTTAGAAACTCTAATATTATTAGAAGCATATAACTAATTTTAGCGAACCATAACAATAGAAATACTCATTAACAGATTGTCAATATGAACATATCTGGTATACTAAGAAATGCTTTTTAGTTTTATAAATTATAAAAAGTAATTATGTTTTTCAGACATTTTTTACAAACTCGTATTAATTTAGTGTATCAATTTCGTCATTTTAATATCTACTTTGTAAAAATATAAAATGTGGATTTCAAAAATTAATGTTCACTCAATCGTAATTTTTCTAAAAAGCTTCGAAATTTTTAATGCAAATTCGTACTATTTCCAAATCACTAGCAGCCTATTAATTTTTATTTAATTTCAATTAATAATTACACAAATTTCGAGTTTGGTTTTTTTTCATGTATACAACAGAAACAAATTTTTTCAAAGTCGAAAATGAGTTTGAAATACTAAAGGACACAATTTTAATGCAAAATTCTATCACAGGTATATCGTAAACCTGTTGCGATAAAAAGAAATATTTTTTTGATTATGAGATAAGTAATTATTTATTGACATCACTAATGATTAATGATAAATAAATATTATTTTGGAACAATTGTTGAAAATTTAACTCTAAAGTTCATGATGAATAGACTTAATGTGATTAAATATCTATTTCTTGTTTTTCTTTCGTTTGTAGATGCCGGCGAAAACTTTTCGAGCCAATGTAATATTTCGTTGCAGGTAACGTATAACAAAAAGAGACACAATGCCAAGCGCGGGATCGATTATCCTCGGTCCTCGTTCTTGAATGTGAGAGATATCTTATATATTACTATCTCGCACTAATCTCTCTCCTCTCTACTGCTTTTATTATCTCTTTTCTTATATATATAATATAAATATTCTTGGGAATTTCTACTCAGGGAAACCACGATGTTTCATTCACTTTTTTTATTTATATCTCAAATGAGTTATATTTAATCACTTCTTCATAAACAATTAAGTATAAGTTAATAATAATCAGTGCATTATAATGAATTATTTCAATGCATTTTGATTATTGAGATCTGATATCACGATGAAATTTAATAGATGATTTATTGATGCTATAATTTACTTTACTTTGACTTGAAAAAAATTATATTAAATATTTTTGATCAAGGAGGTTGGAGCAAATATTACAAATAGTTTCCCATTTGTTGATAGAAAATATTCAAATTTAACTTTGATTAAAAAATTGGATAAAACAAAAAGCTTTATGGTTTTACCTTGATAACTCTGATGGCTCTTGAAATATTTTTTCTCCTTACTTTTAGAAATTTTTAATTTACTTGTTCTATTAAATTCTATATTCAACTGTTAAAAAATATTTAATTGATAAAATCATTAATAGTATCATAACAGTAAAATATATTGTTAATGTTTTTTAATAAAAGAAATTTCTTATTGTTTTTCAACACAACAGTTTTATTAAAAATCCTAAAGTTAAATTTATATATTGATATAATTTTCGCTTGAGTCTTTTTGAATAATTTTTTTATTCAACATAAAACATCGTTGTTTAATAAAAATACTAGTTAAACACAACAAGGAATCAGAACATACTTGAATCTGTCCAAAGTGAAGCAAAAAAAAGAAATAAATAAAAAAGAAGAAAGGCGATGGTAGAGTCCCGCATCATAAGCACGAAACGACTTTACGGGAATTATATGGCGCGAAATCGGGGAGATATGGAGCTGCAAAATGCGATGTGGTCATCCGTCACTCTCGAGATGTTTGCAGGTGTTTCCTCCACCTCCACATTACGTTCATTTCTCTAAATGTGTTGCGAATCCATTAAATATGTGTAACAATCAAGTCTCAAGATGAAAAAGTCTGCGGAAAAATTATTTCGGGGAATGCATTTGAGAATAATAAAAGAAGTCCACGGAAAAATAAGAAACAAAGAGTAACGTCCACGCTTTAGAGTGCATTAGGAAGGAATGCATTGACAAAAACTCATTAAAAGCTTGCAATAACGACCAACCAAATTATCTTGATCATCTTGATCCTGGTAGACGAGCTGGAGCCGTACTTTCACAGGACTATTCTCAGAAATGAATCGTTCATTTTTGTCTATATTCACTACCTGGACAGGTGCTCTCGCTTTTGTGTGGATTTATTTAGTTATATGAGACTTTAAAAATGTTTGAAGAATATCTAGAATGCAGTAGGATTTATTGGCTTTGTATTTATTATCAAAAAATAGTGATAAAAAATCTGATTCCAATTATAAAATAAGCAGAACAAATGTAATTAATTGGAAGTTTCTTTTAGCAAGCTCAAGTATATTAACTCATTAAAATTAATGACATCTGAATAGTAGAAATGTTGTTGAAAGTTAATTTAAATAAATTTTATTGAGAAAAGAAAAAAAAAATTGGAGATATTATTATTTGTTGATGTTTTGAGAATGGTCTGATTATTTAAGTAGTTATGGTCAATGAAAAAATAAGTAAATAATAATTACTATCGAATTGAAATATAGGGTAGTGAAATAAACTAGTAATTATAGTCTAGTTCATTTTTCAAAGTCCACTAGACACATTCTTTGACGCTCAATTAAGTACTGGGAAAGAATTTTTAAGATGTAGAAAATTCTTGGTTGAACGCTGGATGATATTCAAACATTTGTTCAAAGAACAACTGATTTTTATATTCTTAGAAAATATTTTGATTTATTTTTAACATTATCTTATTTTTCTTCTTTCCATCTTTGAGACTCTATTATTATAAATTTATCCCAATTTTTTATACAATAATCACTGTAAATATTTTAAATATTAGAAATTCTTAGGATCAGGAAAATATTCTAAAAACCGATTCCTTTAATATTAAGAAGCAGTTATCAAAAGCGTATTAAATTTTAAACTTAAGAACAAGGAATTGGCATAACACATAGTATCTCCGAATGACATGGGCGTTTATGGTAATGTTTTATTCCTCTATTGTGGACAGCAACACGACGTTCCATAAGACAGAATTAAAGATTATTCCTTATTCGTAAAGTCTTACGTTTAATGTTCTATTGTTAACCTTTCTTTAAACTCTTATAAATTAAAGCGCCTCGAGCGGAAGCATATACATATATATGCTGATCAAAATCTGTCATACCACTTTAGACTTTTAATTTCGGATATTTTTCTTCTTCTTCAACCATTCGTCCTCATCTCAATTCATTCCATAGATTGTTGTTGCGCGAATCTTTTCCTGTAAGTATTTCCTTATTTTATCTATTTATTTGCCTAAAATTAGTGTGCAAAGGTTCATATATTTTTATATACCTATATATTTCCACTCGAGACGCCTTAATGCAAACAACTTTAGGAAGTAAAATACCTAATTGTAACGAGGAAACAATTTTTTTCAACAGGTGATATCCTCGAGTCAAGTGTTGACTTGATTTTGCACATTATTTAATTGCTTTTGAAGCCATTCTAAGAATTTTTGTTCCGTCATTGGTGGCGTTTCTTATTGATAGAAGTCCTAAAATTGAAACAAATTGAAAGAAACAATATAATTGCATCGTCATTGGGACAATTCTCTCACATAAATCCTCTGATACAATGCAGTTTGTTTCGTTAAGTTGTGTAAGAAGAAGATATGATAAAAGTATCTCGTGTAGCAAAATATATCTACCTTAAAACGATTTCTTATTTGGAACGCTACTCATCCACGCCCCAGGGATAATGCTCAAGTTCTCAAGTACAAGGTGCGAAAAGGCGTCAGTTTGAAAAGTGAGAGAAAGCTGCACACGCCTTATGCTCTTGGTAGGCTTTATATAGACTCTTCGCCTACACTATACTACACGTTTTTCATAGCTACAGGTATAATGACAATAGAAAACCACTTGGAAAATTTTTAACACGAACAATGAAATAGGAGAGTGTATCATTTGGTCGTTTATGTTATGAACTCTGCGGTCGTTCATCATTTCCGCTACGGTCGATCGTTATTTTTCATCGTTACATTATATATCTTTTCTCTACGTCTTCTCTTATATATTAGCTCTGAAGAAAAATTTTTATTTGATTGTTTGTGAGCCAAACAAATAAATTGAAAATTCATTTTCGTGTCATTATTATATTCTTCTTTACCACAACATAATCAATAACAATGAATACTAATTTTTTTTCTCTACGATTATTATACACACAATTGTTTAAGAATATTTCCAACAATGAACCTCTAGGTGCCAGTGATTTTCATAGAAATTTATCAAGAAATAAATCAACTCTTTTGACTCTAAAAATCCTTGCTCCATAAATTAGCGGAAATATTTCATTATAATTTCTACACAAATTTCTCCAAAAAATTTTTCTCTAAAGAGCTTCTGCATCCATAGAATTTTCAATAAATTAATTAATATTCTAATTAAAATCATTAAACAAACATTTAAAATAAAAATCATTTTTTTACTCACACTTGTTGTTTGATTTTATTAGCCCAGTTATTTATTAATAATCATGATGAAATTTTGAAGAGTTTATTTCTGAAGAAATACAAAAAAAATTAATTGGATAATGACATAAATTTAATGAAAAATGTGAATTAAAGAAAATATTAAATGGTTACCGATATAATAATTGATGTAATGAGCTATCAATTTAGAGTTAAGTGAGTAAACAAATGCCACATTGTCGCAGTACAGTGTCTATCATTGTTTTATCCCTTTATCAACGTATTGCATTCATCAGACCTCTCAGTGTGTGAGCCACGAGAGTATATCGATTGCTCCGCCTCCTGCTGCGTAGTCATGACGACACACCCTATCCTATCTAACCCCTAACCCCAACCTAACCCCCTCATCTTCTATATAGTCCTTCATCCTTTCTCTCTCCACTGTCCTTAACATCTCGTCGTCTTTGTATGTCATCAAAAGTATCTGCATTGTAGATAAGTCCAAGAGGTATTATGTAGTTCATGTCATCAGTGAATATGAGACAGGATGCACTATCAACATGTGATGAAAAAACTATTTTTATAATTATTATCCTCATACAGGAGTAATGGTAATCATCAACAAGCCATAATTGGATCTCATTTAGTATCAAATAAATAATTTGCTTCCAATCTGAAAGAGAAATCATTTCATTTTATTTTAAAAAAATTATCTTTGTTCAATATCTTAAATATACCAATTATTCAAATGGTTTGGCTCAGTTGTGAATTTTATCAAAATGCAACCAATATATTTTAGAGAATGCATTATGTACATTACCTATTTATGTGTTTTATTTTTCCTCTTATTATACTTCATGATGTTCAAACAAATTTAAAGAAATCTTCTTTTCTTTTAAAATATGGAATATAATTTAGAAAGCATTAAAAATATTTTTTTAATGTTAAACAAAATTGAAGAACTAAAATTGTAATTGACTCCAGTGAAACCAGTTGAAATTAGACTGACTTGTTGCATTTGACACGCAAGCATATGCTGAATGTATTTGACATGTCTTTTATTTTTTTATTTTCAGAGAAATTCGTTTAAAACCAATCTATTAATTTTATTTCCCATGACATTGTTATTCAGAGACTTGAAAAAATAAAAATGATAAAATTTAAGCATCGAAAATTGTGCAGCTGTTTTATATAATGTTCTTCATAAGAACAAAGCTTTTACTTTAAAATAATATTATATTGGATCATTATAAATCTCATGCGCTTACTTTAGGTATAATAAATTAGGCAAAGACGTTCATCAATTCTATGATGTTGGAACCCATAGAAAGCTTCAGTCTAAAACATCATCCGTCCATCAAAATCCAATGGCCTCATGTGTATCTCGAACCATGATGGATGATTTTTTCTCTCCTAATTCACCTTCAGACATTATTACGTAGTACACTGAAAAAAATAAATAACTTGGTAATATACTTAAACTTCAACTCGTGAGAATACAAAAGAATTTGATAAATACACATGAGTCGATGCAGGTATGTCGATAGTTTATTCGTATATTAAATATTAAAATGAATTTTAGATTATTTAGATACCCATTTATATTAAAAGATATACATGAATTCCCGTTATTGAACATTATTTTTTTATTAATTTTATTTGTTATATTCAAAGCAATTCTTCATTGCTTCACTTCTTTTTGATAGGTTAAAAACTCACAATTTTTAATTTTAAAAATTTATGGACAACATGTACAGCGAAATCTTCTTACCAATCATAAATACAAATGACCGACAAGTGTGAAGGGGATTCTCACTATTTCATATTAGTGTTTTTTTTTTTTTTCTAAAACTTGCATTTCATATGGTAGTAAAAGAATATCGTAGATAGTAAATTTAATGTTTGAAATACATTTTTTATCCACAATGCTTTTTCATAAACAAACAGTTGATAATATCTCCAAAATTAATATCTTTTTTTCACATTCATTCTAAAAGCTACTCAACCATGAAAAATAGCATGAATCTTACGAGGTCGTATCAAGAATCCGGATCTCTTTGGTTCCATATTTTTTCCTTTATCACTGTCTTCGTTCGTACCTTTGGCTTATTATCGTACGGGCTTTTTTAGATGCTACAAACCACTCTCCAGACTCATGTACACGTGCGTGAACAGGTTACGTTGCGCACACGTACGTATACACAATATACAAAAGATATTTTGCATTTATATATATGGAACTTTATATAAAAAAGACAAATGAAGTCGAGGGCGTGTTCCAACATCTGTTGGTGATGTATCCTTTGATGTCGATCAATTATATTGTCATGTTTCGCTGCAGTGACACATAAATACACGAGATCTCTAAATATATGTAACTCCAAAAGCCATTAAAATGATTCTGTTTTGACATCAGTTCTTATCAGTAGTTATCATTTGTAATATTTAAAATTGTTAAATTGGCAATTATAACTAACTAATTAAATTATGAAAAATTATTCATTTATACTTAAGATAATTTGGCATTGGTAAAACTCACAATTGACTACCCTTTTTTTTCATTTTCTCTGAAAGACTTAAGAGAAAAAAAAACCGATTTTTCTACCACTTTGTTTAGGAGATATAATTATTTAAAGTTATGCAAAAATATATGAGCTCTTATGATTGTCTTTGTTTAATTTTACCGGAAATTGATGATTTATTAAAAATTGGCACAGTTGACCCACAGTAAAAAACATCTTAAGGCGCCTCGAGCGGAAGCATATAGATATGTAAAAATATATGAACTTTTGCGCACTAATTTTAGGCAAATAAGAAAGAAAAGATTCGCGCAACAACAATCTATGGAATGAAACGAGATGAGGATGATTGGTTGAAGATGAAGGAAAATATCCAAGATGAAAAATCTAAAGCGATTTGACAGATTGTTTTTCATATTTCTAACTCTTTTACTTATTTACATATGGCTGAACAAAAACTGTCAAATCGCTTTAGATTTTTCATCTTGGATATTTTCCACTTTGGATTCCAACAATGGATAGTTGACAATAAAGTCAAACTATTGCATTCAACTCAAAAATTATTATTATAAATTATATGAACATGCTATGTAGAAAGTTGTTTAACAGATTTAAAAAAAATCATTACTATTTTGACTACCAATCTATGAATTCCAAACTACCGTAATAACACTCTTGAGTGTAAAAATAATTTACCAAAAAAAGTGTGTTTAAAAAGGGTTAATCTTACTTCTAATTAAATGCCTTTTAAAGTTCATTTTTATTTGATTAAACTAAATTTAAGCTAAATTATACTGAATTTAATGGGATCATAACAGGTTTGAAAAATTTATTTTGAAATTAGTATTTAATCTTTAAAAAGAAATAATTGAAAATAAATGGATATTTTTTTCTAGATTTGTGTGAAACCTGAAGCACATGGAACAGATAATTGAGAAAAATTTTGAGAATCAGATGAATAAAATTTTTTATTCAAGAAAAAATCAGTGGAAGAGCAAAGTATAAAGGAATTTTAGTAATCTTGAAAAATAAACCGACATTGAAGGTTCAAGTGAAAGGAAGTACAGGATAAGATGATCCTTACGCGTCGGCGAAGATCTTGGTTTACTTTTCAGTGGAAATATAAGAGAAAAGAAATATATTATGAGTGAGAAAGCAGGATAAAAGAACAAATGGTAGAGTCAAACCAAAGCACTCGAGCGCACGATGTGGATACAAAGGAACAACAATAAAAGACGATATACAGCTGGCTTGTAAAACATAGAGATCCTGTGAAGATACTTGGATAGTTGAAGGCTACCACTCGTTTTCTCTTGTACCTTGGAGGTGGTCTAAACTTCTAAAACAAGAGTTTTCTCAAAATGCAAGAGAGCACGACTAATAAACTGTAAATAGTTTCTAAAAGGCTTTAGAAATTATGTAGAAGAATCATCAAGTAAAATGTAGAAATAGAATTATTCAAAAGGATTGGAATAAATAATTTTTAGTGACAAAAAATGTAATTAATTTTTCTTTAAACAAAAATATTTTCCTTTGTATGCGGATTCAATATTTTAATTATGCATACCAAATGATTGAAAGCTGTATGTCAAGTGAACATGGAGTTCTTCATTAACAAATACGTTTCGAATTTCTACAAATGATATTAATAATAATCACAACAACAATGTGAGTTTCTGCTCTTATAATTATTCATCAATAAAGTCAAACCATCATCAATCTTATTAGAAGTTTACAAGTGGATTTGATCCTGCTCATTAATCTTACTGATCACAATTGAAAAATTTTTCACAACTTTAAAACTAATTTATTACAATTTTGAAAGTAAATGACTGTTGCCTAAAAACATGACTCTTTAGTTCTAATTTTTACGAGATAATTAATAACAAATTATACTAAAAATTAAATTCAATATTATTTATAAAATTTCATACCATTTGACGAAGAAGGGTAGAAAAGAAACTAAAGATTTAGACAAAACCTACTTCTTAGAGTAAATTTATTTTTGTTTTGAAAATCTTCTTACAAGATGAATAGCGTCCTCTTGTATCAAAAAAAAAAAAAAAAAAAAAAAGAAGAAAATCTTAAAGGAAGAGTTTCCCGCTGTGAGAGGCGGAAGTTTCCGCACCCGGGGTGAGATTAACCCTCTTGCTTGCGTCGCGATTTTTTGTAGAACCGATTTCTTACACTCAAAGTGTATATACAGTAAGAATATATAGCATTACTCTCTACTCGTGTGCACTAGGATTATAAGGATCTTTTCGGTAAGTGAAAAGCATCCTCTCAAAGCTTGAAAAAAGATTCCAAAAGATATTCTACAAATCTTAGTACGCTTGGAAGCAAAAACTTGAAAGATTTGTTTGCCGATCTTTACACGGATTACAGGTCTTTGGATTACAAGATTCTTTCGTCTCTGATTACTTGGTTTAATTCCTGACACCCTGAAGAAGTCATTTATTACTTCAGCTAAAGAATTATCTATATTGCTGAAAAAAAATAATTAATTAATTGATCAATAGATGATTTAAATTTAAAAAAACGTCATAGAAGATTCATATAAGAATTCAAAGCCAAACAAATGAAAGGATCTATTTCCTGGAACAAAGTGACCTGTCATCGAGGTTCAGGACAATAGAGAAGACTTAAGGTGGTCCAGGGAATGATCGGTTAGATTGCATCTCTGTTTCTTTTCTTTGCTCCCAACTAACTCAAGTTATATCTATCCTTATAATATAAATATATCCTTATATTCATGCGGTCGGAGATTATTTGAATCTCTTTAACCACGCCCACGATCACGCGGCTTTAGACACACTCGGAACCAGATCTAGAAACAAAGATAAGCAAATCCTGTCATTTCTTCAGAAAACCAGGGATATCCTAAATTTGACTTTTTAATTTTAATCAAATTATTAAGTCGTTTTTTAAATTATTATTATAATTTTTTTAAAATATGTTCTTTATCATAAACTTGATATTTCATTTGTGAAAAATAAGATGCAATAATTGTTGATTTATAATAAAGATTATAATTAAATTCTATTTATGGAGATGACTATATATCAAAAGATGTAGAGCTCTTTTCAATCTTCTTAATGTACACTGAAACTAGTAATCGTTCACGATTCAATTAAAAATGTAAAACATGAACGTTATGAGGTTGTATTAAACTTTTAGACAATAAAACCCTTCATGCATCCGTGTTAATATTAAATCCTGTTAATATCAGGGATTGAACACGTGCACTAATGTCATTAAAAAATACTTTGAAGATCATTTGATAATCTTCTTCTCTGAGGGGAGAAGATTTATTTGCTTTACCCCACTTACTAATCCAAAATCTAAATGAATATTATGACTTTCGTATTTATTTTCTTTACCCAGGATCAGCTTCTTTGCTACTGTACTTTTTGCTGTTTCTGGATCGCTACTAAGGGTTTGTTTGCTTAGGATCCACTGACGCACGCGACCTTATTGATATTTCTTACCTTAAAAAAATTATGTATAATTTTCATTTTCTAATCCATCTTGTTAGCATTTTTAACTAGCACTTCCTGTTATTACTTGGTCTACATAAACAAATCTGGATTCAAACATGGATCGCTTTGTCACATCTTGCCTTTGTGTCTGAAGAAAACGTTGTAATTCTAAAAATAAAAACAAAATCATTTTAATATTTATACAAAATAATATTAATTAATTAAGTAAATTTTTTTGTTTACCAATTAGTTGAAGTCTCTTAACTACCTCAAGATTATTTTTGGAAACAAAACTATTTAAGTTTTGGAGTAGTATGAAATGGTATTGATTGTAAACTGTATGCTTAAAGCAACACTTAATCAATACCAGACATAGGTAATCAATAGCCTTTGGCTCGTTTGCTTAGAGAAATTTCTTAATAAATATTATGAACCTTGCAAAAATGTTAGAAATGTCTTTGAGATTGATAAATATTTACATCGGTGAATTTTGAAAGAATTAAGCTTACTTGGACAAGAAAATTCCTCTGTTTTGTCCAATGCCGAATCATGGGGAGATATGTATTAAGAATAAAAGCCATAGAAGCTAAAGAAAGGCGTGTAACCACGCAATAACGACTCCCACGTTTGGTAAAGTTGGAGGTTGACACACCCCCGGCTTGTGTGTTATGTCGAGGGGTTGCCGCGGACAGCAGACTTCCACCCCCCTCCTGTTGGCTTAACACTAATGAATCTGATTTGCATCTGATCCCGACTGATTTACACTATCTTCACCCCTCACTTTTGATGAATTATTTAAAACTATCGTCTGTCAATGATTTATTTTTATTCTCTTGACATAAATCTTTCTCTTGCTTTCTCTCTTTGAAAATAACTCTGACCCTTTGCTTTCTCAAGCATAAAAGAATAAAAATGAGAACAAATATTTTCGCTTTATTGAAAAGTATCCAGGAACGTTTTCACTTTATTTACATTTATCTATGAACATCACAGTGACTGTTTGACAATTGATAAAAATGTCCTGTGAATTTCAAGTAAGCATTCCATATAGATTTCATTAATTTATTCAAGATTTTTCTTGATTAAAAATCATTCCAAGATCTGCACTCATTTGTCTCTTGTCTTATAACCTTTTTTTTTTTACACATGTGTGACCTCTTCTAGACTTTTGCTTTCTCCAACAGGTTCGTGTTTGATAGGCGTGGTGCCCTCAAGGCTCTATGAACCTGCTCCGCCTTTCTCAACAACTCTGCATTCTCATCCTAAAGATTTTAACCTTCTGATCAAACTTTTCATCATTTTTTAATCTCACATGATCATCCTCACAATGATATTGCTTTTCCATTTTACGTAAAATTCATTTTTCATTTTTGATGTATTTAAAATACATGAAATAAGTTAATTGGTAATGATGATTTTGAATATTTCAAAAATTTATCTAATGCCTGAAAAATAAATTCAAGAATCTTTTATAAAGTATTAAGGAATATCATCCACTAATCCAATCAAATCAGTAGAATAATTTTATCAAGTTTATAAAGACATTTAGATAATGAAATGGTTTGTATTGATGATCTAGTTTGGTCTAGACATAGTGTATATACCCTGGTATCACAAATGATCCCTTTGGGACGCCTTTAAGACGGAGGGTCTGTGACATCCAAAGAATGATACTTCAAGGATTATAGGGGTGAAACATGAATTGAATCACTTCCTATCAAATCTTCATTCTTTGAACTCTTAACATCTGAATAATTTATTTAAAATTCTTTAAAAATTGATTTAACTCAACATTTAAAATTTCTATTTTAATAAATAGCAGATAACATTTATTGGTTATAAAAATTAGGTTAGGCTATAACTAGACTTGGAGAACTTTATAACAGAATAGTAATGAATCAAGAAGACTAAGGAGAATAAATTAAGAGGAAAGCAAGGTTAGTTGAAAAAACAATGAATAGGATTTCTCAACCCCTGACTAACTCGTGTTTAATAAAAGTGTACAATCCCTAAGTTTCGCCCCTTGGTTTCGTTCTGTTGAAGCTCGCGAGCTAATCTGACTTTGATTAAACTTTTAGCGACACGTAGAAGGGATGATGGTGGTTAATAGAATCTGTAGGAATAAACTGTTAACGTGTAAGTCGATTTTTATTACATTCTGGTGCATAAATTCATTCTCCTTTTTTTTTTAGTGAAAACATATTTAGATATTGAATTAGGATTGATTAATACTTACTTATTGATATTTCTTGTAATTTAATAATAGCCTAATGTAGATATTATAAAATAAATCGTTTTAATTTTTTCAGAATACATTTGTTTTGATTGTTTTGATATTCAAAAAAATTTGAAGACTTCTATGAAGTATATATTGGTTATGTATGTTTATTTTATTTCAAAACAAGTAAAGATCTGTTTCTTGACCGTTATCAAATCAAACAACCGTAATTTCTATTATTTACTGTCAATAAAAACATTTTATCAATAAATGATAATACTGTTACTGCTGATAAAATAGATAAGACATGTAGATAAGTTAGCGCAAAATATAAATATTTAAATATTTATTCATGTTTTTTTTTCACATCATCAATTTTTGTAGCATTAATAAATGATATAATTTTCTCAAATAATTAGAAAATTTGTTGGATATTTTTTTAAATTATGATTTGTAAATTTTATCGTAGAAATTGATCCATAAAAAAGTAGTGTTAAACCACAATACAGATTTTCATAGAAAACAACGTATATTTTCTAAAATTATTTAATGACAATTTGGAAAGTTTATTTTCTATTCACTTTTATATAATTCATTTAACTTTTTTACTTTAAATAAGTGTAACATTCATACACGAATTTATGGTATTTTAGTTTATTAAATACTCTATCAATGAGTTGAATTACTTTTTTTTCCATCCATTTATTGCTCAATAGTATTTTAGTCATGGTTTAGATGAATAAGCATCAAATTTAAGACTAAACTTGAAAGTATACCTGGACCGATCTTATAAAAAGCTTGACGTTACATTTAATCAAATCACTGTTGAGTGAAATTTTAATTGAAACACATGAATGTGAAGTAGTGTATTAGATTTGTGTCACTATATAATGTTTGTAGAGATATTATTCATTAGTTTTCTTATTAATATTCAACATAGTCAAGTGAGTATTTTTTTACAATTATTTTCTTTTATAATAATTATAATTCAAAAATTTCATAAAACCTATTTATTTTAGGGAAAAGAAAATATTCGTACCAATGATGAAATTCTTAACCCACATTTATCTTCGGTACTTGAAAATAAATCCAATGCTCAAGAAAAGTTTTCTGCTAGTAATGCTCTAATCTTTACACATATACCAACAAGTAATGAATATGTGAATCACCATACCACTTTTGGAGTAAAATCTCTAGGAAATTCTGGTGGACCTCTTCAACTAAATTACTTCACTCCTAATGATCAACATCTGTTAAGAAATCATGCTCCAGCTTTGATCAACACACTCACTGAAAACTCATATCAAACATCTCGAAAGCAATCTTCACTTAATAGTTATCCAATGAATCCTATATCATATTTTATTTTACCTCCAAAACCTAATCCAGGGCCACCTTTCCTCCCTCAACAAAAATATTATAAATCATACGTAACTTTATATACTAAACCTCATTTGAGATCGATTTCTGAATATGTAATACTAAGAGTGAGTCCTAGATTGAATTTAAAACCACCGTTTAACAATATTAATTCTCAAAGAGATGGACCAAATCAAGTTTCAAGAAACGAATACTTTTATAGACCATCAGTGGCGAATAATGTAATTTATCAGAAGCAGGATACTACAAACTCTGAACAGGCACTCAGAAATAAATTTATCGAACTCAATAATCAATCTTTTACTGGAAGACAAAACTCTGTCTACTCTCAACCAATTAATCCATTTTTAATGAGAATAATTCAATCAAACTATCGAAATAACAGAGCTAAAAAACATGTAAACTTTCACTCACACTCTAATTTAATTTTCAATAACTCATCAACTGAAAATTGTCAAGGTTGTGAAAGTTTTATTTCTGTCCATTCCACTCCAAAACCTGAAAGTCTATACTCTTCAATCAATCTAACGTTGAACATCAAAAACAAAACATCAAAATTAAATGAAACCATGATGGTCTCCAATATGACAGTCAATGACATGTTGTTAGCACAAAATAATTTCACTTTTAATAAATCGACTCACATGAATTCCAGAAATATTAATTCTACCAATGACATTCTAACATCTACAGAAAGAGTAATTTCTACAGCTTCTGATTTGAATTATGGTTTTAAGACATCTGCAGATGATATTTCAAAAGTAAATGATAAAACAACTAAAACTAAATCTTCTACGGAAATCATAGTAGTATTTGACAAAAAAAAATCTACTCCTGATTAAGTCGTGAATATTATAGCGATGTTTATAAATAAATTTCATATATTTTGTTAATAAATTAAATTGTCTAAGTTTTTATGATTAAATTTATAAAATAATAGTCATGTATATAAAAAATTTTCGTAATAAATACACGTAATTTTATTTTATTTAACATTCTGTAATATTAAAGTACTCCAAAAATTTTATCATGCAAAAAAAAAAATTCACCTGCATAAAAAAAGACGATATTAAATATTATTGAATACTTTTTTCGAAATGTCTATTGTCTTAATTGGATTAAACTTCATTTTATACTTTCTATTTATATTTTTATTTGATTTCATTTTTCAATGAATATATTGTATAATTAAAAAAATTAACAATTATTGTTCGTATTACCTTAATTTCTAAAAATTATAAATTTAAAAGTAATTCGATACAAAGCTAGAGTTTCATCACAATCTACAGTAATTTTTTTTGTGATATTTCAAATTCTTATTTCACCTTTACTTTGGAGTAAACAAGTTATTATTTCAATCGAATACTAAATTTTTATTCTTTCAAGTGTAAATATGATTATAAAATGGCAGCAATTTTGTTGTTACATCATATGTTGATTTTGAAGTTAAATGCTCCATATTAATCAGAATACATTTTTTTTTTACTCCAATTTCAAGCAGAAAGTGAGTACTGATTACGAAGTTTTTGGAATTCGACTTCTTTTTGCAAATATTCCTTCACGAAAGGATGATCTAAATTGGAATCTTTAAGCTGACTTAAATAACGATTAGCAACTTCAGGTGGTTTTCCCATGTGTTGTGATAAAACAATCATGTTAATAAGAGTATCTGGATTATTACTGTCTTTATCCAAAGATTCCTGTAAAGCACTTTCTGCTTCTTCGTATTTTGCTTGGCCAATAAAACAAGTAGCTTGACCATTTAATAACATGCTCGTGCTCGAATGTTTATCAATCATTTCCTACAATACATAATTGAGAATAAATATTACAATACTCCAATTATAAAATAGTAATATGTTGAATTACAATAAATAATATTCTTACTTGGAAAATGTAATAAGCATCTTGAAGTTTATCTCCACCACTGCTAATATTTATCCAAGCTTGAGCTAGTTGTGTTAAAGTAGCATCATCATCTTTTTCTTGCATCGCTTTCAATTCTTCTTTTGCAAGATCTAGCCTGTTCATTTTTAAATAAATTTGCAATGCCAATGCCATACATTCTAAATCAGTGCCATTTTGTAAAACCCTAAGTGCAGATTCTAAATTTGTTTCATGATAGTAAATCGTTGCTGCTACTATCATAAGATTAGTATTTTCTTCAACAGAATTTGCAGTAATTTGATCCAATTCTGTTAAAATAGCTTCTCGTCTATTTGGTGATGCAAAATATTCCGCTAACATTTTGAAAGGTTGTAATTCAGGTGGTGATGAATTATTTATTTCATCTAATACCACCCTGAATTTTCTTTGAGCAATGTAAGCTCTGTATAGAAATACATCTCTTTCTAGTGCAACATCTGAGGCCGAAGGCTAAAAACAATAAATAAATTAACTAAAGTACATTAAGGTCAAACATGCGTTTAAAAAACGTTTACTCCCATGCAAATCTAGATTATTATTAACAAAGCTTGCAAAATAATTAGTTGCATACAAAATTGATATATGTTATTTAAATGATAAAAATGTAATTCGATGCGACAGGATATTGATAGTGAGAACAAAAAAATTTTTTTTTGTTTATATGTATAAAAAAAACGTAAGTACCGCATGGACACTGCATTAAAAAAACTAAAAGACACTATTTAAAAAAAAAAAAACCAATGACCTGTGATGTAATTTACAAAATAAACAATATTTACCTTTACTTTCTGAGCTTCGTTGATACATTGTTGATAATTTCCGATGTAAAAGTGATTTTTCACATCAAATAATTCGTCCACATCAACTTGCTGCTGACGTGCCATGTTGACAAGTTGTAGATGTTCCGAAGCAAACGTTTCTTTTGTTGATATTTTTTAATTTTATTCCAATTCCATATTTCATGAATTTACAACCGATTGAAGCGCACCTTGTAAAGTGGCATTCACATGGCAGCGACGACAACAACAACTGTGACAGAGAGAAGACTGAGAGAGCCCACGCCATAAGGATAATTTTGTCAAAGGAAGTATCGCCATCTTACTCCGTTTCGACCCAGACGAACTAGAATGAACCGAGGTCGTGACTCTGTTCGTAAAATAGGGTAGAATTTTTACAGATAGTACACCCAAACGCATAAATGCCTGGTTCATACATACTATCTGTAACAATTCTACCCTGTTTTACGAACAGAGTCACGACCTCGGTTCATTTTAGTTCGTCTGGGTCGAAACGGAGTAAGATGGCGATACTTCCTTTGACAAAATTATCCTTATGGCGTGGGCTCTCTCAGTCTTCTCTCCGAATTGGAAACGGGAGCGCCTCGCAATGGAAATTTTTTTTTAAATGGCATTGCTACTCTCAGTCTTCTCTCTGTATGATGGCACCATTCAGCGCATGCGCAACAGCGTTTCAACGCTATGTGTTCTGCGCATGCCACTATCATGCGCAAGCGCCCTAATAAAAGAAGCGTCGTGGCGTTTTTGCGTTTCCGTTTCCTTCTCCATTTACGCCCGTTCTTTTGCTGAGGTAAGTTTTTTTTTCTTCAATATTTTCATATAATTAGACGAAAAAATCTTCTCTAATAAAAGAAAAATAAAATTCATTGAATCTTAATTTAATTTTTTGACTAATTTACATTGAAAAGTCGAGAATTTTTAACTTTTTTTATATTTAATATCAAATAATTAAAAACTATGGAGGTTAAGTAGCACGTGCCACATAACACTTGCCTACATTTAATCTAAAAATAATAAAAATTATCAATAAATCCTGATGGTATAAAAGAAACTAATTGTAGCATTAAGATTTTTATCAATGATGATAATTTCACGCGTCTAAAATGTCGGTTCCCATGCAGGGCTAGAAATAGCTGAACCCAACTGCATGGCGACATGACTGTTGAAAACAGCACAGAAGTGCAGTCTGAATCATAAGATAAAATAATGAAAAATTTCAATGAATTATAAACACTTGTTTAACAGTAAATCAATTTTTATTTCAGTCCTTAAATTTCCGTAAGGTATCCCTACGCTCACACCAAGATGGGTAGGGAGGACAAGGCAACTTGGAAATCAAACTACTTCACCAAACTTATCGTAAGAATATTTTTATGTATGAAAAAGAAATAAAATCATTGAAGAAATTGCACAAGTTATTTAATATTTAGACTAATAAAAAATATTTTATTTTAGCAACTTCTTGAAGACTACCCAAAATGCTTTATTGTGGGCGCGGACAATGTCGGCTCAAAGCAGATGCAGCAAATTCGTATGTCTTTACGTGGAAACGCAGTCGTTTTAATGGGTAAGAACACCATGATGCGTAAAGCAATTCGTGGTCACATTGAACGCAATGCTGCTTTGGAGAAACTGTTGCCTCATATACGTGGAAACGTTGGATTCGTTTTTACCCGCGGAGATCTTGTTGAAGTGAGAGACAAGCTATTAGAAAACAAAGTACGTGCTCCAGCTCGTGCTGGTGCTATGGCACCTTTAAGCGTCGTCATTCCTGCTCAAAATACTGGATTAGGTCCAGAGAAGACTTCTTTTTTCCAAGCTCTCAGTATCCCTACCAAGATTTCTAAGGGTACTATTGAAATTATCGTGAGTATTTACAAATTCATTCTCAAAAGCTCAAACAAAAAAATTCCCTTTTAATTGATAATTTCAAATTCTTTCAGAACGATGTCCATATTTTGAAACCTGGAGATCGAGTTGGTGCTTCAGAAGCTACACTTCTAAATATGTTGAACATCTCTCCTTTCTCGTACGGTCTTATTGTAGAACAAGTTTATGACTCTGGAACTATTTTTGCTCCTGAAATTCTTGACATCAAACCTGAAGATCTCCGTGAAAAATTCTTAGCTGGAGTAGCTAACTTAGCAGCCGTTTGTTTAGCAATTGGCTATCCAACAGTTGCCAGTGTTCCTCACAGCATTGTCAATGGATTCAAGAACTTGTTGGCTATTGCTGCAGTTACTGAAGTTGAATTTGCTGAAGCAACAACTATCAAAGAATATATCAAGGTATTTATTCTGTTTCAATTGATTGGTTTTTAATTTAAATTAAAATTTAATGATCAGAATTGCGAGTTTCAATGAGATCTAATGATTAATTCAAGTAAAAAATTGAAACAAATGAAATAGTTCATTTTTATATTTTTTATTGATCGTTCATCGAAGAAAAACATGCAAGGTTAACTACTATTAATTAGATAAATCATAGAAATGATATAAGTATGAAGATATATCAGATTACATTCAAGTACTAGAAATAAAATTACATTTATATCTAAATTGAAAGATACGTCAAAAATGAAGTCTGACTTCTAGTTATTAAGTCAATAAAGCTTATAACTATCTCGTTTAATTAAACAAGTACCATTTAAATAAACTTGAACAGCGACAATGAATTAATTAAATGATTATTTTTTCAGGACCCAAGCAAATTCGCAGTCGCTGCTGCACCAGCTGCAGCTGCTACTCCTGCCGCAGCACCAGCAGCCGAGAAGAAAGACGAAAAGAAAGATGATTCTGATTCTGAAGATGATGTCATGGGCTTTGGTCTCTTTGATTAAATTTGACTGCTTCCATGATCGCAAACGTACTATTTTTGGAAGAATTTGCTATTGACGCTTTGTACTGACGTCCGAATAAAGCAAAAATATAAAAAATATTTTCATCTTATTCTTTCTTCCTTTTTAGAGCAGCTAAATTTAAAAAATTCCATTAAATAAATTCTAAAATATATTCCATTATATTTCCGAAAAATAGTTGCTCATTCCTAAATAGAAAAATATCACACGAAGGTTAAAATTGGATAATTTTATAAATTTAATTAGTGAAATGAGCAACTACTAACATTATAGATAATTTTTACTCATTTTATATCCATAAAAATATTACACATGAAATGATTAAATATTAAAATATCTCAGTAAGGTATATTATGAGTATATTGTTTGTTTACATTATCTATTGATAATAAATATTCTAAATTATTAGAAAAATAATCATTCTATCTTCAGTATATAAAATGTGTTCAAAACAATTGTTATTTGTGTAGAGTTAACTTTTATTAAACTCGAGGAAGTAAAATTGTTGAGTGGTGGCTTCTCTTATCGCAAGCGGTCATGGGACTGCCTAGAAAAACGCCAAGTAATGGTTCAACGTCGATAGTTTATGCCTGAACGTCATGCAGAGACGTTCGTAAGGCTTGTGATCAGTAATTTTCATTCGTGTATTTTGATAAGTTCTCATAATTGTCATTCGTAACTTATTTGAATTATTACTCGATAGGACATGGGTTTACTTACTGAGGGTGAACCACTCTCATGGGAAGAAACGAAAAAATTGTCAGAACACGTGAAAAAACATGGAATTATTCAATTTATTAATTTATATAAAAAACTGAGAGATCGACAAGGAGATGTTTTAAAATGGGGAGATGAGGTAAATGATTTATTTTTAAAATATTTCATTGATAGAATTAATTTTATTTTATATTAATATATTAATTTTCAAGCATTCTTTTCAATCTAAATAATGCAGTTCGATATCTAAAGTCAGGTAGTACGGTAGTAATTATTAGCGTAACCTAGATCTCGCAAATAAAAAATTAAAAAAAAAAAAAAGTATAATAATTCCGTGTGACCGGAAAAAAATCAGACTATTGAATCATAAAGTATTTAAGTAATATTAATAGAGGTTATATCAGTGAAGAGTTTAATGTAATGCTTAGAAAATATTCAATTTTGATATTTTTAGAGCTATACACTCTGTATAGAATATTAATTGTTACCCTTCACATTTAGAAAAATATGGATGTTTTTTTTTTTTTTTGTAATAAGGTTCTTATCATAGTGTATTACATTAACTCATTATTTTCTAAAACGTGATTGCAATAATTTGGCAATAAGGCAAAAAATTAATAATACATACTAAGTGTGTTTCAATGCAAACAAATTATTTCTATAATTTTCTATTTAATTATATATTATTTCTACATCGTAGAAAACAGAATTTCTGACAAAAAATTTATGTCATGTTGTGTTTTAAGTGAAAATTTTAACACTACACTGAGAAATGTCAATCAAGCATAACTATTATTAAATAGAACTATTTCACCACAAATAATCATAAAGGAAGTTTAAAATATCCTTCAATTCCTATTAAAAAATTTAATCATCCTTTATATAAGCAACTTTACGTTTAATTATTAATTTTTTAGATATCATTAAATAGGTGAGATATTTTGGTATTATTTATATTTATTTATCTTAATCTGATAATAACTACAATGATTCATCAAAAAATTAATCATATTAATTCTTATCAGAATTAATTGTATAGCAATATTTTGTCATCATTATTTAAAGCTTATATTGGACTTGAATATAATACTTGATAGGAAGGAAAAGAAAACAAATTTTAAAGAAAAACAGGAATGCTCATCATTTACATATATCAACAATAATCGTATAACCTTGTAGAACAGCCTTGAAATCTTAAAGCTGGTTTTAGGTTCAGATACAGTCTATCAAATATCATCTCCTAAAAACATCACAAATGTAGCCTCATCATTTTTCTACTCTAATATATTTTTCTATGATTACAATTCACTTTGAAAATATAAATTCAAGTTTCGATTGTACCTTTTCATGATATGTCTATAAGCAGATTATTAATTAAGATTAATCGAGAGGATATGTGTAAGAAGACACTTCAGTATTATGAAGAATTATGTTCTTCGTACATTGACGTCATTAAAGTATCAATATCAGTTACAATAAATGACAATTCCAATAATACTATAAACAATGTCTGTGAAATAATATAGAAACATTTTTATTGAGCTCCAATTTTAATTGTAGCAATTATTGTTTGGTTTGTTATATTTTTAACTTCCTACACACAGAAAAAGAGTATCTCAATTTAAGAAAAATTTTGTTGATTCAAGATAATCGGTTTTGTATATAATGAAAATCATATTATGTTGGCTCGAGATAATTTTTTTTTTTTTGATTCCATGTCAAATATTATTTTCGTTAAAAACTTACAGTCTTAAATGGAAATTAAATGATCACAACTGTAGTAACGAATCATCTTGATCGAAAATACGGACTCTATGACAATAGATTTTCTCAAATGAAACAAGACACACTGTTGTTTGAAAAATAAATTCCCTTGGCTCAAGAGCCATTATCTTAAAGTTAGCATGTAGTGCAAAAATTTCTTTATCTTCATTCAATTATCCAGAATATGCAGTTCCGAGATAATTTTTTTTAAGTCAAGATATTATAGTTTTACTTTAAATACATGATTGTTGAGAGAATAGTTTCTCTTCATCCAAGATATTCTTTTTGTGTATGTAGGAGGAACTTATTGTAATGAATCCGATTTTGTAAATCCCAAATTTTGACATGTCTACATGTTTCAAGATCCCTAGAGTCTAATACAACAATTTTTAAATAGACGTCTAAGCTTGTGTACATACGTATGTAAGTTCGGAATTATTTTTCGTCTTGATTATCACAAGAACAAAAAATGATATCGATGTGGAATTGATTGCATTCGGCGCATAATTAAAATTTAAACAGCAATAAATTCCTCAATATAATTTTTAAGGATTCTGTTTAAGACTCTCTTACTGTAAAGATTGTATGCACCTTTCTAGAGTTTTACTCTGATAAATAAAAATAAGTGAAGATAAATTTCTTGATTTGTTTTGAATAAATACATTATACCTCATAATCCTTCCAACATTACTTCTTTTTTTAAATTAAATATATGGCTGAACAATTTATCCATGAAAAACTTCTGGTTAAATTATCAGAATAACATATTATACAATAGACACTAATTCCAATCATTATATAGCATTTTATTTTTTTTTCTAAATAAACCATATTATTATGTCGATGTTTTATCAATTTTACACTTTATTGCGCAATTAGCAGTTACACAACATGATGATTTAACATATATTGCTGATTAAAAGTAACACTTTATATTTAATTTATCATTAATTTAATTTACTCCATTTATTTATATTTATAAACTAAAAATCTTTTTTTATTTATGTTCAAGGTTGAATATATGATAATCAAATTTGATGATAACAACAAAACAGCTAAACTCAGCTTACGGTCAGACGAAATTTTAGCAAAACTCAATGAAAAAGAAGAAGCTGATCCAAGGTAAGTTGAAGATTTAATCTTTGATAGATAAATTAGAAAATTTCATCTCAAATTGAATGTATTTTTTTTTTTTTTTTTAGTGGAGTTAAATGTCTATGGCGGCCTGAATTTGGTGCTTACATGATTGAGAGCACTCCAGGACAACCTTATGGTGGACTATCAGCCCATTTTAATATTGTTGAAGCAAATATGAAATATCGTCGTCAAGAAGCAATGGAACAATTACAGCCTAATGAACGAATTATTACATTCACTAATTTCTTGAGGTATGTATTGATAAAAAATCCCTGATGATAAAATAACCTCATTAATTCAATTTCATTGAATTAAAATTTTTTTAATAGATTGGGATGTCCAAATTCAACTGATCCACCATCAAAACCAACACCAAACTCTGGGTATCAGAGAAGTCTATTTCTTTCGGATGATGCAGTATTTCCTGGTCATCCTAGATTTAAAACTTTGGCAACAAATATCAGGCAGCGTCGAGGCGAAAAAGTTATCATTAATGTTCCAAGTGAGTTTTAGAAAGATCAAAAATAAACAAATTAATTAATTAATCTATTTATGTATAGTTTTAACAAACTTTATTAATTTATAAATCCATTTATTTTGCAGTCTATAAAGACGAAAATGTTCCAAGTCCTTTTAGAGAAGATTTAAGAGCATTGGGTGATGATGGATCGAGTGAAAAAGTTGCTAAAGATGATCATGTTTACATGGATGCAATGGGATTTGGAATGGGTTGTTGTTGCTTACAAGTGACATTCCAAGCGAGTAATATCCAAGAAGCTCGAACTCTCTACGATCAATTGACTCCCTTTTGTCCCATTATGGTTAGTGTTTTGTCTTGGAACAAAATTCCGAGAAATTTATATTTTTTCTTGAATAAAAAGTTGATCAATGTTAACAATAGGTAACAAAATGTTTATTCAACGTTCAAACAGTTGGCTTTGACAGCTGCGTGTCCGGTGTATCGTGGACACCTCACGGACATCGATGGCCGATGGTTTGTAATTTCCAACTCAGTAGATTGTCGAACCAGAGGTGAACGAGGTCTTGAACCACTTAAAGAAAATGAACGGAATATAAGAACTTCAAGATACGGAGCTGTTGAATCATATCTTAGCGAACAGGGTGGTAAATACAATGATGTCCCTCTGTTGTATGATGAAGAAGTCTTCAAACAATTGCTAGACAATGGGATAGACAGGCTTCTTGCTCAACATGTCGCTCACTTATTTATTAGAGATTGTGTATGTCTTATGTCAACGCAACTGGATCAGGACGACGAAGTAGATACCAATCACTTTGAGGTAAAATAAAATACTCTTGATAATTTAATTTTACTAGCAGAATGAAAGCTTTCATTTGATTAATTTTTTTTATGATTTTAGAATATTCAATCAACTAATTGGCAATCTATGAGATTCAAACCACCTCCACCCAACTCGTCAATTGGATGGAGAGTCGAATTCCGTCCTTGTGATGTACAACTTACAGATTTCGAGAATGCTGCTCTTGTTTGTTTCATTGTACTTCTATCTAGAGTTATTTTGAGCTACAACCTAAATCTGTTAATTCCAATCAGTAAAGTCGAGGAAAATATGACTCGAGGAGTTAAACGAGATGCTGTTAACACTGAAAAGTTTTGGTTTCGAAAAGATATTACTTCCACTGCTGATAAAAGCCAATCAATAGAAGAAGAATATGGAGAATTTACTGTCAATGAAATTATTAATGGAAAAGATGGTGTTTTTGTTGGCTTAATGCCACTTATTGTGTCTTATTTAAATAATATGAATATTGATGCTGATACTCATTGTACTGTGCAAAGATACTTAAAACTTATTCAAAAGCGTGCTGCTGGTAAATTAATGACTACCGCTTCATGGCTTAGAAAACAAATAATTACTCATCCAGATTATAAAAAAGATGCTAAAATTACAGAACAAATAAATTACGATATACTCAAAAAAGTATATGACATACAAACAGGTGTTCAATCTTGTCCAGAATTATTAGGTTTCTGTACAACTTCAAAAACTACAGAATCAGTTCCCACTGCAATTGTTAATGCTATAAAATAACCAGAATGTTATTATCAAATTGAAGAAAACAATAGTATTGGAATTTTTAATTTATAGATAAATATTGTCTACCTCAGACATTTGTTCAATCGATTTTTTACGATGTCAAGTAGTGTTTAAACAATAATTTAAAAACTTCAAACAAGGCTCTAACTTTATAAGAAATTTAATAATTCGTAGATCAATGAAATTATTGATAAGGCAAAAATATATTTCTTTTCAATTAACAACTAGAATACTTTATAATATCTTTATGACTATATTTTTTTTTATCAATTATGAATTATAGCATATTGTTTTTACTGAGTTTTTCATGTACAGTTAATAAATCATTGCTATAACTAATGTACCCGTAAAAATTTGGGTTATGATGTAATGAAGTTTAACTTTTCAAAATGAATTAATTATACAGCTTTAATTATGATTGGGTGATTGATAAAATAATAAAGTTTTTCACGTGTTTTCAAAGAGACAAAATTTGTTTACATTGGTTTATTGCCAACTCTGAAAAAATAAGTCTTATTTACCACAGGTATATTATTTGTTCACGTTTATTGATTTTTTAATCAGCATTTCTACATCAAATAATAATTCGAATATACTATTGAAATAACTGTAACTATATTTTTGCTGAGTAATAAATGTAAAATAACAAAATATGAGGTATGAATTTTTTAGTTCCAATCAATGTTTTTAAAATGAACTAAAATGATTATTTTATTTTAAGAGTATCGAGCTTACAGAAAGAAATTTAATTTATGCATTGCCATATTATTAATGTATCATTTATGTAGTTAAGATTGATTACTAATTTAAATTTAAATTACATAACTTTTAGGTTAAATAAATATTTTGTTGTAAAAATAACAAAAAAAAGAAAAAACAGAATTCAAATATAATTGTATTTCAGCGGGAAAAAGTTATTAGTTACTATTACGGTCACAAGGAGCGTTAATAGTCAATTTTATTTCAAAGATGGCGTCTTTTTATAAATGGCGACTCACGTAAATGCACGTTGCTGATAAATGTGCTCAGCTAGAAAAAACGATTATTCCGGTTTAATTTATTGTTAAATTTGTTTAATTAATTTAGTAAATAGATATATAAAAAAAAATAAGTTATATATTAACTTGACTTTCATTAAACTTAATAACAAAAACTATCAAATTTAATTACGAAAATGGGAAATGTAAATGCAGCTTCTGCACCACCTCCATCAGCAATGCCGACTCTCACACCTCCAGATATACCAAAAGATCATCAAATGGGTAGTTATACACCATCGGATACAGAAAATAAATCGAAAAATCCTGGAACAGTGGAAGAACTACATAAGCTTTGTAAAGGTAATAATTTAAATATCATAGTATCTCATTTATTGATTAATTCAGTTAAGCAATAAATAAGAATAATGAATAAGCATAGTGAGTAATCAAGAATTATTTGATTTTAGATGTTTTTCCAACACATTTTGAAGGAGCTAAACTCATGGTCAACAAAGCTCTTAGCAATCATTTTCAAATATCTCATACCATTTCGATGAGCTCTGTTATCAAATCAGGATACAAGTATAATTCATTAATACATTTCATTAAAATATCTACAAATAGATAAAAAAATTGACTATAATCTTATATTTATAGATTCGGAGCAACATTTGTAGGAACCAAACAAACATCACCAACAGAAGCTTATCCAGTACTTTTAGGAGATATAGAATCTAGTGGAAATCTTAATGCTAATATTGTACATCAATTTCATCCACGACTGAAGGCAAAAATGGCCACACAAGTGCAGCGGAGTAAATTCACGGCAGTTCAAATGACTTCTGATTATCGTGGAGACACTTTTACTGCTTCTCTAACGGTAGCTAACCCCGACATCATCAATGGCTCTGGTAATTATTAAATGAATTTTTCTCAAGTTATTTGATAAGTTAAAGTGATGCATAAAACTAAAACCTTTCAAATTTATCAACTTTTTGAATCAATATTTCAGGTGTTATGGTTGCACATTACCTTCAAAATGTCACTCCAGCATTAGCCCTTGGAGGAGAACTTGCATATCAACGAGGCTACGGTATTCCTGGTGGATCCATTGCTGTAGCTTCTCTCGTAGGTCGATATACAAATGGAGATTCAACAATTAGTGCCAGTTTAGGTACGTAATTTATTTTTCATAATTCAATAGATAGCATCGAATAGTTTGTGTATTAAATAACTGGATAATCAATTAATATTTATTGCGAATAGGTCCAGCAAGTTGTCATTTGTGTTTCCATCAAAGAGCTAGTCAACAATTGCAAATTGGCGTAGAATTGGAAGTTAATTCTCGAATGCAAGAATCAACAGCTACAATAGCCTATCAGATTGATTTACCGAAAGCCGATATAATATATAGAGGTAAATATTTTGAGTTCGATTGTAATCAATTGAATTTTTTATTTATTTAGATAGTTGGTCTTTAAATATTTGTTTTATTTTATACATCTAATGAGGATGAATTATTTTTTATTATTTCAGGGAGCATCGATTCTAATTGGACAGTAGGAGCAGTTTTAGAGAAAAAATTACAACCACTACCTTTCTCATTTGCTCTCAGTGGTCTTTTAAATCACTCCAAAGGCCATTTCCAACTTGGTTGTGGTCTAATTATTGGCTAAATCATTAAAATTCATATAAAATTCTTCTGTTGAGAATTTTATTTAATTTAATAGAAATAAAAAAAAAATACTTTGACGTTGTATGATACGAGATATTGAATTGTTGAAATGTTCAATAGAACATTAAACTTGTTGCGGATTAAAGATCAGAAGATCACATTCGCGCTACCTGTAAGTACATTTTAGTATTTTATTGTTCAGTATAACAAATTATGAACCATGCATTTATTTGAATTAAAATTAAATAACAGATGATCCAAATAAATAAACAACAAGATAATTAAATAGTGTACAATAAAAGTAATTGAATTAATTTAATTCAATTTTTTTTTATTATTGATCAATAATGTACTAGATTTCGTTTTAAATTTTTTTTTTTGCATTTGTTTACAGTAATTTTTTTAACAATTATAAATTGGAAAAATTCAATGATCTCCATTGTACAGTTACAATAGGCAAATGCGATTGCATGTATTAAAAATATATATGATATATATAAAAAAAATTTTTGTTACTTGGTATGGTATAATGCAAAGTCTCAGTTTTTATTTAGTTTATACGATGGTTAAATATTGTTTATTGTTTAGTTTGTCTGCTATTAGTGCGTAACTGGAATAAATTTCATTTTACTGCAATAAATGTCGAATAAGAGCCACTTATTCTTAATATTATTTATGTATTTTATAAAATCATGAATATTTATGAAATTTATATGAAATGATTTGATTGAAAAAAAAAAAAAAAAGAAAAAAGAATTATTAATTCGTATAAAAGTACTTGAAAAATAGTATAGTTGTAAGAATATTTAAAATTACCATTCTGAAACATCTAAGGTGATTTCAATGCTTACAATACACTGTCGTGACTTTTCGCGCAACTCTCGTGTATGCCTAGAAACTTTACAGTCCATATACAATAACATACATCAAGTGGTCATATTTTCTTTCTCTTTATTTAATGAACCATGAAAATACTTTTTAGAAAGAAATATGAAAATTGTTTGTCGATCGTCATTATTATTAATTCCTTTTTACACATTAAAGAACAATACATACATTTTAATTAAAATAAGAGTTTTTAGTAAAAATATTGAACAGACATAAAAATGGTTCTTTTTTTAATCAATTAAAAAAAAAAAAATAATAAATTTGAATTAAATTATTGTTTATACGAATGACAATTAAAACTTGAAATAAATATTATTTAATTGCTGTAATACAACATGTTGATAAATTAAATACGAAGTTTGAGTGAGAAAATATCAATTGAAGTTGAATGTAACTTATAATTAAAAGTGAATCAGAGAATTGAGAAAATGATTGATAAATAGACTTGAAGTTTGCATATCATAGTATATAGTACGCGACATGCGTTAAGGCTGGAAAAAATAGGTAAGTGTTTGAGAGGAAAGGGAGGGGAAGGATAACTGATAAGCTTTGTTCGCGAAAGTCGCCATCGTAAAACAACTTCTTCTTTTGCGCTTTGATGTGAATCGTAATTTTTCCCCTTTGTTGAACTCTTTTCCCCACTACTAGGTTAAGATAGAACAGAAAATTTTCCCCTCTTATTTCTCACTCTGTCGACCTCATAAATGTACTCCGCCAATTGGCGTTCTTGCTCTTCGCGCTTTTTTTTTTCTCTTTCTTTTAAGCTGGTCTCTTTTATTCTTTCGGTGCGTCGTTGCTCTATGTATACATAATACATACGAACTCTGTAGCGATCATAGAGAGCTCGGGTATTATATGAGGATTTTTATTTCTTCTCTACCTATTTTGTTGTTTGAACGTCTTCTTTGTTTTTTTAAAATCTTTTTTTTGTCATTGACAAATCAATTAGTTATTACTTTTATTTAGTGTTGTTGACTGAATAATAGTTTTTTCAATTCTATTTGATTATTTTTATATTTAAACTAGAGTGATTAGTGTGTTATAATAAAGGTGAAAACATAAATAATAATAATGAAACAACGAAAAAGTTGTGATGAATGGGAAAATAACTCGGAAGCCAACTATCAATCTCAAGAGTATGGTAATTATTTTCAATAATTATTTGGGGTAACTTTTTTTAAAATTAACTCACTGGTCTGATGGTCCGCGACTCACTGGAAACCAGTAGCCGTTTGTCATGGATGTATATATGTTGGATATCAGAGTGATAAGCTGCCCCTACGATAACTACTACGTTTTCTACTTATGACATTATACTAGTTTAACTAAACGTGATTGAGAAACTAAAACATTTTACTTTACTTGTCATTGGTTTCAGCATTCATTGAATTTTTACAATAACAGTTAGTCATTAAAAAAAAAAAAAAAAAAAAATTCACTATTTTAAATCTTAAAAAAATTATTAGGAAAAAGTACTTTCCATATTTAATCATTATTTTGACTTGAAAAATTTGGATGTCTAATTAAATATATTCATAGATATCCTTTGAAATAAAATATAAAATTATTGAAATAAATTTAATTATTTTTACCTAGTAAATTTTTCTTCATTTCTAGTTTTTAAAATTAATATTATTTGTGATTATTTTTGGGAATTGTACTTCTTTTTAGCATTGATGAATTTCTCTAAGACTTTGAATAAAAGTTGAGAAAAATTTAACATAATAAATATTATAATTATTATTATTTTAAGGAAATAGTTATAGTTAAAAAAAGAAAACGTTGTTATGAATTTATCTAATTATTTTTCATTGAGTCATGATGAATAAAAAAAAAAAATGTAACTAAGTTGGTTATGACAATGCTAATTAAATTATAATATTATCCACGAATTTATTATTCATCATTTTAAATATTACAATATCGTCTTCACGGTCGTCATTATGCTGCTATTTCACTTCTAACGTTGAAACTTATAGTGAACTATATACAAGACGTTATCGTCTTTACATGATATACTTATGTGACTGAGTCACTGTAAATGTTGTAACAATAAGTTGAATTTTTTAAAAGTATTATTATTAATAATTAAATGTAATATATGATCAATTTTATTAAAATTTATTTAATAATAATGAAAATGAATTAATTGCTTAAATAATAAAATATTAATCATCTCTTCACACCTGCTAATTTGATATTATTCATATATCATTTAAAAAGCTTTTATCTTTGCTTGTTTTTAATACACTTAATGAATTTATAAATATTTTTGGTGCTTATTAAACATGAGTTATTCATCTTCGTGTATGAATATAGTCTAAAATTTATCAGATATTCAAAATATTTTGACTTGATGAAAACTCGTTGAACATCACAGTACAAATTCCTTTTGTGATGTCTCATTTTTAATATTCATTTAAACAAAAGATTTTATCAATATTTTTTTTATTAATTTTAAAATTCTTTCATTTAAATAAAACAACAAAAAAAAAAAATATTACTCATTATTGTTCTAAAATAATTATTATGTAAACATGGAAAATTATTTTACATAGAGTTATAACAAATTTTTGTAAACAATATTTTCACAAAGAATATCAATTTAGGGTAGAAAGTTTTAAAATAAAACAATTTATTATTTTAACATTAATTTCGTCAATAAATTTATTGTAATTAATTATCTAAAATGATCCATAATTTATATATATATATCCTTATATATTATATATAAAATATATATATATAATATTTTATTTAATTTACGAATATTATAAATGCATAATTTATACAGAGACATTGGTCTTATCAGAGTCGTTATGATAACAAAAGTCAAAGGCCATAAACTAAATATTAACTTACTTAAGACGCCATCATCATATTTTATTAATACATATATTTACTTATTTTTTAAAATAAAAACATCAATTCTTTTCGACATATTTACACATATAAACATATTTTTATATATAGTTATACGGACGTGGTATACTCAACCACATCCTTAACATTGGGTTCAAGAACGTTAATATGTTTGACTGGTGGATATATACTACGTACAATAACGATAACAGTAGAGGGAAAATTTATTTCACTAGAGCAATATAAATAATAATTCATAATTTAATTCATAAAACTTTTAGGATTTGATATAATAAATAATTATCAATTAATTCATTAATAAACTATTTATTACAAAGCTATTAATTATTAGTTAATAATTATTATTCTAATTGATAATTATAAGTAATTAAAAAAAATTCAAAGTTAGTTCAATTATAGAATTGCGGTTACACGAAACAGTTGTAGAAAAATTAAAAATTATTTAAATAACAAGTATAAGCTATTTTAATTTATTATTTAATGGAAAGAAAAAAAAGTAATTAAATTTTTAACAAATTAAAAATAATTTTAATACTCAGCTTTTTCTAGGTTCAAATCTTCCATGCACATTTTTTTTAAAATTCATTAGCACTTGAAAACACAATGGTATAAACAATAAATTATAAAATGCTTCAAAAATATATTTTTTTTTAAAACTAAGACACGACAAATTAGAGGAGGAAAATGATTACTTTCAAGTAGGAATATATTGAATTAAACACTTGAGGAGTGTATGAAGATAAATAAGTCAATGAGAAAAAATGAAAACGAATTTTTGTTAGTGAAATAAAACAACTGGTGTATGAGTGATTAAATAAAATATCAATATAAATGACAATTGTCTAGCACAGTTGGTGACGATATTTAACCACGGACACAGAGCTTTTATTTCTCTATCATTTCAGTGCATGTAATGTGAATAACAGTTTGCCTATAAGCGAGCATTATGACTTTTTGCGATATGAGTTATCTCAAGCCTGATATCAGCATATAACTATAACTAAAAACAGTTAGTCTTTCGTAGGTTATATTCACTTGACAATAAAATCGTCACAGTCTTATGTCTTCATTCACTGCTTACATATTAGTCTCTTTAGTCTTCAGGTAATGACAATATTTTTTTATCTGTGCATTTATATATCATACATTCTGGTATTATTAATGCTCGCATTATTTTGATAATTGAGAACACAAAAAAAAAAAAATTGGTATTTATTTTTTGTATTTTATTTCTGAAAATGAAATTTAATTATAAAAGGATATTTGAAGATATAATGGATATCTTTGTGCCGAATATGTGGCTATCAATGAAGATCATCATCTAATGTGTTTATAGCTTCCGACATTTGACTCTTTTCATGGATTATAAGTATTCATAAATATCTTAACGTATCACATATACGTATATTGCATTCATCCAATACAAATAATCAATTTCTTGTGACGTAACAATTATATCAAGATATGTGAGTCTCGTCATATGTATGAATGCATGAATATGTGCACACTATAGTAAACAAAATGAATATATGAAACCCATTATGTAAATTGAATATTTCATATGGTCTTTGTTAAATCTTTTTTCTCTTTCAAGTATTTTTAAATTTAAATTTTGAATTAGTTAAATTACTCTAGAATAATTTGATTTATTTGTATTAAAAAGAAATCATAGTGTTTTAATTATGACATATTTTTTCCAACAATGTAAAACAATTGAACTAATATAGTAATCAGTTGGTGATAATGTAATCTTTACAAGTATTAAAGATTAGCCAAGGACGTAAAGATAAACTATAGTACATATTATACACATTTTCTCTAGTTTATTTTTATATCTCATTAGATATTACTTGAGAACACTCGACTCTTTAATGAATTTGACGATTTACTAAAATTTAATAACCTGCCCGAGACAGAATTTAAAATATTTTTTTAACTTCAAAGATTTCAATTACTACTTTAAAGTTGAAATTCGAATTACAAGTATATCATCATACATATAATGTAAGCCCATTTTTCACGTCAATTTTGTTGTTTCGTCTGCTTTAACAAAGTTGAGATTGAAAATGGATCTTATAAAATGAATTTTTCGTCATACGTGAGTGGAAAGTTCACTTTTCCATTGGAGAGGGGCTGAACTTTCCACTCACGTATGACGAAAAATCATATTCAGCTCTAAGGAGGACAATTAGACAAGTTTAAACCACGTATTTAACTACCTCGTAATATTACACGTGGTGTAAGCTAGTCTACTTTTCCTCCCTAGGTGTAAAATATACTATTGAACCTCAAAAATGTATCAATGTCATTCAAACAATTCACGTATTCGGTTTCTGACCCGAACCTGCCCAGGACATACATATTGAATCACTCTAAAAGCCAATCTTCTTTATTTAAAGACTTTAATAAAAGTTTTATGATGTCATTTTTTTTGTTTTTTAATAAATATTATTAGATTTTCACTTCAAATTTATTCGGTATTTTTTATTAGAAAAAAATAAATATTTTGAATTAACATTTGGCGCCATGGATTGTTGGAGGGTTATATGATCGATTTTGTGTACAAAGAATCGATTCTTCAAATATCGGCGACAGAAAGAATCGAATCGTACCCATCGTAGAATCGATCTTTGTATATATCGATTCCAAATCGTACAACCCTAATAGTGAGGGAATCGTCGCAATCGACGGTCCGGCCTTGGGCTACTTCGGGTCAGGAACCGAATACTCTGAATGTTATAACAATTTATGATGACCAAGATAAGATTTTTAGATCAGTTTAAGACATCAAAATCTTTAATGAAGTTGATGATTACCAAAATGGAATGAAATTATGGACGATAATTGAAATATCAAAGGAATTGAAGATTTTGAAGTTGAAACTGAACTTTAAATTTAGTATCGGCGGGTGCTTTAGAGAAAGGAATAAAAAAAACATTGGTAGTAATGTCTTTCACAAAAATGGTCCTTTTTTTGAATTGTACTTTAATGACCATTTAATGCTTGTCTATTATTACCGTCATTTATCATTACAGTTTAAGAGTTGTACGAGACAAAATGGGCGGGCTAAATCAGGTAGTCATAAACGTTTGACAATTGAATATGTTAGGAAATCATAACATCACTAATCGATTGTTAACATCTTGACCATTAGAAAAAATAACATACCAACTTATGTTATTCTTATCAGCTACTTTTTCGTTATTTCTTTTTGTAAATTGATTTTTAACTTCAACTGCAGTTTAGCTAATTTTTATTTTTATTTTTCATTTTATTCAAACAATTTAGTTTAGTGTAGTAATTTTTTTCCTTTCGGGTTTTTATTTTTTTGGTGTAATTATGAAAAATGGGTTGTTTTTAAAAATAAATTAAAATAAAAAGAGTACCTTTTTGAGTGTATAATAAGTACCTATATTAGTAAATTCAATATAATTGCATATAACAAGGTAGAATAAAGATAACGTCACTCGACATTTAGAGTGATAAAACCCGCATCCAGAGGTCAGTAAATAGAAATAAAATAACACACCCGTCATATACTTAATATATACATAGACATATATTATTTTTATTTATTTGTATTCAGTCTAGAATGATATTCACAGACCCCCGCAAACACATTTCCGCTTAGGTAGGTTTTGCTTGAGAAAACTAGTATTCTTATCAACGAAATGTATGCGTTCGCCAGGAACAATTAAACCACCCAGTTTAACACTGACAGTTATTCCTGTAGAATACTTAATAACGTACTATTTAAAATAACAGTAATTAACGATATTATTATTTAAGTTAGTTTTTTTTATGAGTAAAAAATAAGCTAAAAAAGAGTATGATTTTTCAATTGAACAATTAGTGTACAGCATGAAAAATTTTCTTTCTATGAATTTTCTAAAATTAATGATTAATTTACAAATACATTTGTGGATTTGAGTCATATTCTAAGGTATTTCAATCGCTTCGGGTCATATAACAAAAAGACCCACGGCCCTTCGAAATAACATGAATGTTTTTCATTAAATGGACACATTAGCTTTCTGCATTTTATCTTCTATTATTCCCAAAAAACACAAAATGATTGAAGAAAGAAAGTTAATGCATATTTTATAAGAGAGTTTAGACTAAAATTATGAATAATAACTTAATCTTTTAGAAATAGTATGATAAAACTTGGTGTTTTTTTTTTTTTTTGACAAAGTATTTGTTATAAATACATTTACACTGTATAATTCTTTTATGAAAATTTAAAGAAACTTTTTTTTTAATGAAAATTAAGAAACCTTGTCTTGTAGTCAATTATTATTGGTTTAAATGGAGAGAAGAGTTAGCTTGGATTTCGAATAACTTAAGTTTTAAGTAGTAAATCGTTTTTTTTTTTAATAAAAAAAATCGATTTATTTTTTTAATAATCTTTAATTCTAATGTAGTTAGAAAAAAGAACATCTTAAAAAAACATTAATCTCAAACGAAATACCTTAGAGTAAAAGGTGTAATGTTTCAGTTTTTTCTTCATAAAATTATTGATAACTGCTGTTTTTTAATAAAATTTTCATCAAAAATTATTTAAAAAATATAACTCTTATTTGAATCATATAAACTCTAAAAATTCATTAATAGATGTTGAAAATAAGCCCACCAAATAACAAATACATGGATATTGTTTTCCTCTGAACAAAAAAGATCTGACATCTAGAAAAGAAGATATTTCGAATTAAAAATTGCGATTTTACCATGCAGTCTAATGGTAGAAGGTAACTCGTGATAGTTTTTCAATAAATATTACAAAACAGAATTTACAATTACGTTTAAAAAAAAAATCAGAAAATTAATGAATATGTAATGAATGCTTCAGTGGAATTTCATACAATTCTGATGATCAGTTATTGAACAAAAAATTATTAAAATGAATTATCCGACAAACAAATGTAAGAAGAGTAATATGGTGGTACATACATGTAAGTAATGTCGATATATTGGTACAGGTCCATACAAAGAATTGTTTCAAATTGTAGAAACAAAATGATTAATAATACTTTATAGATATTACTGAATATTATTTATATCGAATTATAAATAATTTCTGAATATAATTACACGGAAGTTTGGATATTTTTTTTCATATATAATTAATTCTATTTGGCTGAGACACCATGAATTTTGATAATAGCCCTTAAGGAGCAACTACTTTAATCAATGCATAAGACGTTCTTAAACCTGATTTTTTTCACTGAAATAATCAAAGACTTGATTTTTCTTGAAATTATTTCCAACAATGTCACACTTGAAAATGATGTTTTTCTGCAGACCTTCGTTAAGTGCTAGAACTACCTCAAGCATAAATGATATTTTAGATAAATATTTTTCTTGAATGGTTAAAATTATCGGACATGAAAGTAATTAATTATGGAGCCTCAATATTTATAAATTCCCAGATAAACAGATTAAAATATTTTGGAGAAACATCTTATGTTAGTAAATACACTCATCTGGTATTCAATCCCATAGGTATTGAGAATCCCGCCCTCATTACGCCCCTTCGTCTTTCTATCTCCATAATAAATTGCTTCTCAGCATACACACGTGTATGCAGAGCTTTTCTGAATAATGAGAAAAAATTTATTGAAATATCGTCAACTGTTTTTCGGTTTATATTCACCCAAAAAAAAGTAGTAGATTAATTTTTGTTAACTTCCTATTAAAAAGTGTATTGTAATGGGGTCGATTTTTGAGATTCGTAATTTTATCATTTTTTCCCGTTTTAAGATTGTTAATAGCTTATTAGAAGGTTTAAACATGGATGCACTGTAAATTTTAGTGTCTTATTTTAAAACATTAAAATCGTTTTAATATGACGTCACCCATTTGATTAATATTGTAGTCACTTTTTAAACATTTCAAAACTTTTTAAAATCGAGACAATGTTAATCAAATAGGTGACTTCATATTAAAACGAATTTAATGTTTTAAAATAAGACACTAAAATTTACAGTGTGTATGTGTGTGAGTACGTGTGTATGTGAGGTTTTTTTTCGTTTTCGATATCTCGAGAACCACTGAAGATATCGACTCTTGACCAATTTCATTTTAAAGATAATACAATGAAGAAGATCTGAAAGAAGTTTAAACAAATTCGGTCCAGCCGTTTTTTTTATAACAAAAAGAATGTAAAATGAGTTGAGTAAAGAAGACATTTGTAATAGATTCTACTTATTAGATAATTAACATTATTGACAACTCAGCTCAATATAATATGCTTCTTAATAACTTCATATGACTCTAAACAATTATGTATTGTTTATAACAATTTAAATATATTATAAACAATTTAAAATGGTTTTAATTTATTGAATTATTATGACTATGATTATATTCGATAAATATCAATAAAATATTGTTATAAATAACTTGATGTGATTAAACAATTGTTTATTGTTTATAACAATAGTAATTTTTTGTAAACAAAAAAAACAAAAAGATGACAAAATGACGGATTTTAATTAATAGGAAGTTTGTCGTTAGGGCATTAACTTAGCTTAGACCCATTTTTTAATTTTATTTCGTGGTTTAAGTGGTGGAAGAAGCAAAGATTTAATGTGTAATTGTTCTAATTAAAATCGATTGAGAGCCTCTGGCAAAAAATATTGAGAGTAACGTAACACGTATATATTTTATGAGCTCCATAAGGAAGTGTCGTAGTAGTTGATTGTTTCACGAGCATAAGACGATGTAAAGTCGATCAGAAATTACCTCAGGGCCTCCTACGATCAATGGTAGTAATAAAATTTTTCCATCGTCAAAAGATTGATTTCTTTGTAATTTTAAACATTTTAATTGCTATAAGAAATTATTCGTCACATAAGTACATTTATTTGTTACAAAATTTTTTTTATTATTTATGTTTAAAGTTAATTTGATATTTTTTTTTTTTATTTTTTGAATAATTGTTTATTGAGTTTATTGTGAGTTAGAGCGTGATTTTTTCAGCATTGTTGTATGTTTAAAGGTGTAGAATAAAAAATAAAAGCTATTAAAATGAATTTTCTGCAAACAAAAAGCCTTGAGCTCACGTTGTATGTATGAATTATGTGTATATACGTGCTGCAAAATACTCATGACGCAAACACATTGCCAATTTGAATTTACTTTTTACTGCGTGACGTTTTAAAAGCTAGCTATAGCTTAGGGTATTGGATATAATACCAAGGCAAACATAAAACAAAACATAATTCTGCGAACTGATGCCATCTGTGCATCGTTAAGTGAACTTTTGGAATTTATTTAAATAATATTCAAACAAATATTCATCATTTTTGCCAATTTATTGTCATTTTGAAATACTTTTTTCTATTTCTAACAAACTTATTTCAAATGAAATGGAAAACAATTAACAAAGTAATTGTTATTAAAATTATTTATCTATTCTTCGTATAACTTTGATTTCCTTATCACTCGAAACAGGGTCCGGTAAGAGGACCGGAAGTCCGCCTTACAGGATATGACGTCAGAAAATGAACTGTGAAAGCTATAAAAAAATTAAATAAAAGAATATATATGAGAGTCAATACGTATATTGTATATATTTTCTTGGATGTTTACAGGATTTATATACACAGTCTCTTGACAAATGATCTTCTATATGTATATAATATCATGTTGGGTCTAGTTACTCTCTTATATAAATTCTGATTCACAATTCATTTTTATTTATCCATTGATTGGTTCATTCATACGAAATTTTTCTATACTGCTGAATGAAAGCCACTTTGTCGACAATATTTTCCATTACATCTGAATCTTGAATTGATTTATATAATACCCATGAACCTGTGAACTTTATAGAGTACTGTTTATTTCTCATTATTTTTCTTAGACCATCATAAAATTGGAGCATTAAATAATTAGATGTGTTGAACAGCTATTTAATATTTTTTAATAGGTAAATTAATGGTAATTATTTATTATCAGTTCACTTGAAGTGTTGTTATATTTATAATTTATAATATTATATGTTAAGTCGTTATAACAAATATTATTGCTGAAAGTATAATGAAGGTGGGGGTCCCCTTGTAACTTTTGACCTCACTCTACTGATTTATGACACATCTCAGTCTCTTCGACCTCATTTCAAATTAATTTTACTACTTTTTATAAAATAATTCTACCTCTCTTTTTTTTTTTTTTTTTTTATAAACCACCAACAAGTCAAAACAAGTGGTTCAATAAAAAAATTCCTCATCAATAATATCAGTTTATAAAAACTGCAAAACTAATTTGTTTTATTTGAAACTTTTTTTTTTTTACAAAGCCTCAATTCATTTTAATTATTGACATTATTGTTAATAAATAAATATTTTAATAATTTTTTTAAAGTAAAATTAATAATTGGGATTAAAAATATTTTTAATTATATAAAAAAGAAATGAATGCAAAAATTTCATCTACATCTTAAAAGCTATGTGGCTTTTATATTTTAAATATGACACGCCAAGCAGTCTGTCTTGTATTTAGTAGCAGTTAAAATAAAAATTAACATCTTGAGTAAAGAATTCCATAACTATTATCTGCAAGAGCCAACAAAAAAAAAAAAAAAAGGAATAACAATTCATGTATTTAATTATTATAAAAATAATATTATTTTAATAATTAAATTATATAGAAATTGTAACTAATAAAATAAATAAATTGAGTAATTCTCAATTAAATAAATCACGATTTATTCATAATAAAATTCAAGATAAGACTAACAACTGACGACTTATAGATAAAGGGTTAGTGACATTAAATATACTTTTTGGTTCATAAATATATTAATTAATGCATAAATATAAAAATATATTACAATATATAATGCAAGATAAAAGCATATTTTTTGTTCTCAAGTGCTTTCATATGAACTAATGTGTAAGTTGATGTTATTAAAAAAAAAATGAAACTGATTTATAAAATATTAATGATTCATTTTTTTCTCGTCTATTTGACTGTTCATAATCACTACTGAATGTATCATATTGTATATTTATAGCACATTTCTTTCTACATATGGAAAAAGTTAACTTCTTGACCTTAAATGGAGTCGAATTGTGAACATGTATTGGAAGCTTTATCCATAATCTTCAATTAATATTATTAATATTCATTTAAAACTCATTCATGATATAATTATTATGACAAAATAACTTTAAAATTAAATATTACATAATTGATTGAATTTAAAAGCCTTTTTTTTTTTTGGAGTATTAAAATAAAAAATGTGAAATAAATTTTTTAAATAAAATATTGTGTAGTATTATTTATTAATTATTATATATTAAATTATGACGTATATAAATGACTAGAAATAAAAATAATGATGATGGAAAAAAAGATTTTTTAAATAAAGAGAATGGGGGACGTGGTCCAGAGATCGATGTGGATCATTGCAATTGACTCTCATTACAAATACACACATGCGAATATACATAAATTAAAAAAAAAATAATAAAAACATATTCAAAGCATGATCCTAGAAACTATAAAGCAGATGACCAGACATGAGTATTATTAATATCCTAGTGTTTGTCACATTTTATTTTATTTCTGCGAAATATTTTCTGCATTCTTATTTACATAAAAATATTATCGTTTTTCTTTGAGAAAAATATATTTTATTCAAAAGAATTTATCAAGATAAAAATGAATTCCAAGTAATTAGAAAAATATCATACTATTTCACTATCTCGAAATGTTTTTTTTGTCCTATAGAAAGTTTTTAGGATCATTAAAAATAAAAAATGAAGCATACATATTTTTATATTAAAATATATCTATGTTAATTAGATTATGTTATCCGATCTGTAGGGTATCCTAATCTTTCATTTTAACTAAATGAACGTCCTTGTGATAAGAATAGATATAAATGATATTATGTCATATAAAACACTTGAAAATTTTATTGAAAATAATAAAATAATAGTGAGTTGCAAATAATATATAAAAATAACAATAAAATTTTAAATTCTCTACAAAGGAAACATCTGCAAACTCTTATCATTTTTCCCATCCCACATTATATATGAGCACCCGGCAGTCGTTATACAATTCACAACGATCACTTTGTTCATTCGTAACGTTGTTGTTTGTTACTACACATACTTCAAGTATTTACAATATGCACAGAATAATACTAAAAAAATATTTCAACTTACAAACTATTTTTTAACACCAAAAATATTTAAAAGAGCCAATAAAATACCTGGCTGTAAATAAATAATTCACAAACAAAAGATTGCCATTGATATGGAATGAAATAAAAGAAGCTATTGAATCTTATAAGATTGGTTCTTTTATTTATAATTCTCATGTAGTTATTGTTTATGATATATAATGTAATAAAATGGATATCAAGAAAGAGTATGTTTTAACGTTATTCATTGCTCGTCAATGTAAATCTTCATCCATCGTAAAAAAATATTCACACACTCATACAGTGACTTAACTGTTTTTGTGTATATCACTAGGGCTAAAAGAGATAAGATTTCATAACCTTTGATCTTAACTAAATTTTTTCCTTTTTATTTTCATTATTATAATTGCAAATAACACTGTATATATATCAATTGATGTATGCAGATGACCAAACTCAGAATAAATAAAATTTATTCATGAATTTATTTATTTTACAGTGATATTATTATAAAAAATATTAGGTTGGTGTATAAATCCTTGGAAACTTGGATTTCATTAAAATTTTTCTTATATTAATAATCTATTATTCTACAGAGTGTTTTAGGAGTTAAACATGACAGTTATTACTGTAAATTTTAGTGTTTTATTTTAAAACATTAAAATTGTTTTAATATGACGTCACAAATTTGATTAACATTGTCACGATTTTAAAACATTTTGAAGTGTTTAAAAAGTCACTACAATATTAATCAAATGGGTGACGTCATATTAAAACAATTTTAATGTTTTAAAATAAGACACTAAAATTTACAGTGGATTATATTGTGGATTAATATTTCTTGAATAATAAATAAAATTATTTTTAATAAATGGGTTTGAGTGTCCAAGAACTTATGCACTAATCCAATAATAATAATTATATCATTCATCTATATAAGAAGCTTTGTCAATTCATTTAGTTTTTGGAATTCGAATTTTAGACTTACTAAGATATTTTCTACAATTTTATCCATCAAATTAGAGTCATAGTTTGAATGAAAGTCTTCTCCACATTTAGTGGAATTTATTCTCATGTATTTATCATGTTGATAAAAAATATGATGAATTATTTTTTTTTTTTTGATGTTTTAAATAAAATTTAGTTGTGTGGTGATGATTGGAAGACTTTAGTTTCAGTTGAGATCTCCAAGAGAATCTCTTTTGGAGCATCATTTTATTTAAAAGGCAACAATTTGATAAAATAAATGTATTAGTGTAAAAAAAGATATAACTGGTGACATTTAATATGTTGATTTGTTCCTAGATGATCTATCAAAGCATTCAGAATTGAGACAATCAATAAGGGAAAATGTAACTATTGAAGAATCATCGACAATTGATATAAAAGAAGCTAATCAGCCAATAAAAAATGAAAACGTTAATTCCTGTATCAAAGAAGTATGTCTGAATCATCAACAACATGAACAGCAACAACAACAGCAGCAAAAACAAGAATTCGAGTATGTTGAGGATGGCGGGGATAATGTGGGCGTGCTGGAGGCGGTCCAACCGGAAATTGAAAATGGCGTACTGGTTGAAACTAACACATCTGAACATAGTGCACTGTCTTTTGTCCCAACAGAACATCAAAGTACAAACACTTACAGTCTTCATCATACTCTAGACTATCAACAACCCCATGAAATTTTTCACCACAGGTAATATACACCACATAAATTATCTAACTCCAATTTCTAAATCTTTTAAATATTTATCTTCCTGATTTATTATGATCTTTTTTTTTTTCAAAAACAATCATGACAATAGTTTGTTTATTTTATTAGGGATTGTCTTACAGTAGAATCTCAAGATTATAGTTGTGATAAATCGAAAGAAAAGAAGGAACAAAATCAGCAACAGGTTGATTCCCTCCATCAACACCACCACTCACACCATGAACATCATCAACAGCACCATCAATATGAACAGCTCGGCGGGGCAATAGAAGTAACTGTTCCTGAGGGAGGGGATGACCGGCATTCATCCGAGGTTTCGCTTCCAAGTGAGGGAAATCGAGTCAGTAGTCACATGCCACACTCTACGATGCATCGGTACGCAGCAACAGAGACACTCTCTCAATCAGATCATCATCTCAATCATCATCATCATCACCATCACCACCAACAACCACAACATTTAAGTGATCCGCAATTGATACAAAGACATTTAGAAGACGCTAATCATCATCAAGAAACAGTGGAAAGACTTAGTGGTATTGTAGCAGCAATGAGAGGAACAAGAAGTGATTTTGCTTTAGGAGTCTTGTTTCCAACACTAACAGGAGGTGGATCAGCTACTACGGAATCAGTTGAAAGTGCTAGTGCACATCATTTAGATGATGTTTTACCAGAAGATACTTATCTTCAACATCAAATAAGATCTAGTGGCGGTGGTGGAGGTGTTTCACCGCCTGTAAGAACTGGAAGTTCTCCAAGTTCTAGTAGGAGTCCTCATGATGATCAGGGAATTAATTCTCCACATCGACATTCGTCTAATAATGATGGAAGTTATAGTCCTAATGATCAAAGTAGAATTCAAAATTTTACACATCTGACTTCCATGCAACCACCTAATCCAATTGCTGCTCATGGACTTGGAGACAATGAACGTAATGATCTCTACATGGTTTCTGTCTACAATCAACACTCAAGTACTCCTCATCATCACCATCAAGATCATGACCAAGGGCCTCCAACTCCTCATTCATCACCTGGACCATTGACTAAGTAAGTGTCAATATTGATTTTTAATTCATTAATCACTCACTATTTAAACATTGAAACATCTTCCAACTTGAAGTGAAAATCTTCTAAAGAAAATGAAACAATGTTCATAGTTGATATGTTTCTTATTCATCAGTAGAATGATTCAACTTTGTTTATTAATGGCTCATTTAGTATAAACTCTTTAAAATAGATGGAAAATAGCATCACTATTAGGCATCAAGAACATTACTCACCTAAGTACCTAAATACTTGAGTAATAACTTTCTCTTTTATTTACTCACTGCATTTTTAGCTCAACAATATTTGTCCTTCATTTCCTAGAAGAATCCAAACTTCCAATGAATTGAAAAGTTTATCAATAATATTAGTAATATCAATATTTTTTATTTTTAACAGCCGGTTGAAACTCGTGTTCATATCGTTATTTATTAAAACGATGAAAAATTCTTGTGATATTCATTTAAAGGACATGGTATATAAAGAATTTCAAGTTATTACTTAATGAAACCTAGTACATATATACCACTAGAGGCATTGATCATTAATTGCTTAAGCTTTAGGCCCTAGAGGGATGTAGAAATAAAAATGATTCCAACTTCTAATGTTACCTCGTAAATATGTTTTGAAGTTGATATGTACATCGTTTTAAAATATTTTGTCGTCGCAATCGAATAATTCAAGTTCACTTTTACTTCAGTGTAACGGTAATTAACGATAACAGTTGAGGGAAAAATTGGAAATATTCTTTACAGTAATTAGTAAATTTATTAAATAAAATTTTTTGATTTAAGTTTTTTTTTGTTTTGTTGTTGTTATTATTTTTTTTTTTTTTGTTGTATGGATGAGCATAATAAAAGTATCTCATCAATTTAGGAGTATAGATTGCTGTATACATTGCAATTACTGCAAACGTTTACATAATTTTTATCTCAGAGTCTTATTTATCCGATAGAGTGGTCGTATCAATGTCTTTAAAGCTCAAAGCTATTATATTATAAAACTTATGAGACAAAATATCTGCATTAGAATAGTACACTAGTTTGAAATATATATTGTATTACGTAATAAAAAAAAATTAAAGTTAATATTTCATTATTATTTTATGAACGTAATTAGTTTTAGATTTCCGGTGAGATTTTATTTCAACTGGTTTTTTATATCAATTTCTATCGTATTTTACTATCAAATGTATCTCATCTCGTGATTGTTCATTTCATTCTGATAAAATTATAAATAATTCCTAAATAATTCATTGTTTTTTAAATAATAATTCACGAATTAATTAATTTTTCTACAATTTAATTGGTTTAGTTGTAAGTAAAGTGTAAGGAATTTTTCAATATTTTATTATTTACATTTAGAAATTTGAAATAAAAAAAAACTAAAACTGTTTTTACTTACTTTTTTTGTGTTAAATTCTTCTTTTAGTCTAATATTATTTACATTTAAAAATTCAATTTAAAAAAAAAAGAAAAGTCTGAATTATTTTTGAAAGTTTGATTCAAGATAAAAACAAACTAGAAGAATTTTTTCTGAAGAATATTAGAATGAAATACAACAAATTTTTCGACTTGAATTTTGTTTATTTTTTTTTTTTTTAAATATATGTCTTAATGAGAACACAATCCTAACAATACTCCATAAAATTTTCTGTAAAATATAAAATTAAAATCAAAAATAACATAGACAATAATTGGAAACAAAAATAGATATATTTAGTGGTATTAATGGTTTTAGTGTAATTAAAAATTGTGCAGACATTTATATATAATTAATAGAATGAAATATATATATATATATAGATCTTTAATTACTAAATGTACAATAGAAAAAAAGATTTCACATTAAGTATATACGTGTGTATACATAAGTGTAGATTTATACATTTGAAGAAGTAGGGATGTTAAGAAATGTTCAAGTAGAAGGGAGAAAGAAGTTAAGAGTGAGTATATATGTACATGTATCTATATGTATGCGTTGGAGGGGAAACTTCTTGGTCACCTTTGAAGACCGTGACAGAAACCATCGTCTGCAGTATTTGGTTTAGTTTACGAATTGCAGTTCTTTTTTGTACGGAGACAAAGCAGCTCCGTACGATTTATATCTTAAACTCTGTTTTACTCTATTATTTATAAAAATAACAATTAATTCTTTTTAACAAACGACCAAAAGGAAACAATGCAGTAAGTTTAATCTTATTAAATTAAATATTTTTATCTAGAAAGAAAAAACCTTAATATTTAAACAGTAAATATATCTTATTTTATTTATTAATATTTAAAGTATTAAGAATATTAGAAAATATTTAAATATGTATTTATTGGAAAAAAAAACAAAAAACGAGATTATGAATTTTATGTTGTCTCTAACTTTTCAAGTCTATTGATTTAACGTAAAAAAAAAAAAAGGAAAAATAATCGAAGGGATATTTGATAAGATTTTTTTCGGTTCGAATCGAAAGGGAAAACAAATCGATAACGGTTCAGTAATGTTTGAGTTAAATATCTATAGCGATTTCCTTCAACAGTATTTTGTATGTGATATTGTTTTTGACAGTTTTTGTCGACATTAGTCATCTCGAAATAAAAGGATAAAACATCATACTTGAGATAAAATCTGATGAGGCTAAATAAATATTAATATAGTACCCTACTTTATATTATATTTCTAACTTTAAAAGTGATCTATGAATTAACAATAAGATATCTGGTCTATTATTGTTAACTTTAGTATTAAATTAATATTTATTAGGAACAATAATTAATGAAATTTATTGACAGGATATTAAAATGGAGGAATTGACTATCAAGTTTCTTTGAATGAACTCCTTGGATTGTTTAGAAAAAAAAGATCTTTATTTAATGAAATTTTGTCCGTGCATGATATTCGATGATCAATATATCTTATAAAAAAATTTAAGCGTAAAAAATAAATACTACATAGCATCAATGATTCACAGAAGAAATCTGAGAATGTTCTGAATTAATAGCAACATCAATGCAAGTACAGATTATATGTATAGTAATCAAGTATATATTCTGCATAAGTTGTGTTGCGTTTTAATATATTACTCGTTGTGTTTTCTTGCTAATGTTGAATGAAACTATGCCTGACGTCATGGGTCTTTGTAAATTCAACCTTTTTGTTTCATTTTTTTTTTTTTTTTTTTTTTTGAGACCAAGAAATTTATTCTGATCATCAACAAGTCCTAAAATTGGATTGAAAAATGATTTATCAGAAATCAGTTCAATAGGATTGCTAATTAATTATTGATATGCTGGTAAGGGAACATGTAGATGCACTTATAGGTCTATTAGTAGCTACAAAACATTGCGGAATTCCAAGATACAGAGTCTTCCTTCCGTCTTGGTACTTACTCAGCCGTGAATCCATGGCACGCGTGTTGCACTTAAAATGTAACCAGGACATGTTAACACGTGCATAAAAACCGCTACTTTTAAAAAATACTTGCTTATTTAAACATAAACTTATAAGCAACATCTACATAATTTTTTTTTTTATCATATATTATTTTAAACATTAATCATTTTTTATAAAAGAGATTATAACATTTGTTCTTCAGTTTGTGACAGTAGATATTGAAAACAATGAATATTTTTTTTTTTTAAGGAAAAAAGAATAAAAGATACTGATGGATGCGGTAGAGGAAAAATATTATGCACGTGCATTTCTGATATTGTTAGATTGTTTTGTTCTGTCTCTTATGAAACTCTAAAGCACGTAAGTTAAACGTTTGAACGTGCTTCACTCGGTAGCTGGTACAACTTCAAGGTTGTATAACACATCCGTGTTAAAATTTTGACTAAACATTGTCAAGAGGTATTGTTTTCCATATACAAATGAGTTGGTAACATTTTTATTCATTGTCAAGTTGAAATAAAAGTCATCAAGTCACTGTATAATCTAGTAGTTTTTTTTTTATTTTTAATAATAAACTTCATTGAATATTAAATGAAGAATATTTGCTGTAATAAGTTGAAGCGTTTGTTAATAAAGATAGTTGACTGAGCAACATTGATACTCTATGGTGGTAATGGAGAATGTATGTTTAGTTTATAACCATGGACTGTATAAAAGTTAATGAAAAAAAAAACTCTAGGCACACGCCCGCATTAGCTGAACCTAAATACCGCAATTCCGGCCTCCTGCAAGGGTTTTCTACTTTTCTATCAACACTTTTATGACATTAATTTAGCATTTTGTCTATTTAAAAATGAAAATAAATCTATTTATAGAATATTTGGTGTTTAAAGTGACAATATGATAAAAAGAAGTTCTGATAATTCAAAAAAAAAGGGATAATATTGATTAAAATAAATAAATAAACAAATAGAAGAAATGTTGTTGATTAATTTAGTGTGTTGAAGTAACTGAAAGAAGCATAAATATGTGACATAGATGATTTTGGAATCCCCAAGAGTAGAGGCGTATGCCAGACACACTTTTTTTCATCCTGAAAAAAATATATGAATATACATACACTTAAATGTTTTTCTAAAACATTTGTTTCTCATATTTCAGTCCTTCACTGTATCGTACTATGAGTGGAGTTGGTTCAATGGGAGGAGCAGGTGCAGGAGGTGGTTACGCACTATCATATATGACTGCTAGTCCCACCGAGCTTGCTGGATCTCCTCAGCAGCTTTGGAGTTCACCAAGTAAGAATTAAATGAAATTTATTCCTTCAATAAACCTAAAAAGAAAAAAAATCTTTCCCAGAGATATCTTAATTTTTTGTCAGTCCATTTCTTCATATTTGATACTCATTTTTTTTAAAGGTCTCAATACATCACTCCCAGCAATATCTGAAGATTATAATAATAAACCAGCTGGAGGAGTGACCCATCAAAGTTTACCATCATTTTCACAACCCTTTGGAGCACGTTCTGGTTGTCGAGGATATTCTCCTCCATATTGTATACAACCAACAACAACAGGATCATCAGGTAGTGCTACGGGTGAAACCTGGCCTTATTCCATGTCAACAGTTGATTCTCTTGCTTCCTCATACACAAGTATTGCAACACCCACGAGACGACAAACAAACAATCCATCAGGCGCACATAATCAAATAAGCGCAGCTGCAAGTCTATCAGCAAGTAAGTTATTTTATAAAAATTATTTTATTCAGTTTAGAAATAATTTTTACTATTAAAATAACATCTATAAATCAGAGAAAATACATTGTTCAATAAAATTCTCTAATCATGTAAATGATTTTTTTTTAATATGCCACTAGAGAAGCTTTTATCTGAAAAGCTATTTTTACATTTTCTCACTTTCAACATGCTGCTCATTATGTTTAGATAAATATACTAGAAGTTTATCCAGTAGTAAACAATTATTTATTTAGTGTTATCTAAAATAGTAATAATAATTAATTATTATTATTCAATGATGGCACATGCTTATATATACACTTCAATTACACGAATATTTAAGGCATCAATTCATCAAAACCTTGATGATTATTGTTCACTTATTTTAATTACCATCACGTACGTGAATAATTATTTTATAAATTCTCACGTTTGAGATTGAGTTGAATCATAAATCGTGTCTCTATAATGTTTAGTTGATGATTTAATCTGGTTTATAAATATAAGAAACAATGAATTAAGTTAAATTAAAAATTGTTATAATTTCATGAATTTTAATACAAAAGAAAATTATTTTATTCATATCATTATCTTATTCTTAAGTAGATGCTTTTTTTTTATCTAACAAGTTACAAATATTTGAAAATGAATTTGATTTATTATAGAAAATTGTATTGTAAATGTAAATAATATTAAAAGTGGAAAATGAAATCACATGTTGATGAATTTAAATATTCCAACACATTAAGTTGGAATTTTTCATTTCTACTAAATTTCTCTTTTGTTTTGGAATTGACTTGATTGAAAATTCAAAATTTAACTGATGAAATCGAAAATGAATCATAATATTAATTACAATCCTGAAAGTTATGTTGTTTCGTAAGCCTAAATCTCGTTTTCACAAATTTGATCTAAAAGATGATAAAAAAAAAAAACCAAAATTCTTGTTTTACAGTAATAAAATATTTAATAATATAAATAATAATTATAAAAAATTTTCTAGAATAAAATACATATTATTCACGTTCAATTAAAGGCTTTAATCATAAAATAATATATTTTTATCTGTCACTTGAACAGATCAGTGACCTTAAAGCCTCAATAAGGATTAATATAAATTTTATCAAGACTTTTTTTTAAGTATAGCAGAGTTTTAAGATAAAATTTTTGTTATTTTTACAAATTTTTCATATTAAAAATAAATACTTTTTCGTTGATTACATTGAAAATATGTTATTGATTAAAAGTAGTATCGATTATAATTGTAAATGATTTTCTAAAAAAAATATAATATCAATTATATTGATGATATTTATTGAAAAAATCTCTTATATTATCAAACACTAAAAAAAATGATAAATACGTAACTTTGAAACCATGACCTAGGCATTGAATTCTAAATGTATAATCAAGTTATGTCTACGAGTGATATATACGCAGCTTTGGTGATAGAGTATATGTAGTATTTATCCCAAATGTGGCTGTTATACGATAATTTTCGATATATTTTACCAAGTCGATGACACCTAGAATATCTAATCACTCTTATGATATGTTTTTTAGTTGTATTGATATTCTTATAACAATATAGGTGAATAAATTGTAGTATTCTCATAACACTATCGTACTTATGATTAAGTTATTAATCGAAAATTGACGAGGACAAGGAAATAATTTTTAATGGTCTTAAAATATTATCTAATAAAATAAATGATTTATCTCTCATTTATGTGAATTATTATGATTGTTTTTTGTTATCGGTACTGGTTCTTGTATACCAAAAATTTTTATCATCACTCAAAGTTTAAGAGAATAAATAAAATGTCATTTTCTATTATCATGATGTACATAACAATTTTGCAATAATATTTTTTTTGCAATGTATTAATTAATTATACTGGATTATAAATATGATAAAAGAATAACCTTAGATTGAACTTGCTATCTTGAATTAAAATATGGAAAAAGTTTCGAAATGAAATAAAAAAAAAAAAAAAAATGAATCAGACTAAAACTAGGGCCAATGAGTTGTCATTATTAGTCTTAAATTTAAACCAAATGATATTAAACAAAAGTAATGTTATTTAATTAAGCATATTAAATTGTTTGAAATAATTAATCAATAGTTAAATAATATTGTAAAATAGTTTTATTAAATCGTGAGAGTAAAATCATCATTTCCGTCAGGTTAATGTCCTATCCAGAGTTCATTGGATAGTTTAAGCAATTAATGCACATTCCATAAGGCGACAGAGAGACGCGAGAGCGCAATATGAATCGTAGATTTCCTTTTAGTCAGCATTTTTTCTTACTTGGGCTATATAATACTTATGTAATGTCATCTTACATCCTAGTAGATGCAATTGTCACACTAAGGATCTCAAAAAAAATTTTTATTTTAATCTGTTTATCAAAAATACTTTTATTCGTTGATGAAATTGTTTAAACACGCTGTTTTCATATTAATGAAAAATAAAGTAACGTTTAAAATTAATCTTTAAGTGATTTTTAACGACTTGTTTGTCATATAAAATTGTAAGAATTCTTGACGATATAATACATAAGTTTAATTTTATATGTTCATGTTTGTAATCACATGACATTTTCTATGTAATGTTCGAGAATTTTTATTTAGTTGTTGTTACAATAATATTGACAGGTAGCTAAAAAAAAAAATGGAATAAAAGAAAAATACTATGATAAATAATTTTCAACTGCAATCACTAAAGTTTTTCTAGTGTCTATTTATCAGTAATCGCCGGAAGCCTTGATAAGACTATGTATCCGCCCACACTTTTTCCTCTTTTTTAAACTGTTCTATTGCCTCTTTTCAAACATTCTCCCTTCAATACATGATATTATATTTAACTGAACTATAGTTTATTCTATGTCGTACTTATCTTTCTTTATTGTCTACAAAAAAATTTTTAATTTTTATTAGAAACTACGATACATCAAGATGGGAAGAACATTCTTGTTGGATAAAATCATTGAATAAATAAAATTAAAAAAAAAAATATCTTATTTTATAAATATTTACATATTTGCATTTTTTTTTTTTTTTTTAGATTATTTACTTATCATTCTTATGATCGTAAAACAAAAACTCCAATGAAGTCGTTAAATAACAATTATAATATTTCACCTTAGGGAAAATGTTTCGTATATTACTCAGAATATTTCTGAATCCTAGTAGACAATATAAAGCAATAACAAAAATTTTTATCTCCATTGGTATGTAATAAAATGTTTTCCATTCCAGTTTTATTTTTATTCAGTTCATGAGTAAGATATGCAAAATATAATCGTGACTATTTACATGAAAATCATGGAAAAAAAAACCTAGCAAAAAAGTAATTACACATTATTTTGTGAAATGTGTATGTATAGTTAAAAGAGGCCAGTACCGATATCATGTTTAACTTTAAAACAATCCAAGTACATATGAGTCATTCACTTAGAAATGTGAATATTATATTGATTACTATCAATTGAAAGAAAAACATTGAATAAGATGCGTAAAATTAAAGAATTAAATACAAAAAAGAGGGAAACAAAAGATGAATATTTTAGTAAAAAAAAATTTGTTTAAACAAATTAATTTTAGCAATAAAAATAAAATGATGTAGTGCACAGCATCGAGGCAGAATACTATACAGAGGGTCGCGAATGTGTGAACTGTGGAGCGATATCTACCCCTCTGTGGCGAAGAGACGGTACGGGACATTATCTATGCAATGCCTGCGGCCTTTACCACAAGATGAACGGCATGAATCGGCCACTGGTCAAGCAATCGAGACGATTGGTAAGCAAAGGCTCCGTCATCAAAGCAAAGAAATCAATTTAAATAAATAAAAAAGATATAAATATATATATATATATAATCGACAAGGAGCCTTAGTGGAAATTCGCCCGTGCTGCACCTTTTCGTCACATACTCTGTTATCCCTAGTGTCTTTTTTAACCCACAGAATATTTTCTAAATGAACGATGACACATCAAAAATATTGGTAAACAATGACCCTTAACGTTGGCCTCCTGTCTGTTTCAGTGGCGGACCCGGGCGAATTCTACAAAGGCTTCTATGGGTACAGTGGCACACGTCGCTTCGAGGAGAAATCGAGCCGTCGTTTGGTAGGTGTCATTTAACCCCCTAATTATCATATATATCCTATATTTAATTATTTATCTAATATTATTAACCAATTACATTTATTCAAAATAGTTATCATCATTCATATTGCATTATTTAATCTTTTTTTAATCTTATTAAAATTCTTAAAGCTTTCATTGAGTTGAAATTTTTCCTTTTTTTTTTGCACTATTGTTAAATAAATAACTTCTTTAATCTTCATTAATACATATAGATTTCTATGGTAGCTTAAGGTGCCACTGTACCCATGGTATGCTACTCTCACTCTTCAAGTCATACTTGGTATTATTTAATTAATCTCTATAAAAAATTTTCATTAAATATATCTTATTTATTTCAACAATAAATTCTTTAGTAATTTTTTTTTTTTTTTTAATTAAACAAATTAGTTGAAATTAATTATTATTTATTTCAGTGACTTAACGAGTGAGAGATTTTCCCATCAATTTAATTTTTATCCAAATTTACTTTTAATATTGGATGAAAATATTGTATAATAATTGAGATTTTTTTTTTTCTTTTTATGTATGTGTATGCATATATTATATAGTCAGCATCGAAGCGAGTAGGTCTATGTTGCAGCAATTGTCAAACACATGTGACATCTCTTTGGCGTAGAAACTCCAGTGGAGATCCAGTATGCAACGCTTGTGGACTTTACTTTAAACTTCATGGAGTATGCAGACCATTGGCTATGAAAAAGGATAACATTCAAACTCGTAAACGAAAGCCAAAAGGTACTATGAAGTCTAGTAGTGTGGATTGTACCATGAGAATACCTATAGAAGATCATTCTATCAATAATAATAACAATAACAACAACAATAATCATCCTGCCAAACGTATAAAACTAGATCCAGGTAAATAATTTTTAGATGAAATATTTCTTTGATAATATTCAAAAATTTCTAATAAAATTATTCTCTACTTTAGATGCATATGGAGATCTAGGAATAAACCATCAGAATACAACACAGTCAACATATTCACCTTCAATCTACAGCGCTAATTCACAAGGTACTGGTCGGGTTATTTCCTATCAACCTGCAATACAAGTAGGATATTATGAAATGATGGCATCACATCAGCAACAACAACAACAACAACAACAGCAACAACATCAAGAATTACTAGATTGTCATTCACCTAAAGTAGAATGTTCTTCACCATCAAATCGTGGCTCTCCTGCTCTACTGTCAGCTAATCATTCACCAGATCATCATTTGACAACTCCTCATATCGTAACCTTAGGAAATTCATCTCCAACTACAACTAATAATAAATTGATGCTTGACAATAGTCATTTAGAAAGACCTACTGTTGTATCAATATCTTCTTAAGGAAGTTTACATAATTATGTTATTGTTTAAGATAAATTTTTTATTGGCTTGTAAAGTCAAAATTTTTTTTCATTTTTTATAACAAATTTTGAAATTTTATGTAGATTTAATGATCAAATATTTTTTGCTGCTATTGATAGTAGCGTAGGTTGTGATTGTAAAAAATGACCTCGTGTAAAAATTGAGATGAACATTTTATGAATTAAATGCAATCAGTAATCTTTCTTTGATTTAATCATATAAAATATATTGATATATATATATATATATATATTTTTATAATAATAATATGGCTTATTTTTAGATGTATATACTTTTGTCCTAAAAGGAAAGTAAAAAAAAGTAAATAAATATAATAATTAAGATAAAATGAAAATTTCTATGTGTAATGTGTAATATAAATATTCAAGTGAATTAAATAGAGTCCATATCTCATTATATTCATCTACTTCGATATTACTATGTAAAGTTTATATCAATTTTATTTTAATTCCTTTTTAATATTTTCGTGAGTTACTATACTTTGATTTTATTATTTTCTATTTCACCAAAGAGGATATGGGAATAACTCTGAATTATAATTTTAATATTGTACAATTTTAATATTAAATTATTGTTAACATGAACACTATATTATTTTGAAAATTATTGCTACTGTTACACGCACTATAAATATCTATTAAAATTTATTCATACATAAATATCCAAACATATGATAAATATGTAATAAATAAAATACGATAAAAAATGCCAAATAAAAAAAATTTATTTTTCAATATATTTAGTTTCTCTTGTCTTTGTTTGCTAGGATCAGATTTGTATAAACTATATCAATTATTATTATCAGACTAAATGATTAATATTTAATTAATGTAAGTTATTATGATATATGTGTAATAAATAAAATTTTACTCTTCTGTAATTGTTTTAATTAATTTTTTGAATGTATAAAATATAATTGTTTCATTAAATATTAAATACGCAATAATGAAGTTTGTAATTGAGAATACAAATAATACAATAGAAAGAAAGGTAATAAACTTCGCAGTAAAATATTTTTTATTCTTTTTTTTTTGTGATGTGTGATATCAAAGGTTTTTATCAGTTAAATCTCATCGTCATGTGTATTTTGTAGTCATGACAACAATTGTACTTGATAAGAAATATTTAACTTATAAGAGGAATTAGGATTTACATCTTACAAAATACTTTAAAAAATAATTTTAATTAAATAATAATAATAGTATGGTAAATTTACTAATGTATTACAATTAATTCGTATACTTAGTTCATTATCTTGAAAAAAATTCATGCCAACTGTTAGTTTTGTGTAAATTTCATAAATTTTAATATTAAAAATGAATATAATTTGATTATTATTACTGATAAACATTTAAGTAGATTGTTTCTATTGTATTTTGATAATTTGCTAAAGAAGTTTTTATATAATTCAAGTGGAAGATTTATGTTGAATATATAAATATATTTATAATATCTGTTTACAACATTTGATTGAACAGATTAACTTACACAATCATTAAAGCTTATATTAAACAGCATAACTTTAAGTATTCGCTTTCTACAAAAAGTCTATTTTTGAATACATAAAATTACTCAATTTAGCAATCGAATTTTTTATTTGAATTAAGTCATGCTCTTAAGATATAAAGCACATCGTACACATCAATAAAATAATTTTTATTCTTATGGTATTGACAGTGAGAATAATAAAAAATTATTGAGTAAAATAAGTTAAGCTTTTGTTTGATTGATCTTCAATTAAACCGTCTGATAAAATAAATTCATGTTATAAAACAGGCATTTCTTCATTTAAAATTAACAACTACAAATTTTCATTGTGGTTATTAAAAACATATTTTCATATGTTAATGAGTATTTGACTTGAATTCTTTTCAAAAAAAAAATAAATTAATCACTAATTAATTTCCAAGAAGCATGTGCCTATATTCAAATATTTTCTATTGTATTTTATTTTATCTAGCAAACACATACCATAATATACCTCATATATATTTATAAAAAAAAATAATTTCATTAATCAGTGATAAAAATGATTGATAAATCAATTATTTAACTTTCAATATTTTTAATTAAAAAATATCTTTAATCATCTTATAACTGAAATTCTTTTAATTATTACTCATTTTAGTTATTGTTTCTCTCTCTCTCTCTCACTCTCTCTCCCTCTCTCTCTGAGATAATTAATTGATATAAAGAGTAAAAAAATCACCGGATATAATGATAACATCCAAATACTAAATAGAACAAACTAAAAAGATGGTATGACTTTAGACGATGTGTATAAAATATTTCGACATAATTACATAAAATAAAAATGAATAATGCGTACTTATATGAACTATACAAAGCACATATACTGAAATAGCGAGTAAATATTTGACAGTCTCGCGGGTTAAATTGTAATGTTATGTTCATATGTTCGCTACCAGGAGGCAGTATCTACGTTTTATTAACACCTTGGATCACACCTGTGTCAAGTAGGTATCGCAGGCGCAACATATTACAAACACACAGAAAACCCTGCCACAGACTCTTGAACTGACTACGAAGTATCAAAAGTTTTTTACCGAGCTAAACTGTGTTGAATCTTCGAGTTTTTAATTATTTTTTCGTTTAATAATAATTATTATTATTATAATTAGTACAATAGTCATTATCCCTATCATAATCATCATAATTAGCATTAACATTGTTATTATTATTATTATTGTTTCTGTTATTATCGTAATCGTTTCAATTGTGTTGTTGTTTATACAATAAATTTAACGTTAAAATATTTGAATATTTCTAATCATCTCAAGTACTCAGGTAAGCCCACAAAAACAACCTGATTTTTATTTCATCCATTTAATTAATCGATATAATTCACATGCTGATTTTTTTTTTTTTTAATTCATTAACTTAACAAATAAATATTCATATAAAAATTGATTGAAAATTTTTTATTAAATGTTTGAAAATTTTTAAAATAATTTCTTTAATAGTACAAAAGAGATATTTGTTAAAGAAAAATTCATTCTTTAGCTGAAATAAATTGAGAATGGAGCTTTTGAATTTTAGTAGGTCAATTGAATATTTATATTTATCTTTTTTGTTACTCTTATACTATTTTATATGGCTGTGTTTCTCTGGCAAGCATTCTGAATCGTTCATATATTAAATAATACACACCGTTGGTTAAACCTGGTCTCAATAACGCGATCATTTTTAGAGGGGACAGACGAATTGCGTTCGCGGACAGACTGTTTGAAAAAATACTTCGACACACACTTTTTTTTTGACTGCTTCTCTTAACTAAATATTAATATGATTGCCTGGTATATTAAAGTAAACTTTGTCTTCACATGTACTTTTTTTTTTTTTTTTTTTACATTAAAATCTATGTTGATCTTTTCACTTTTATACACTGTAATATTATTATATTTCATAACATTAACACATTCATTATCAACTGTATTGATATTCATTATTTCTTTAATATTAATATATTTATTAATTTTCATTTAGATACTTTAGAACAAGAAACTTGACATTTCAGATATACGTCTGAATTAAAACTATCCGTCGACCAGAAACGAGATCGCCTTTATTCAGATAATATTTTATTAATCATTAAACACATAACCGTTGCTGTTCATATAAGATAATAAAGAATAATATCAGGTAATAGCGATAATAATGTTTGTTATGCATTAATTATTGATTCAATCATCATCAGCTTTATTAGTTGGTGTACTGACATTAATTTTTATTTTATGTACATAAAATAAATTATTTTCGGGTGGTTTCTAGGATATTATCAATAAATTAATTGCATAAGTCTCTGAAAATAACTCTTAATGATAAAGAGGAAATCAACTGGGAGGCAATGTAGAACTGTTGCGTGGAATTTCACAATCTTTCAAGACTTTACACTTCCATTTTTATATAATCATTTTTTTTTTTTAATTTATTTTTTATCTATTTTTTTTTAAGCTTCCTCCTCTTCTAGAAGCTATACAAATATATTATAAATCGTATAAATTTTAAAATAGAACACTTTAAAAATGATTTTTATGGGGGGAAAGAAAATTTTTTTACTCCAAAAAAAAAAAATTCTAAAAAAGATTCTTGAATTAGAAGTAGTGCTGGATTGTAATAAGAGTAAAAATTATGATTAATAGTTTTAGATATTATTTTTATAAATTTTATACTTCAAAGTGTGATTCTTGTAGATAATACTTACAACATTATTAGTAGACTATCTTATACTATGAATTGTAGAGCTTTATAATCATGTACATATATCTAAATCCTACTAGTGTTAAATTTGATCAGCGTATAATTACTTAGTATATCATTAAATTTGCGTCATTTTTAAATTAAAACTATACAAAAGAGATTAAATAATAAATGTGAAAGAAGAAGAATAAAAAAAAAAAAGTAATAAAATAAATAGGAAAATTCATGTACATTTATTGATTTATATCGAATTAGTTATTGATTGATTAAATGATAAAATCAGTTATCGTCATGATTATAAGAAAATTTCAAAGAATCAACACAGTTCTTGGACTTCAGCCCTACATTGACAAACAAACATGATCAAAAATGTAAAAAGTAAGGCAAAAATAATTGATGTATGATAACCGTAATGTTATAAGAATCGATTTACCGATATCTTTATCCACTTGAGGTTTGATTTTAAAAATATGTGAATAAAAAAGAAAGAGATATAATAAAGAGTAAATTACGTAGAACAAAAGAATCATAAAAAAAGACAAAAGATCAACTGAAATTAAGTGTCTACGTGAAACATATTTGCTGTCAACTTTTGATAAGATGACTTCTGATGATAAAATGGCGGATAAATCTAGCGATGACGCAAACATTCCTTCAACTTTATATATCCTTGATAATCCCTTAATTAAATTTTTTTAAAAAAGAAAAAAAAAAAAAATTCCAGTGATAATTATTTGAAACAATAATTGTTCATTTTTTAATTCTCCTTCATCACAATTTATTTTAAATCAATTTTTAATTACATAATATTCTTCGTATCACTTATTTATTATACTCAATAATATATTTTACTAAAGAAATAATTTTAATTAAAGAATTAAATTATTGCAAACTTATTTTTGCACATCAAATTGGCCATGTACACTGATAAATGTGTTAATAAAGGTACCAAAGTAATCACAAAACTTGAACAATATTAAATATTGATGAGAAAAGTAGATACAAAAAAATTACTGATTAAAAGATTGCTTTTATTAAAAAAGAAACCAGTTAAAAAAGAAAGGTGTATAAAAAAAAAAAAAAAAAAAACAATAACAAATGCTTGTTAATATCCAAAAGGCTTCATAAAACATGAAAACTCTTCTGACCGTTCTGTTTCGACTGAAATTATCATTTTAGCTGATACTTTGGAAATGTAATGATGCAGTTTTATCTTGTATTATCATGGGAAACGAGATAAATGCGATAGTGTCGTTTATATTTTGACAACAAACTCTCCCGACCTATCATTGGCGCCTATTAGCTGGTATCAGCCCTCATATCTTATTTAAGACTCTTGCAATTGCTACATACATCATCTTAGAAAGAATAGTTACACTTTTATGAATCAATCTTTTAAATCACAATACACAATAAAGAAACATCCAAAAATAAATATACCTTCAAGTAATATTTGTCTTGACACATTTGTTATTTATCAGTGCAATGCTAGAAGAGAGTAAGTCATTGAATGACTTCTAGTAGATTTGAAATTTATTTCAATAGATGCAATGGATGTGACATGTAGAGATGTGAAGATAGAATTGAAAAAAAAAAAAAAATGTGGCCACATGTTTGAAAAAATCTCAAAATTCATGTTAGAGGGGTGGTGATAAACGATGGCCGCAAACGATGCAAGACTCAGAAAATGCTTTTCAGCTATAAAGTGTTATCTTTTTTAACGCCGTTTGGCTTGCAACCTTATCATCGTGCAAATAAACGACCCCTCTGCGTACCTATACCGCTCAACAGTGCGTCAATCATGAGAGAGATTTGAACAATTTTATTTAATTTATGTGTTTTGTACTATTTTTATCTTCATTTTCCTCAACACATTATTTATATTAATTATGTTGATCAACAATGTCTACCTAAAACTCAAACAAATTATCAATAAAACTTGACTTAAAATATTATCATCAATGAAAATTATTCAGACCCTTTAATGAAAAGTGTCGATCAATGATTGAGTAATTACTATATGAGTAAGTAGAGTATAAAAGAGAAAGAAAATAAAAAGTGTCTATTTGATTAGTGTGATGGTAGGGATAAAAGATATTGTTGTATATAGAGTTTATGTAAAAAATGATATATGCGAACTGACCAATAAGAGTAGTGGAGAGGCGTGATCCAATGAGCTTTGTTACCTCTTTAGCTCCCGTTCGACCATTCATCCTTACTCGTTTTCTATCTTTTTCCATTCACTTTTGTATTCTATCTTGCTGATGTACTGGGCAAACTCGCATGGGTTAGAGTCTAAATCTAAAAGTGTGTATTGTATATGTAACAAGCCAAGAAAAGTAAGGGGAGAAGGGACAAGTGTCGTAGACACGCGCGACCACCACTTCTACTTCAATATTTCTCTCTTACCTTTATCGTTTATTTCAAGCTCTTCAGGTTTTTACTCAGTTCTCATTTGATCGTTGAACGTTGTAGTGACATACCGTTTGTTTCAACAAGTGATCACTAGTTATATCCATTTTCAGTTAAATAAACTTTAATAAATGTTTTTATTTATTGTAAGATAACAAAATAATTATAACAATTATTATTTTTTTCTTTTTTTTTTTTTTTAATAACTCTATTTATTTCTGCATTACTCGTAATTACTTTTAAAGTATTTGTTTCAATTCACTTCAATGAGGCACATAACGGAGGTATTGAAATATAAATTTACTAGTATTATTCAATAATAATAAATGAAAATAAATATCAAAGTGTTTGCTATGATTTATGATAAATATTTAACCTATTTTTTAATTTAAAGTCAGTTTATTTGTCGTTGTATAAATATAATAACATAGGTGGAATATATCAATTGGTAATTAGTTATGGAGAAAATTAATAAATAAATATCGAGTAATTTAAAAATTATAGAGTGTACCGGAAATCTTGGTTTGACATGGTTGAACGGAAGTGACGCGCTTTTGTAAACATTAGAGGTCTTGAACAATTTTTTTTGACCGACAAGGTGTGTCGTCATACTATGGACATACAACTGATGTGTCTGCTGTATTTTATGTGTACACTATAATGTTGCGTGTCTTCGAAAATTATGACTAATATACTTGGGATCTTAAAGTCTTATGCAGGCCTCAATATAACAAAAATTCAACATTTTTGTGTCAATAATCTAAATAAAAATCGAATTTACTTCAACAATAATTCTTCTTTATAATTAACTTTTATTTTATTCTGCAATTTTAAAGATAGTCAAATTTAAAATAAATTTCTTTTAATGGATTCAAATGTTGTAGGATACAATGAAAGAAAATATTATAAAACAAGAAATAAAAACTGATTGGGAGAATCATCAACCAGAGGAATCATCACCTCAAGTAGCAAGAACTGCAGAGGAACAAACGAATGGAGAGAGTCCACAAAGTGTTATAACAACAAGAAGACATGTAAGAACAATCACAACAACTGGACATATTACCGAAACAATTCCAGAGGATTCTGAATCACCGGCATCAAGTCCAGAAGAAAAAAATAAACTTATGCAACATGTTGTTCAAGAGAGCCATCAAACACAACAAGAACAAAATTATCAAGACCATCAGCAATTTATTCATTTACATTCAGAAGAAGGTTCTCGAGATCAAAGTAACAATCAGCAAATAGTCTACACACCCAACAATGGAGAAGAAATGCAGGTTGACACTTCGAACGAAGGACAGGCTATTACACTAGCTATTAAGGATCAGACTAAGTAAGTATTAGATATCCATTTAGTATTATTAAAGTTTCACGTAATGGCTATTTATTTAATGGTTAAAAGTAAACTTAAAAATAAATGGAAAGCCATAAAGAAAAAATTTTACTACTACTTTTTTCATTTGTTTATGTGTTTCTAATAGACATTATGGAATTGAAAAATTCTCTAGATTCCACAACACTGGTGAAAGAGCCGAAGTAGGAAGACTTTATGTGTATTCAGATAACAACGACCAAAAAAAAAGCCATATGATTCTTCAAGTACAAAGGATGTCTGATGATCCTAGGCGACATCACCATCATCATCACCATCAACAGCAACAACAACAAAGATTTAGTCCCCATGAAAATGGTCAGGTGAGGTACCAAGAGTCTCCGGCAACCTCTACCGAAGAATACGAATCCAATGCTATGGTTTCTCAAGCGGCCACAGTACAATTAGGATCTCCTACATCCTTTTCGGCGCCAGTTGAGGTTATTAGAACCACTCAACATCAACTAATCCCTTCAGGGTACTCTGAGGCCACCATTAAATATGACGTTGCTGCGGTTGCTGCAGCTTCAGATAATATTAAAGCTAGTAGTACTTATACAACTCTTGAAACTGTTGCTATTCCTCCAACCCAAACTGTTCAATATTCTCAATATTTACCTGATGGATTTCAACACACTACCAATTATACCTATGCTAAACCTGGAGATATTACTTATCTTAATTATTCTAGTGGACAGCCAAATTCTCGAGGAGCAGAAGTAAGTGTTGAATGAATTTTATTCAAAATAAACTGATTATTAAGTTTATTATTTAATAATTGTTTTGATAATTTTTTAAGATGGATACACCGGTTTTCATTAAAAGTGATCCAACTTTAACATCATCATCTTTGATCAGTGGAACTCGAACAGCGTCTCTCTATCATGAACCAGGTTCTCCAGGTTCTCAAGTAACAATGTATGGAGCTGGTGGAGCTGCATTTCAATATGTGAAACCAACTGGAGATACTTATTGGCAACCATCTAGTTCAGCATCACCACCAACTCTTGAATATGTCCAAAATTATTCTAGTGTTGCAACTATTTCAACAAGTGATTCATCTTCTATTATGTATAATGGAGCAGGTTATGTGACTCCAGCGAGTAATGGTTCACCCTCACCATGGACATTATCTGAAGAAGCTTTCGATGGTCAAATAATGTCAACAGAATCTAAGGAATGTGTCAATTGTGCCGGTAGCATGACCACCTTGTGGAGAAGAGATGGAAGTGGTAATTTTTTGTGCAATGCATGCAGATATTTCAAAAGCAGTGGACCTAATCGATCAGCTGTAAGGTGTCATGGAAAAATCAAACAACCAATAGCTCCTGTAAGTTCACATTCATTTAATAAAAATAATCTACAAGATAACACATGAGTATTTTTAAAAATAATTACAAATAAGTGAATAAAAGTTTTAATTAAAGACAAAGAAAATGGGTTGACTCCAAAATTTGTCCATCGTATAAATGAGGCCATCACAGGTATTTGTGCTGATAAGGGAACGCGTTGTGGACGCACGGGTTTTACCTCCGCAACGCTGTACATGATTTCGATATTAAGTAATGTTTGTACTCTCGAGAAGAGAACGTTTGTTATCTTAAAGCAGAGCAAATAACAAAGGTCGGGACGAAGCGGGTGTTGTTTGCTCTAGTTTACTTATACCTGAAGAAACCGCCCATTAGTTTTTTTTTCGGTTTAAGTTTACCCAACACCTTTATATAGAGTCTATAATTCTATATACTGAAGAGTGTAGTGTATACTACAGTCTCAAACCTTTCAAAAATATATACATAGTTTAAATAAAACAATAAATAGAATAAACTTTGTCGGGGAAAGAAGAAAAAGAGGTGGATAATATAACAGGGAAGTTCAACAAATCTAAAAACAATGGTTTCCGGTTTTAAAAATAACCAAAAAAAATCCTATATAACATCAATTCAACTAGATAGTATATTGAACTAAAGAAAAAGGAATGCCTGACTCAAAAAAATTTGATATTTCAGAATGGAAGAAGAACTGGGATCCAATGTGCCAATTGTGGAACCAGCAACACGACACTTTGGAGGAGAAATAATAATGGTGAACCTGTTTGCAATGCTTGTGGACTTTATTTTAAACTTCACAATGTAAGTAAATGAATTAAAGTCATGTCTAGCTTCAAAATTATACTAATTGTATGAAGTCTAAGAATTTTCTGAAAAATTGGACTTTGTACGAATTTTAAGTTACTTTAAGTTTGCTTCTAACACCTCGTAATTTTTATGTTGAGTACATATACGTTAGATATGGCGCTTATACTTTAAAAGAGAAACTTGGTAGAAAAAATGAGTCACAAAGTTAAACTAAAATATTTCATATTATAAAGCATTAAGAATTTTTTATCCATTTAAAGCTCTAATAAAAACTTCTGACTTTTCAAAAAATAGATTGATCGATAAAAAGATCTCAAAAATAATCAGCTTATTATCATTTTACTTTCTTCTGTATGATAACATATTGTATATATTATATAAATTTGTATATTAAATATTTCTTTTAAATTATTACTCATCAGTATCATTTGATTATATAAAATATTTATTTTATTTTAGCAGTATTTTTATATTAAAATATATTTGCAGGTCAATAGGCCAATGAGTATGAAAAAAGAGGGAATTCAAACACGAAAAAGAAAACCAAAGAATCATTCAACAACAATAACAGGAGTATTAACAGGACAATCAAATGTTATTCCCAAGACCGAGATCAAGTCCAACTTACTCGGTGAGTCTTCGGTGAGCAACAAGACTCTTATTTTTTTTTATCAATTCCATTTTTTTCGATCCATGATGATCCACTTGTTGGATAAGATAAGCCTCTTCGTTCTTTATATTGGAATTTTTTATTTTTTCCTTTAATTGTGCAAGCTTGACAAATGCAAACATTTATATACAATAATCAATCTATTGTTGATGATTTTGCGTTGTACATATGTATTTATATGTATCGCACATTAACTAATACACATAAATGATCGGACATGTGAAAATGATGACTTGCAAAGATTTTATATGGGATTGGTAGTAGAATTCAGATCAAAAAATCGAAAAAAATTGAACTGTACTTTACTGTTTATTTAATTTAAGTAATGTGTATTAAAGAAATGACTACTTATTAAGGTATTTATTTCGCTCCAGGTCGTATCAAAAAAAAACCCAGGGCCTTTTGAAATAAAGTTAATTTGTTTTAATAAAATATACACACTAGCTTTCTGCATTTTGATTAATTTATCTTCTATTATTCTGAAAAATAAAAAAAAGATTAAGATCTATTTTATAGGAGAGTTTAGGTTTAAATTTCTATTAATAATTTATTTTTTTAAGAAAGGTATGGTAAAAGTTGAGTTTTTTAACAAAATATTTGTTACAAATGCATATACACTGTATAATTTTTTTACAGAAATTTAAAGAACCGTTTTTGAATGAAAGTTAAAAAAACCTAATCTTATTGTCAATTACCATTGGTTTAAATGAAGAGAAGAGTCAACTTTAATCTATCTCAACTTTCATTCAAAAACGGTTCTTTAAATTTCTGTAAAAAAATTATACAGTTATACAATAATAGAAGATAAATTAATCAAAATGCAGAAAGCTAGTGTGTATATTTTATTAAAACAAATTAACTCCATTTCAAAGGGCCCTGGGTCTTTTTTTTGATACGGCCCAGAACGAAAGACCTACCTTAAGTAGTTTGGTATTTAACTATTTTGCAAATAGAAGATAAAGTGAAAGTAATTTTGCATAGAATGTTTGGATTTATGTTAGTAGAATTTAGATATCTTAACTGTCTATATTATTCCATTGCAGTGGACTCAAAGTTGCAATTAAATGTTCACTCAAGTGCAGGTGGGGTTGATGATGGAAGGGCTGAAGAAGATCATTACTTAAATACACTTACATCTACACAATTGGGACATGCTCATTCACCAATTGCATTACCTTCTGCTGCCGTATTAAATCGTCAAACTACTCTAACGTAAGTTCCATTTTAGAAATAATAATGAGTTTCACATTAAACATATCTGTTTAATTACTTAATTACTCTACGCCAAATGCAATATAATACATACCAAGTGATAATGATGTCCCTTTAAAATTTAAATACATATGATAAATTGCTTGTTTTTATTTTGAAAAAGTACATTTTCCAAGTCATTTTACTTTCTAATTTTGTTTCCATTAGTTCCCATCACATTAAAAAGTAATTTTCCAATTGTTTACAGTGTGCCTCCATTAGAACCAATAACGAATAAGTCAACAGATTTGACAGTAATCAATCAACTAAACTGCAATGACAAACATCTATAGATCATAATTTTTCAGTTGGTAACTTATCTAAATAAATTATCATCTTTATCAACTGCTTCTCTCTTGTTTTTACCAACAGTAAGTGTGATAAAATTAAATGCGTTTCCGTCATTATCGACCGGAATAGTAGACTTGAAATAATTTCAAACTATGAAAATATTAATTTTAAATAATATATTAGAAAAATAATGACTCAAGTAACGTTAATGCCTTGAAATTATTTTTAATATCATTTTAAGACATTAACTGTCATTTCAAGAGTTACATTAGAGTACTATTAGATTCTTTTTTTATATGCATTCGAAAAAGAGATTTTTATTCATTAAATTTGTATATATGAATTTTATACGTTGCCCAAAGATTAATACTTTAGATATAAGTTTTAAAATTATAAAAATAAATATAATTATATGCATAATTTAATTACCAAGAGATACGTAAAATAATGATAAATTAATAAATATATAGTTTCTGTTGTTATATGTATGTATATGTATGAAATGTTAAAATGAGAATTAATGAAAAAAAAAAAATAATATTGTAATGAGATTATTTTCTCAATGATAGAAAAGAATAATGTGAAAATACATTTTAACGTTGATAAAATATTGTGTAAATATAAATCACACTTTTTAATAGGACACTTTGTCAACATTTTGTCAAGCAAAGTGTATTACCTGATAATTTAATTCTATAACTAAATATGGATTATACAACAGTAAATAAATTATAATCAACTATTTGTATATTTTTATTCGTATAATAATTATTAAATAAATTATCAATTTTTTTTTTTTTCTTGAATAGAAATATCAATAAATACTTGTATTTTCTTGTCACTCCATTTGTATTTATTAAATATATATATTTGGATGTTTTTTCATGACTTAATAGAGGATTTTAAAAGTACATATATGCTTGAATAATATTTTGAATAATTATAGAGTAATAAATTAAAATGAATAGAAAATAAAAAGAAAAAGAAATGAGAAATCCAAGCTGCGGTCTTTTGATACGGCAGAAGGGGTAAGAAGCATTGGAATAAGGGCGGTAGAGAGGAAAGAGGAAACTCCATCAGCCTAAAAGAGTTGACTATCGGTACCGGCTTGAAGCTCGCTAAGGGCTATTCCATGTTAGTCGGTCTCACTGCCAATTTTTTTTTCTCTCAGCCTTTTTCTTACGGCGCATACTTGGCGCCGCCCTCTTACCATTAACTCTCTCTCTTCCTCACACTTATTTTCTTTTGATAATTCCTCACGATCCTCTTCGTTCTGAGGTTCTATGTGTGGTTTTATAATGTATCCTTACTGTGTGTATAATTTATCGCTTGGTGCAAAGAGATATACTCTTCGGACAATGTCGGACGAAAAATGATAATTGTCTTGAAGAGAACACCTATGGTATCCATGGCATTTGTTATACGATGCAGATTTTTATTGCTCCATTTGATAAATTTGTCAATAAGATTAACTAATACATACTCTTTTTTTTTTTTTAGCTGAACAAAAATCTTGATTATTTTTTTGATTATTTATGAGAGTAAAATTGGCTTTAATTTTGCCATTATGAAATGGAAAAAATTTTTTAAATTAAAAATTGAAAAAAAAAAAAAAAAAAAAGAAATGTTTAAAATATAAAACCTAATATAGAATCGATAGAAGTATATAAAATGTATATAAGAGAAAGGAATTAAAAGAAGAGCTGGCGCCAACATTCTGGCCCTGAAAAAGCATGTTGTTATTCAGGAATTTCAAAATGTCTTCTTCATGATTGTATGTATATAATGTTATTGGTATTTATGATTTTGTTAAAATATGATTTTGCGGTTTAGTTAAACATCAATAGTCATTTTAGGTAATTCTGTGAAAATTTTGATGTATACACATGATAAAATTGCTCATGAGAATACATGACAGACGTCATCTTCTTGTAGCTGAATGTTGAATATAAAAAATAATATAATTTATTGATTTACTTTTGTATTAACTTATCAAGTGGTAGTTTTAAGTAAAATATTATCTATCAAAAAGAAAATAGTTTCCATGATTTTGCATTACATAAATAAAATGTTGCATGAACAATTTACGTAACATAAATCATTTGTTATCTAAACTAGTTTAATGAGATTTTTTATTTAATTTATTTCTGCATTTTATTTTTACAAAAATATATATTCACACTAGTCTGAAATTTGTTTTAGTCTCTATTTTCTTTGTTCTATAGTCTTATGTCTCGCCCACAGATTTGCGAATCTTTTGTATCAAAAGACTGCCTCAGTTTCCAGGAAGTCACGACGAACAACTCCACGCATGATTAGATTAGAATTGATTTTATTAACCAATTTTATTTTTTGATCTTGAGTATTTTTTATTTGTGTCTCTACATTTTTTTTTTTTGTGCCAGCTTTCATACTGAAAATTTTTTTTTTCTTCTGGTTGACTAAGAGTAATTTCTTCAAAAAGCTTTCACTGCAATCTTTGAAGACTCTTGAAGTGTCCATTCATTTTGAAGACCAAATATGCTATCAAACCTGTGACTAAATTTTTTTTTTTTTTAATACTAAGAATCTACTAATTGTAAACTATAGTTTAAAATATATTAATAAATAATATATACTTACAGACTTGAAAAATATTACCAACACTTTGGATCATCTTCAATCATTCAGAAAAATTAGCAGCCAAAATTCCATGATGATATCCTCTATGCGTGCTTGGTTATTTATTAACTAATTTCTTATTGTTAGTAATTAACTGCTGAATTGATGTTTACATTAGTAGACTTGAAATATACCATAATCATTTCATCATGGTAATATTTTCCATTGTGATTTGATTCTATGAGGTAGATCTCCAAAGCTATCACCATCAATTCAATAATAATAACGTAATAATAACTCTTAACTAATTACAATTTATTATTACTTATAATTTTTCATTATTGTTAATTATTTTTAACAACATTTAATCATTTTTTTTCTCTCTCCATGACTATGTTTAGATCAATAAAATTTTCCATCATTAATTTAGTCATAAAAGTTGCACTGAACACACAAAAATGCTGATAATCATAAAAAAAATTGTTTTTTTTACCTAAAAACTTTATGTATAACATCATTTCACCACCTTTCTGTAAATTTTCCCATGTGGAACTAAAATAATAAAATATTTTACCATTGACTCAGTATCTCTGTTCTCACAAAACACATCTTTATAATAAGATAAAATCTGTAAACCGCAATATTAAAATTTTTAGTTCATGATCCATCTTCATCGGTTGTCATGCTCCTGCTACCGAATATAGCCACTTATTTCTTCTGCACGTTCTCACAGGAGGGTTTTAATTAAAGTCGATGATCCGGTCTTAAATGATAGAAGGAGCAGAAAGGTGGGGGGGATATGTTGATAATAAATGATCAAGACAAAATGGGAATCACACTTTTCTAAGAAATCTGTTCCTTGCATGTCCCTGTATATATAGGTACCTTGATAATGTTTAACTTTTGAAAAAAAAAAAAAAACTTGCACATATACTATTCCGATCTGTATCTCTTTTTAAACAGTGAATTGCATTCCATTTATCCTCTAATGGACTGTATATATACACATACACTTAGTTCCATTTTTTCTCATGACTTAAAGATAACCGAAAATATATGGATACTCTTGTGTGCATTAATATTGTAATTAGCAGCATCATTTTTTTGAGTAGGAACCATTTTTTGCGAAAAGTTTCGCTTGAATTTTTTTAGATAAAATCAAGTACACTGATAGAAGAGATTTTTAATAATAAAGGAAGCTTTTGAATTGTTAAATAATATTTTGTAACAGTTAATAAATGATATCTTAACTATTAAACATAGCTTTGTTACAGGACAAAAAATATACATACTATTTATTTTAATTGTATGCCCATCTTGGTCAGGCTTTTTACAATACTTCCATCAATACTAATGTATTTCTCCCTTCACATTTATTATATTATATTAATACTTAATTGTCTCTTAACTGTTTATAAATATATATCTTATAGTGAACACCCACAGGACAAAAAATATTTTTCAACAATTAATATATCTTCTTAACTATCAAGGAATATTATGTTACCAATAGAATTCATATTTTATTGTAGATTATATAGTTTTTTTAATATAAAATGACACAACATTCGAATGAGGTTAGGATTTGATTTAATTTCATGCATATTGCTATTAACAAAAGATTTGCACAAAGCAAAAAGTCAAGTTATAAAGGGTGAATTGATAAATATGACAGTTCTGGTTGATATAAGATTAAGAGGGGTTGTAATCACCGATTTATTAATTGTTAAAAAATATTATTTAACTGTTAAAAAATATTTCTTTACGATAAAATGAAATTTATTTACTATAAAACCACTAGTGTGTTTATAACTAAGGCTTTTTTATTGTTATCTAATATTTATTAACAATTAAAAAAACATTGATTTTAATAATTAAAAAATGGTTTTTTAACAGCAATAAATCTTTTCTTTCAGTGTAGGGTAAACATACCAATAGATGGACAGTTAAATCCAAAAGATGGATAAAAAGTAAAAAATAATTAAAAATAGACAATGAATGTTTATTAAATAAATTTAATTTTTTTTCGGAGAACCGGACTTTGCTTTAAAGGATAAAAAATATTTTAGTACATTTTAATTATTAGTTTTTTATAATTTTAACAATTTATCCATCTAGTGGGTGGTATCCATCTATTGGTCTCGTTACCTTACGGCTGTATTAGCAGAAGTTTTATTGATATGATAAATTTAGAGCATAAAATAATATAAATTCTTTTAGCATAATTTTTAGTAAGAGTATAAAGATGATTAATAAAAATAAATTTAATTTTAATAATTAATAATAATGGAATATATTATAAATATATTTTTTTTATAATAGTAGTTATTTATTAATGTTTAAAGGAGGTCTAAACGAGATTGTATCCTCACGATAATTTGGTAGTCGAGATCGTGTTCGGATAATAAACACGAATCTTTCGAAAGCACCCTCACAGCAGACAGCTCCATTACATTTGAGACCTTGAAGATCTCTATAATTTCTTTCTTTCTTATTTTTCTTCAAGACATTCTCAGACGTAAATGCTGAAACTACATTATTAGGAAACAACCATCAGAGATGATTTCCTTTTAGGAAATCTTACTCACTTCTCTGGAATTACTAAGGGTTTTCCGGTGATTTCTCTCTACATGTTTCAAAAAATATTTTTCAAGTATACGACCAATGTTTTCTGTGGCGCCTAGTTCTTCTTTCTTGGTGATTGTTGTTGTTGTTTTTTTTTTTTTATTTTTGAAATACCTTTAATGAATTCGGGATTAATTATGAGCTAAGTACATAAATTTATTTTTATTTTTTTAAGGAAAATTCTTTAAAAGAGGAAATCTGTTTCTTTGATCGCTCCGGAATAAAGTGAAGCGACTGTAAACAAACACTAGTGATGTAATGAAATTTTTCTTGTGTTATTTAGATTTTTTTTTTTTTTATACAATATTGTGCAATTAATGTCAAAAATTAACACACATGAAATTAGTGGTTAAGTATGATGAATTGTTTATATTTATATTACTTTGGAATAAGTATTGTAAACAATAATATTGAATTCATTGGAATTGTAAATAATAAATCTTTTATCATAATATTACGAATCTTAGTGTTTTATTTTTATACACTAAAAGTGTTTTTATATTACGTTGTCTGTTTGATAAACATTGTAGTCATTATTGATGAATTTAAAGATTTTTTATAATTTTTTATTAACCAAAAAATAATTATGCTGTCAAATTATGATTCCGTTATTTTTTTCAACACTTTTTAATTTATTTGCGAAATATCTTCAGTAAAAATTCTAAGAGTTCAACGTTTTAATGCACTTGGAAGTGTCCAAAAAAGTTACTACAATGTTAATTAAATGGGTGACGTCATTTAAAAACACTTCAAGTGCATTAAAATAAAACACTACGATTTGCAGTGTAGTAATTATGCTTTGGCTTGATATTGATGTCGTAGATTTTGAAGAAGAGTTATTGAGATTAAAGAAATATTTTGGGCGAAAAAATAATGAAATTTATTTTATAAAATGGCAGATTCATATTTTCATCATTTAATGTACTAAAAAATCATGGACAATGATTGCAAAAAAAAAATTTATGTATGGACTACCTTTGTACCTTTTGGAATACTTTAATTTACTCATGTTATTAGAGTTTTTTCTATTTAAATAAAACACTTCTAAATTTTATTGCAGGTTAAATTGTTAATTTTTGAAACCAACACTTCTCATTGATCCTTGGCGAATTGTTCTCTAAAATTGTATTAAATTGAAGCAATAATTATTTACTGATCTCGAGCTCCAATCTAACTACCCTAACATGAAACAGAAATGGCTTACTCTTGGTTCAACATTAAACCAAGCTTTTCACTGTGGATACTATGATGAACTAATAATGACCAATCTTGCTTTCTACTAGAATATTTAAGAGAAAATAGACGATAATTTCAATGAATTACCTTTTAAATAGTTTGATTTAAACTCAACGTCAATGAATATTTACTTGTCAGATTGAATGAAATATTCAAAAAGATTATTCTTTCATTATAAAATCAACAATTTCACATTCAAGTTAGAATTCAACAATACAATCACAGTTTTACATTTTATATTTCCTTGTAAAAATGATTTTAACCCTTTTTACATTTTATATTGAATAAGTTTCAGCTAAAATGCTCAATAAAATTAATTACTATCAATTTAAAAGTAAAAAAATTACTGTAAAAATATTTGAATAATAGTTAAAAGTCATTTTAAATAACATAAAATGCATGTTATTTTTTTTCTCTTATTTTTTCTCTATTTTTTGTGGAGGCTACTCCATACGGATTTATGACTCCGGTTGATTTAACATGGTTGAAACAAAGAGCAGAGACAAAAATTAAGAAAGTATAGGTATCTTAGCTTTTATCTTATAGCTGCACCATGCTAGTAAACTGTAATAGTAAAGTCTTTAGGCAATTGGACTCTCAAGATAACTATCTCTAATAACTAAAATCTATTTTACCTGAAATACTTTTCGGTCTAGTCGAGAGGGTACATAGTGGAAATTCCTCCTTTGAAGTAGATACTTTTTGCAGGTGATTTTTTTTAAGGTAACTGAGTGGTTTTAAAATGCAACAAAAACTTAAAGTTTATATTATTTTATTATTAAAAAAAAAAAAAAAAACTCTTCAATTTAATGTGTGCATAAAAATTCATTGTTGCAAATTATCTTTTTGGGATCATGACTAAGAAACTATAGTTGGTAGAAACTTTTCCGAATTCTTAGTTGAAATGAAAAATTCCCAGTCTCTTTGAGGATTTGTTTCTTAATGAGTATCCATAGTGTCACTAACGAAGACTGTCAATAGACTACTTGAAAAACCTTTTAGTGACATTAAGTGTGAAATTGATTCAATGATCAATTTGTCAAAGAATGACCTACGTTGAAAGAAAATTTCGTAAAAATTACACAATTCCTGACTCATATTTTTTCTATGCAAAGACTTTGAAAAACTTTATAATAAAAAAAAAAAAAAACTCAGGTAGACATGTAAAGGCTGTAAAAGTATTTCAGAAAAATCGTAGAGTCTAGACACATAAGAAGATTGAAAATCTCTCAACAACTTTTGTCTTAAGGTAGAAAAAATATCATCCCAATATTAAAATTTTTTATTACCTGTAAAATCATCTCCTTGCAAAAGACGTTATCGCAAAAGATCATAGAATTCTTTGCAAAGAGCATCAATTTATTTATTACTCCTCATAAATTTACCTGGACCCTAGGAAAGGGTTGAAAGCATCTAAATTGTCATTTTATTTTTTTGCTAATTCAGCCAAGTTGTAAGATAAATATTTAATACAAAAAATGTTTAAAAATCATTTTAATCAACAAACGTAAGTTCATAATACCTAAATTGTTTTTTCAAGTCAAATAAATATTAACCAACTAATTAAATGAAATTTAGGAGTAATTGAATGTCGTGTGCAATGGAGGAAAAAGTAGAGAAAAATAATAAAAATAGAAATGAAAAAAAAAAATAAATAAATAAATTTTATTTTAATGTTTGTTGGTTTTATCGCATTGGTGAATCTCGTTGGACATAATGTAGCCAAAGGGTTTTCGTGCTTATGGGGTATAAGTGATTTTATTTAACAAAAATACATATGTATATCTATATATATAATGGGCGTGACTGTTGCTGAGGGAATTCGTGAGGGAATTAAAATACACCTAGATTCTTACAGCAAACCAGAAGGATCTTGATGCTGATGTAGGCACTCGATGCTCCGCCTCTTGATTGTTCACGACTAAACGACAGAGGGAACGCCTGTTTATATACATCTTAAGGTATAGGATAGTATCAAGAAATCCCCTTCTACTTGAATTAAAATTTTTTTCTTTCCACCACTTCAACTAGAGCGCTACCAAGTTCTCCTCCTCTGGTAAAAGGTGAGTGTCCAGGACAGTTTGAGAAGCGCAGTCATCGACTGCACTACGTTGTCTGTACGGATACTACTAGTGTGTTATTAATTCATTCTTTTAGATATTTTTATTCAGTTTCATACATTTAAATCATCTTTTTATTATCAGTTATTTATTTATTTATGTCTTCAAATATTCAGTCGAAATAACAGTGCTTTATTTTCACTCCAAATCAACATCAAAGTCTGCTCTAATTGACATATTTGTTGATGTCTATGAATATCAGTGAATTTGTAGTGCTTTTAATTGATTAATTGACACTATTAATTGTGCTAAAGAGACATGAACTTGTGAAAAAAAATTAATTAGTGGATTTTAAAGTGTTCTTTGCTTTTTTTTTTTGGAGTCAAATAAACAATACTTCAATATTTCCTGTTGGAAAATAATATCTGCAGTCTTTTGTTAATTAATTAATATATATAATAACTTTTGTATTTATTAATAAGATATATAAATAAATTAGACAGCGAATATTATCAACAGAGTGAACTTTTAATAACTGATCGCAGAAACTAATAATAATATTTTCACGTGCTGTTTATTATTTATATTGATTATTTTAATATATACACACTACTTCGAATAAAAACTTCATTGCGGTTTCTTGTATATAATTACTCTTGAAGAAGATGAAAGTATTTGACTGATTGAAAGTAAGTATTTCCAATTTTTTTTATTATTTATCTTTTGGAGTAGAATTTATTTTCAAGCCTCTCCCTTTGGAACTTTTTATTTAATAACATTCATTTAATTGCTAAAATTATTTTTAATTGTTAACATAAATATTATTTGTAATTGATATTTTTTATGACAATACCGGCAGCCATTGTTACGCATGTTTCTTCGTTTTGATGACTTATATTTTAATTTTAAAGATTATTTTATTTTACTCATGAATTAATATTTGAGATACTTCTTTCCTGTCTATAGTTTTTTTTTTAATCCTAAAATATTGTATACTTTATTTATATATATATATATATGTATGTGTATATATATATTGTGTAGGTTTGCTGATATGATAAAATTGAATCATTGTTGTGAAATTATACATATGTTCTTATTCATTTTTCTTTCACTACATACTATATCATGTAGAGAGAAACAATAATACAATATTATCTCCACGTTTTATATTAAGTTTCTCATTTTAGTTTATTTGTGCACCTATTTGTTTACATATTTTACGATGCTCTAGCATCTACAAGAAGACTGATTGTTTCAATTTTTAAAACAAAGATTCATTGAAAAAATATTGCTTGAATTTTTCTGCCAGTAAATTTGCCATTTGTTTGAAATGACAATAAATAAATGGGTTTAGAGTCATTTATAATATTTTATGCGGGTGTTCTATTTTTTATTTTTTACTACATACATTCCGTTTTTTCCGTCTTGTATAATCGTTTTAACACAATACGTCTAATCAACTGAGGGCGGAAATTGAACAATCAGTGAAACATAGAGATAATTTTATCGCATTAATGATTGATAATATTACATTACCATCATATATTACCTTCTCACATGTCACTTTAAAACCGAAAGTTGGATTTCATACAAGTAGCAAGTTGAGGATAATATTGTTGATAAATTAATTTTTTTAATGATTATTTTCTTTTTTGCACATCAAGATTGAAGATAAATTAATTTATTACATGTTTTATTTTATATAAAATGTAATGAACAACTATTCATATATATATATATTTTTTTTTAAAAACATAAATAAATATTTTTATATCAAAATATTTATTGGACAATAAAATTGGTGGTAAATACTATTTATTACTTCAATAAATTAATTTATGATCAATAAAAATATTTTAAACTCAAAATAAATAGTTAAGAAATTATTTTTAAATCCAAGGAAGCTTTTTAATATAAATAAATAATTAGATAAAAATTAATTAAATATTATAAAAGAATCTAGGGGTTTAATCTTAACTCAAAAATCTATTTTTGTATAAACATATATACTTCAGCATTGTTGAAAAATATACACGAATAGAAATATAAAATAAACAATATCAGGGAGAGTGATTGAAGGCACTCTCTTTAGCCTATTTTAATGATTCCTATCACACATGACTTATTTAGAGATTAAAATCAATATCAACTGGAGACGAGATTTTTTTAAAAGGTTTTAATAAAAATTGTTTATGAATTTTTTTTTGATTATAAACAATGGATATTTGAAAAATAATTTTCACTAAAATTAAAGGACAAGTAGCATAATATATATCGGAAGACACTTAAGAGATGTATAAGTTGAGAACGATTGATGTGATTGGAAGCCTAGCTGAACCGGCGATGTGAAAGCCACCTTGAAAGTTTTTAGGCCTAATTAGTTGTCGCCCGTCGTCACTGACGGTCAAATCTTTCCGCCCTCTGATTTTTATTTTGTTTTATTACCTTTTTTTCTCATTTATTTCTCATTCGATCATTCCATGAGTCACTTTAGATCTCAATCTTTTGTCCCATCTCGCATAGATATAATTAGTTGAATCAAATATTTATGAGATATTTTATACTTTCCAATATATAAACATTTCATTCAGAAGACTAAATAATTGCTTTTTTAAGTCAAACTTGAAAAGCAAAGATGGTTAAAATATAACTGAATAAATGAAAATGAGTAAAAAATAAATAAATGTGACAAAAAAAAAATAAAAAATGTAGATGTTAAATTTCTGAGTGGTCTCAGCACGACTAAATTGGTTAGAATGAAAGTAAATTAATGGAGGGTCGCGTGTCCGACGGAAACTAGTGGAATGATGACGCGAATTCTACCGCCGGCTCGATCTTTTGCCAGTGACACGAACATGTCCTACAAGAGAGACTTAAAAAGTCGATGGAGATTCGACTATTAAAACACTAAGAGTAATTTTATAGATATTTTTTACTTTTACATTTTCTTCTGCTTGGCTTCTCGCTGTTATTTTTATTTTTTTCTTTTTTACTAGGGTAGCTGCAAAAAAAGATGCTTACACGATTGATCCACTGAATAGTCATCAATTAAGTTATTTAAATAATCTGTTTAAAGTGAAATAAAAATAATATTTTCACTAACATTTTTATCATAATTTTTGAAATCTATCCTACCATTAATCTTATCGGATATGCTAACAATTACTTGCCAATAAGTTTCACTGATAAGAATGTTGAAAATTTTTTAAAAATATTGTCAACTGGACTAATGTTTAAACATGATGGTCAACAATTAAGATATTATTCAATTAAATAAACAATATTTAAGCCAATTGTATACACTGCCAATCGTAGTGTTTTATTTTCATGTACTTAAAGTGTTTTAAAATGACGAAAAAGACTTAACTATTATTTTTTAGAGTAAACTGAAAATCCCTAGATTTCATAAACGTGTTAAAATAGCACATATAAAGTGTGTTCAATGTAAAATGCCCATTAATAAACTATGTATGATTTGTAGATACTTTTTACATGTTTTATAGTGAGTGAAAAATCTATAATTTGTTCATGGCATTTAACATTAAAGAGGCTTAGTGTGTTAAAAGTGTCTACAAGAATAACACACTTGGATTTGCAGTGTTTTGATTTAAAATAGTTTTAAAATTTTCTAGTCCTTCAACTCCAAAAATAATCCACTTTAATGTTAAAATCATTTTTTAGTAATTAAATGTTGAGTATTTTTATTAGAAATAATTCTCTAGTGTAATAAAAAATATTATAAAATAAATCTCCATTCCCAAGAGCATTGTTGATCATGAGATACCACTTTCTTCTCATAAATCAACCACCATTGTTTAAAATCCACAAAAATTTCATCACCAAGTGTTGTAGTCAACTTTTCTTCCTCCACAATCATAAAAAATCCATGATAATTTTATACATAACTTTTCCAATGTATGTTTTGTTTCAAGTTCATTGACTTTTATTAGTATTTTTAATGAAATTATTCTTGATTTTATTTTATTCAGTATTCATAATGTTTATTGTATGATGATATGTAAAAGCCCATGTGTACACCCTAAAGGTAACTGGCAGACTTACGTTGACAGTTATAACACACGTTGAAGCCATTTGCAAGATCGTTTAGCTGTGAGTCTTTTAAATAACATTGAATGCGAGTGTCGCATTAAGTGTTTCAGTATAAAGGTAAGAGATCAGAGCCGACGCGTGTAATTGTCGCTATTTATTTGATTCGCAAGTTGAGAAAAATATTTATTTTTTTTTTACTCCGGATAACTTGTTGGATTATTCTGAAGCTTACGAGCCCATACTACTGTTACATATTATATATATTCTGGAAACCTGTGGAGCTTGTTTTACCCTGATGAAGATGAAGGAAAATTGTTCTTCTAAAATAGAAATACCATTTTACTAAGTGACTAGAATTCGTAGAATTTTTCCATTAAAATTAATCGCAATAACATTCTTAAAATATTCCACTGGCATTTATTAAAAACCATTAATTGTTTTTTTTTTATATATATATATTCAACAAAGTAAAATATTTAGAAGAATAAATAAATAAATGATCCAGTGAGTCTAATCACTGAAAATCTCTAATTTGGAAGTGTTCTAATTTAAAACATTTAAAGCCGTTTACCAAAATGCTATAGTTTATTTATGGTGTTTAACATTGTGAACACTTAGGTGTTTAATTAATACATACTTTAAACGTTTTATTACTAAACACTGAAATTTTTGGAGATTTGCAGTGTACTTACAATACCAGTGTAATGGAAACCAAAAAGTTTAATTGAGTAAAAGAGAGAAAAAAAAGAAGTAACTGGAGGCTTTTTAAAATTTCAAAGATTTAAAACATGAAATATAAGCACAAATAATGTCTCATGGACTTTTCGTATACCGGTTTGAAAGCGACGTCTCGACCTTTCTATTCCTGCTGTTTCTGTCTCTTTTTCACAGTCTCATAAATTATATCAACACCTCGAGGCCCCTCGTGGGTCTGGAAGCCGCGAGATGCGCCCACGTGAGTGTGCCCCGATATCCTTTCTGCATGTCTGATCTATGCTGTCCTCCTGACCATAGAACTCACAAATAACTACCTCTCACCTCTGTATCAATACTCGGGTAAATCTCTACATACATTTCTTTTAATGTATGGTACCTTTTTTTTTTTTTTCTTTCTCTTCGAAATTGTATTCAAACTATTACACTTTTACTACAAGACTTTAAATCCTTGTGTTAATAAAATCGAGATAAAAATCTTATTTGAAATACGAATAATGAGCTCATAGATTCACCTTTATATAGGTACCTATGAAGATAAAAATTAGTTAGCCATGGCATATTTACTATTTATTCATCAAATTCTTTCATTTTAATTATTAAATAATTTGTTTTCATCGGCAGACATTGTATTAAAATGGAAAGTTTATTTCTTTAAGCAAAAATAAAAAACAATTCTAAAATGATATATACACTGCATGTATGTGTGTGTGTGTGTGTGAATACACAGTAAATGTTATAAAAATAAATGAATTATTTAATGTGTGTAAAGTATCTAAGATATTATGAATTCAACTGGCATTTGATATTGTGACTTAAGCTATAATGTATCTCAATTTAATGATCAAATAACGTGTTGATAAATAAGTAATATAAATAATAGAATGATTTTAGTAATAACAGTAGCTTTAAATAATAAAAACGTCGATATTTAGTATAGCAGTTAATTGAAGTTTGAAATGATTATTAGCATACACTTAAAAACTTCTTTTGATTGTATATACGTACATTAACATGGGATATAAAATCAAACGTTTCACGGATGATTATCAGTAAAAACTAACATCAGAAATACTGCAGATCAGTGAGATCAGCAACTGTAAATTTACAATAAAATCTGATAAAATCATGATGTCTGGGAGCTTGACATCGAATCTTGGTGGTGTTATTTTAACTAGTGTAGGTATACATTATTACATCTATAATGCATATCATACAGGCGTGAAATGTGAACTCATGTGTACAGATATAGTTTAATGAAATGTTAGTTATATACATGCAGGTTAACTTGCAGCCGGCTAAAGACCCGTTATATTGGCGGCGACTGGATAATTAATTTTAAACTGCCAACTACACCAGCCTAGACACTAGGCCAATGCAAACACCTTACTTCGGATAATTGTAATAAAATAATCCTCCTTCTTAAGATTTGTCATAATCCTTTTACTTTTATTCAGTTTGTCTTATTACTTGCCGTCAGTCGTTTATCATTCAATATTTCTTTTTTCATTTAAATACTTTGCCTTAGAGTCTCTCTTTGATGACTAAAACAATCAATCCTTGTTTGTTATTAAATTTAATTTTTTTATTGTTAAAGAATAATTTAATTGCTATGTATAAACATAGAGGAAAGTAACCAAACATGAGCTACTATTTTGTTTTTGCTTAAAAAATTAAATAACTATTATAACATTAACTATTTATTGATGCCAAAATAATCACGCATATATTTTTAAAGAGCTAAGTAACAATCTTATGTTATTATTATTATAATATATTATTAAATGGAGAATTGTTATTGTTATTGAGAATCGTTACTAGCTTTTATTATAGCACTAGCCCACATTTAGTTACTTTCCTCTACATAAACTACCATTGAGTAATTTTTTAATCACTATTAAAAAAAATTCGGATATTTTTTACTCAAAAATTAATCATGAAAATTGAGTTAAGGTTTACTCCAAATCGTAGTGTATTAATTCAATGCACTTAAAGTGTTTTAAAATGACGTCGACCATTTGATTATCATTGTAGTCACTTTTTAAACACATCCAAGTGCATGTTAATCAATTGGATGACGTCATTTTAAAACACTTTAGGTGCATAGATTACTTAAAAATTTTTTTAAACCACATTATTTTTATAGAATAACAAAAAATAGTAGTAGTCTAATGGTAGAAGGTAACTCGTGATAGTTTTTCAATAAATATTACAAAACAGAATTTACAATTACGTTTAAAAAAAAGATCAGAAAATTAATGAATATGTAATTAATGCTTCAGTGGAATTTCATACAATTCTGATAATCAGTTATTGAACAAAAAATTATTAAAATGAATTATCCGACAAACAAATGTAAGAAGAGTAATATGGTGGTACATACATGTAAGTAATGTCGATGTATTGGTACAGGTCCATACAAAGAATTGTTTCAAATTGTAGAAACAAAATGATTAATAATACTTTATAGATATTACTGAATATTATTTATATCGAATTATAAATAATTTCTGAATATACTTAGACAGAAGTTTGGATATTTTTTTTCATGTATATTTAATTCTATTTGGCTGAGACACAATGAATTTTGATACAAGCTCTCAGGAGATAATTATCTTAAATACTAAAAACATTAATTACATATTAATTAATTTATTTATTTTGAAGTACTCAATAAAACTGTTCAAATGCAAATACCTCAGATTCTAGACCCTTAATTCTTTTTTTATACATCTAAAAAAAAAAAATTGTTTTCATCCTTATGATAATATTGTTGTTAGAAAAAAGATAGAAAAGTATCTAGTAAGATACCAAGTCTAATGACAATCACTCCAATTAATAGTCGTCTGTTAATCTAAATTGTTCAAGCGAGATTCAAAGATTTGGAGTAAAAATAAAATTATATCAAAGGTATGTTAGATGAATTCCATTCTTACTTTTATCCTGACTTGTATGTTAGAGATTTTAAAATGAGAAATTCCGATGACAGATTTAGACCTTTTAAAAAATCAAACAGCTTTGCGAAAAAAAAAAAACTTTATAGTAAACGAAGTAAAAAGAGAGTGATAATTATCTCAAGTAATTGTTACTAATGGTATAATCAAGTAAAATGATTATTTAAAAATATAAATTTTACACCCTGATCTTTGATTCCATGAAGAAAATTCCCCAGACTCGCGAGAGCGTAAAAAAGAAAAATCTTTTAAATAACTTTACAGCAGTAGCTGATGCACATATTTTAGTTAATTACCACTCAGAGTTATACGCACATTAATACCTTGATTATCTTCAAACCTTCATGTACATGAACTATTCTTATATGTCCAGGTAATGTTATGTACATAAAATTTAATTATAAGCAATAAATAATAATAAATATTTATAAATATCAAATTAATTCCCATTTAGGCATCATCGTTTGACAAATTAAAATAGATTAGATATTCTGATTCCAAGCTTATTATTCCTAACTTGGTCTAAATTATTGCAAAGTACTAATTACTACAATATTATTACCACACCATTATGCTGCTCACATTTGTTGCAAGTTTTTATAAATTGTTTCCCCGGCAATGCCATGTATGCATATGGTGATTTAATATTAAAGATATTTTATTTATAAATAAAGGAATAAGTTCAACGAAATGCCATATTCACCTTTTGCCAATATTACATTATACTACTTGTGTACATAGTACAGGACAATGTCATAACTAACATCGATGGTAGGTGTGGATACATTTCCTTGAGAACATAAATTAAAAATAAATATAAATATGAATTTTATTCAGTGAGAAATATATCGTTTTTTAACGTCCCGATTTATGGGTAGAAAATTTGCAGTAATTATTCCTAAATTAAAAACGATGACGTTTACGAGAGTACAAACGACGTGGACTGATATAACTTGAATTTAATTGAATTTTAAGTTTATTTGATAACATAATAAATTATTATTCAAGTATTACATTGAATTTTCATTTATTTATTTTTTCATTCAAAACTAAATAACACTCTTTTTCATAAAATTAATTATTTCATTTTAACAAAATATTTTTCTTTTTCGTTTTAATTAATTTCATTTATCAACAATATTGTTTATACTTTATTACTAAATTTTGTTAACAAAAAAAAAAATCATTCCTGCACGAATAAACATCGAAAAAAAATTCCATACTGTCAATCTTTACTTAATGATGACATAAATTGATATTTTTTTAAAAGTAAGTTAATTAATCGATGTGAAAAATTTTCAATGTGATATTGCGTAAGAGTTGGCGGATTAACGGTATAAAATTTGCAAAGACTTAAGAAGTCTTAAGCTGATGTTTTTGACACGAAGAGTTGTTTTATAATCGAAAGAAAATGAATTTCGAAAAAGAGTAAAATTCAAGTAATTATATAAATAAATAATAAAAAACAAATAAATAGAAATATACATATCTATATATATATATATATATAGATATGCATGCAATGAGAGTTTAGCATGTGTGAGTGTATATTTCGAAACGCACTCGAGCGAATCCATCCGTTATAGTATAGTATCGACCGCCAGGCGATAAGACTGCAACTTAGCTTGTTGTGAGATCAAGTTCGAGAGAATCCCGAGATATAATCTACAATAAAATCATTTTAATCTATACGATTATTATTATTATTATTTGTTTATTTATTATCTATTTTTCGTCAGTTTATTCCATTTTTATTCAACTCAGAAGCTTATTTTCCTTATTAACTCACACACGCCAGCGACATCAGAGATTAATAAAGTGATTAATCCAGATCAGTATCAGACAATTACCTACAATTTTAGTATTTCAATATTCGATATGCTACACTGATCAGAACCAATCATAAATCCTACTTCACCGACAACCATTCTTTTCTAGTTGTCTTTTATCTCTCTTTATATTGCACGGCTTTCATTATGTTTTTTCTTATTTTTTTTTTTTTTTTTTTTAATTGCTAGACAGACTTAAAAACCAATAGAAACTTATTGATTACTAATTGAAATGATATGAACTCATTGGAGGAAAAAAAACAATTTTTTTTTCCCCCAATACGTAAAAATAAAATTAATGAAAAGATATGTCGTTCAGATTCGCGTGCAAAATCCGCGGGCCGTTACTCAAGATTTATAATTACGGGTTTTGAGTCGAGTCGCACGACGACGATTTCAAGATCGTGTGCGCGACCGGTTTTGAGGATCAAGATCGGCAACATCTCTACATAAGACAAACAAATAAGTAAAAAGTAAATATAATAAATAAATTGAAAATAAATATCTTTTTAAATCCTACAGTTTAATATGTAAAGTTCATTTCATTCTAAATATTTTTTTTTTTTTTCACTTCATTCAATTTTTATCGATTTTAAATTAGAATTCAAATTACATAATAAAAAAAAAAATTTGACAATTTTTTCCATCTGATGAAATGATGAATAAATAATAAATGATCTATTTAGTTCAATCACGATAATAATAAGAAGAATAATAATGACAATGAAAATGAAAAATATTACACTGATTTATTACTGTTAAACAATGATTTTTTAATTATTAAAATCAAAGTATTTTAATTGTTAATAAATATTAGATAACAATAAAAAAACCTTAGTTATGAACACGATAGTGGTTTTATAATAAATAAATCTCATTTTATTGTAAAGAAATATTTTTTAACAATTAATAAATCGGCGATCGCAACGCCACCTGATCTTATATCAACCAGAACTGTTATATTTATTAATTGACCCTTTATAACCTCACTTTTTGCCTTATGCATATCTTTTATTAATGCTGGGCTTTACTAACCTCGAATCACTTCAAATTTTTCTCGTCAAATTGTGCATTTTTTATTTGTTATTTTCACGTGAAAAATATTTAGGAATATTTAGAAAAGTGGCATACACGTTGGAAAACAAAGATTAGTAGTACAAGTGCAATAATAATCTTAGAATAAATAGTTATTCAGTAAAGGGCTTTCGTCATGACAAGTGCATCCGCCATGACACCTCGAAAGTCACTAAAAAATTATTTATTCTAAATTATTACACTTTAAATGTTTTAAATGAAAACATTTCCAAATTAGAGATTTGCAGTGTAGTCTTTGTAGAATACGATAGGCTATACTTCGAAAATTAAGGCTTTCTTTTTGTATAATTATTTTAATAAACAAAGTAAACATTGGAAACCGACATTATTTATAAGACACCCTCTGTAATATTCCTTAATAATTAAGAAGATTTATAAACTGTTAAAAAATATTTTTTGTCCTGTAACAAAACTATGTTTAATAGTTATCATTTTCTAACTGTTACTAAATATTTTCTAACAATTAAGAATCTTTATTATTACAAATCTTTTCTATCAGTGTATTTATATACAAATAATTAACACATAATAATAATAATACCAATGGCAATAAATGAAAAGTATTAGTTGTGGGTCTAGATAAACGTAAATCAGGTGCATATATTCTATATGACTGAATAAAGGTGTCAATATAGAAATGATAATATAAAAGAACGAAAATGAAATAAACATAACTGTGACTGGGAGTTAATTGGAAAGCAACATAGAAGCAAATCCTGGGGCGAGATCCCTTTCTTATAATAGGGAGGCCGTTATCCCAAGGATTTATAGCTAGCTCCTGTTATCCAGCTAGTGACCGGTTGTCTATAGGGAGTTGGCTGTTTGCATTTTAGATTCTGACCAACTTGACCGCAAGATCGAAAATCTTTTAACTATCTAACTGCGATTCAACTTGCCTTATTGGTGTCTGTATAAGTTGCTTGAAAACTTCCTTCTTGCTGTCTTGACAAGCATAACCAAGCATAACCGGCAGAACTGCATCCGCGTTCATACTAACCCCCAAGCTCCGAAGACACGCATATGTATAATAGTCTTATATGTCTGATACTTGTGAATTATTTCGGATTAATCAGATCATAACGAGCGCCATCGCCACAGTAGAACCGGTCGTTCTACCGAGCTAGTTTCATTATTTTTGTTTTTATTTTTCTCTAAAGAGCTTATTACCAATTACCATTATGGGGGTCACTTTATATTTATATACATATATATCTATACATATTCACTCTATCTGTGTATGTACTATAATATTATTTCTTCCAAGACATACATGTGTATCTATATAATATGGTGCGCAACAATATTTCAGCCAGTGAACGAACAAGATTCGCGACAGCGGTCTTATCCCTCCAGTCGAAAAAGAAATGACTATTTGCTTGGTTACTAACTCGAGCTAACGCTAATGCACTGATGGTCGCTGATCGCTGGTCAGTCCTCTCAAGGGATGTATATACATGTGAGAGACGCAAAAATGCGTGGTTGTATATGAAGACGACGATGATACTTGGTCGATCGTTTTCTAGAGGTTCTCAACTTGATTGTTTTATATTAAAAACCACATTTACACCTTATCACCTTTTTACACTAGACTATTCATTGATTAGAGATTTGTTGGTGATGGAGATTTTTTTAAAATTATTGTCAGCAGGGATTGGGGGCTTTTTTTTGGAATGAACATCAAGAAAGTTGAAGTGAGAAAAGAAATTAAATATAAATATTTGAATCTGAGAACTACGGAGAAGCGGCGAGCAGAGACGTTGTTCTCTGGAGAAGTGGACACGGAGACCAAGTCAAGGCGTGACACACCGGGCGACAAGGCGCGGCAAGTTTTATATTATAATTACGCCTATTTTCGATTCCCTGGCGATTCGCTACCCCAAGACGCGTTATGTTGAGCGCCGGCGCCGTAAAAATTAACTTCCCTTCTACAAAAGTTTTTGAGACCAAATAATCAATCTGTACCCTTCACTAGAGTTATAAAAAAGAAAATATTTTATCTAATCACAATACATACAAATATCTTGATTTTATATTCATGTACGTTCATGTACATTACTTCATCAATACACTGTTAATCGAAGGTGTGTTATAATACCACACCTTATGTGTGTTCCATGTTTAATTCCTATATACAAACTATAGAACCTTGTAATCATTTCTAACACACTTTAAGATGTGTTAAAATCTATAATTTGTTTATGGAGTTTAACATTTAAACACGTGTAGGTATGTTTACTGTAACACACTTTAGATTTACAGTGTAATTATTTATTGATATCATCAAGTATATCAAGAGCTGGAAGAGTATTTCGAAATGACAAAAAAAGTTGTCGCAAAGATTTTATTCAAAATAATATAAATAATTTTATGTTAATGATAAGTGAATAAAACAAAATTTTTTAACAGCTGCTGAGTTGAAGAATAAAATTTAGATATTGCGTGAAGATAGAAAAAAAAAAAAAAAAATGAGCAACTGAAATGAGAAGAGGCAATTCATATACCTGTCGAAGTAACTTGAGGTAGAAATGAGAGGAGAAGCAGATGGCTTTTTTGACGATGACTTTTGGAGCCGAGCATTATTGGAAAGTCGTGTTTTTTACCTAAACACAAACCGGAAGTCTGTATCGATATATATATATATGTATGTATATTTATATATATGTATATATATTTTTTTATAGTTTTTGTTCTTTACCTTTTATGGGTTTACGATTTCATGACACGCGATCTGAAAAATCAATAGCAAAACACTATACATAAGAAAGACAAGATCTTGTGGAAATATTTTCAATGGAATAATCTCATTAATTCGAGACTGATTAAAAAATGTAGATGACGTGGTAGAAGAATTAAGTGGTATAAATGGAGGAAAAAGGGAAAAAAATCATCGTCTGATACTATCAAATGAACTAAATTGCGTTCACAACGACGAGATCGAGTAAAATGAAATAAATAAGCAAACAGTCTTGCACATGCAAACTAACGATAACTTGTTTATTAATTATTATTACTATTGTGATTATTTTTATTAGTACATCAATATTTTAATTATCAAGAGAGACAATAAAAATATCTCGAGTTCCTAATTCAACTCATCCACGTGACATAGAAAAATAAAACTCTAAATTTGAAGGTGAGGTATTGGTTGAGTCTCAGTCATGTCACAGAAGACAAATAATTGAGCATTGAATATTTTGAACGAAATTTATCTTAAGATATTTGCTGCTCGTCGTAGCCCACACCAGGAATGCTCACAAACTCGATCGACCGTTCATTTCATGTAAAGTAGGCGTAAGTAGGCAAACCGGGTGCCGCGGTTTTCTCAATGCATTCTGGATAATTTAATACGCGACATGTGGGAAAGTACCTTAAAATATTTTTTAAGAATAATAACAACAATTATTTGTTGTAAAAAAGAGTAATTTATTTATAAAGTACTGGGTAACTCGCAATACACTGACTAAATCTTTGCCATTTAATTTTATTTCATGAACACAATGAGTAAAAAATTTTCTGTGAACAAGGGATATTTTTTTTTAACTAATAAAATCAAAATTATTGATAGTTGCAATATTTTTTTCACTGCAAACCCACAATCCCGTTACACATGTTTGAAATTCACACAGATAATGTATAATATTGTAAATGGACTATAGTAATTTGGTATAGACTTTTTACACACATAATAATGTGTAAAAAATTCGTAGTATAGTTTGTTAATGTTGTTATACATGTAACACACATCAAATGAATGAATTTTACACGTGTCTGAATCTTTTTGGATTTGCAGTGTTGGCAGTGACATGGTAACATTTTTATAAATTCAATTTTAATGGTTCCTACAAATAATTCATTTTGTTGATTACACATTTTTATTGTGCTTAATTATTTTAAATATATTTATCTAAGTATTGGTGTATTTTACACGGAGAGAATTTTTTCACTAAATGTAAGTGCAAAAATGACTAGTGTACGTTTCGAAATTTAGAAGTAAAAATATTTTTTATTGGATAGTAAATTTTGGATTTATGTAAGTTAATTTGATACTTAAAAGGTGCCTTAATAAAATAATTACATGGAAAAAATTTTCTAGGAATTTTTACGAGTCGATTTACAGTAAAAGTTACTAGAGAAATAGATTAAAAATTACTAGTTTTTTTCAGTAAAAAAATTTAGAAAAAAATACTAGTAATTTTTAATTTTTTTTTCCTTAGTTACTTTTACTCTAAATTGACTAATAAAAATTCCTAGAAAATTTTTTTCATGTACCAATGACAATTCAAAATTCACTGTTAAACAGAAATATTTTTACTTCTAAATTTCGAAACGTGCACTTGTCATTTTTGCACTTACATGAAGTAAAAAAATTCTAGTAATTGTGCATTAGTGGGGCTCCACTTCAATTTCAATGTAAAAATTTTTTTGACATCTGATTTGTTTTTAAGTTCATAAACAAAAAATAATAATAACATAATAGAGACTCGCTTTATATTTATCCCTAAAAAAATAGGGTTTTTACATTTCATTTGTGCTAATTATTCTTTACGTGAATATTAATAAATAATTAAGAAGATTAGAGAGACGGGGGCCAGGGGAGGAGCTGTTAAAAATTTTGTGAAAAGTCAATTTTCAATTATTATACTTGATTATACTTTACATAATCAAAATTCCAACGTGATAAAAATCAGCTGCCCCCATCATATATTTTCTCGTTATAGGTAGTAAAAAGCATGCCAATCGCTAAAAAAAATTTTGGACTAAAATTGGGGTAGAACTAATGTACAATTACCAAAATTTCTCTTTAAATAAAAATTGTTTCATTGAATTGATTATTCTTTTTAAGATCCACAGTATCTCAGAAAGTAAGAATTAATCCAATGTCACTTATATTAAAACTTATCATAATCTCAATCCAAATATCAAAAAAAAATTCTCTTAAATTCGATAAAATATTTTATTGCGAATATTTCAAATTCTCTTTATTAATTAAATGAACATTTTATATAAAACGCAAATATTTTAATTCAGTGCACTGGCACTTGAAAGGAAATATTTAAAACACATAATTGTCGTTAATAATAAAGTTTATTAAGATATCATATATTTAATTATGAGTAACACCTTTGTTCAAACAAATGTTTGTTTTATTCCTTCAGATTTACCTCAATCAGAGAAATGAATAAATATCAAGTATAATAAATATATAAATAATGAAGTAATAATTAAGCTTAAACAAATTTTTACTGTAAGCTTATTAATTATTCACTACATTTTATTGCTATTACTTTTGTTATAAAAAATGCATCTACGTATATATATATATATATATCAGCTAAATCGGAACAGTTCATGTTCCTGTCATCAATAGCGCGCAATAAATTATTATAATGTCGCATAGTAGATAGATAATAAATTATCAGTATTGCCAGTAGACTACGCGTAGCTGACAGTATAAACGAGTGAGAAAGAGAGATGAACTATAATAGCTGAAGAAAAATTACTTTGCTTTTTGATGTGTAATAAATTTGAAAAGTGAATAAGTCTACATGCCAAAGTGTTTAAGGAGACAGAAGTTAACTTTGACCTAAATACAACTGTATGATTTATTTTTTTTTTTACACACTAACAGCATTACTGTTGTTATACTTGATAATATTATTATTATAATCATTTGCGTTAATTATATAGATATATACTTTGGTTATTAAATAAATTCAAACGCAAAGTGGTATCAAATATATTGACACGAAGGGCGATAGAGTTACCTACGTAAAATTGATAATAAAACGCCTTTGAAAAAATTTTTTATTAAATATATCTATGTCATATTATAAAATAAACATTAGGAACACTTGTGTACATATCTTAAAATTATGCACGTTTACCTTAATAAGACATTTAAGGGTGGATTGTCAATTTTTTTTTTTTGAAGAAAAAGTAGGATAGAAAAATGATATTATGAATAATTATTGATAACAATGATTTACGGGGTTTATATTCAAAAACATAAAGGGTTTACTCTGAAGGATATCCTTTCAAGAAGTTTTCATTTAAATTTTAAATCAGATTAACGTAATATATGTTTTTATTTACATAGAAAAATTTCATTCTCTGATGTGTTTATCATTAAGTAGCATTCAACAACATCGCAAAAATTTCGTATTCTCAGTTATTACCATGCAGAAAAAATTAATAGAGTGTGGGTTGAGAACAAAAATATTATCACCTAGTAAATCATTTATTCAATAATACTTACTTGATGGAAAATGAATAATTGTATGAATTTATCATTCAAGTACTTGGTATGAATACTTATATGTGGAAAAAGCTAGATCTTGGATATTATGACTGATTTTAAAGAAAAATAAATACATGATGAAGTAATAAAAATGACTGAGGTTCAATAAACTTAATTCATATTGAATTTTATATAATGCAATGTTGGACTAACTTTGATTATTCATAACTACATTACTTTCTTGGAGCAGCTTAGCATTAGTTAGCATGATCTCCACCAATTGGGTGACCAAAATAAGCAGACGTTATCAACCTTTGATATAATTTTGTATTCCAAGTTTTATCATCAATCTGCTAGATTCAATAAGACCAATTTATTACTAGTTAATACCAGTACAGTAACTTTTAAAATTAATCTTTTCTGGTATACATTAAATATTTGACTTTTGTGAACCTACTTAATAGAAATTAACATGCTGGTTATCAACCTGATGAAATGAAGGAAGGTTGTCAACCTATGATTAAATGTTATGATAAATATGATTAATCAGTGACAAGTTTTAATAAGACCAATTCATCACTTGCTACCATCATAGCACAGTAGTTTTGAAAAATTTCCAAGATATTGATTAAACTAATTTTAATCAAATAAATGTTGACATATCTTAAATGCAGAACTAATAACTTATTAACTTGATCCAAGTGATTGTTGATTTGATATGCTCCACATTTTCCCTAGTCTCTAAAAAATGATCTAGATGATAAATTTAATCAGAATTAACTGTGAACATTGACAAATCTATTTCAAGTTTCTGTTGTATAATGTATGCAAAAGAAGTTGATGATTGTCTCATGATAATTGACCGTACCGACACTAGGAAAAAGAATATTTGGTGTGTTTAGAATTGAATCTTCATTTAATTGATAATCAAATAGAGATCTTGAGTTTAGATAAAAAGATAAACGGTAGGATATGAAGATATGTGACATGAGAATGTATATGAAAGAGAAAGAGGCGCGTGCCGAAAACTTGCTGAGAATATAATATAATACTACTACTCTTCTCTCAGATCTCAACTTTATCTCATGTTTGCATCTTGGTTTCGGATTACCATTACCATTCCTTTGCGTCTTTATACTTGCACCCGTCGGATACATGTATTTATATTATATACACATACATCTTTTATAATATCTAATGGAAACATGTAATTAGCGATAATTTAGTATTATACATGATGAGATCTATTAAATAAAAATAATTACTCTATAAATTAGAGTATGTTGGACATTTTTTAGAATTTAAATTCAAAGACTTATTCTTCTTGAGACCAATTTTAGCCCCTTTGGCATCATGATGCTATTCATTATCACTCCATTCTACCCCAATGCTAAATACCTTTTTTTTTTTATCAATTCAGTTGCTCATTAAATTTATCTTTAATTATTTATTACCAAGTAAGTTTCATCAATTTTACAGTAATATTTTTTGAAACATTTTTTATTCATAAGACTTTTGTTGGATTCTTTGAACAAAAATGAATCTTATTTAGTTGATGTTTTGTTTATTTTATTATTCTTTAAACTATTTTAACTAAACTACAACACCACTATCCTAAGAGTACTGCATATGTTTATTTACAACAATCATATGTAATATTAAAATATATGGAAAACAAGAACTAACACCAAATACTGGTGGATTGACAGAAACTCGGTAGAATACGCCACATTCAGAAGGAGAATAAAACCTTAAAACGAACGCTAAAAGCCCGAAACCTTTCATGGGCTCATAGCTTCCCAGATAGTGTCCAACACAGATGACTTCATACACTTGTGTACATATTGTAAATAGCAGAATAAGTTAGTTTTAAAAATAGTTTTAAGTGATTTAAAAGCAAGACTGACATAGAGGGTTTTCGTAATTAGTAAACCTAATTATTAATTTCCCCTCTTAAATAAACATTAATCAAAAAAGAGACTGATAGCATTTAAGAATACGCATTCCAAAGCTACCAAGAAATTATATATTTTAAGAATGAACTTTATATTTAAAAAAACGTTAGAGAACAATAATATTACGTTCATCTATTAGCCATGTAAGTTATTAACAATATTTAGAAAATAAAGATGTTTTTATACTTTATTTTTGCTAAAAAGTTTATAAGAGTTTGTTGTAACCTTAAAAATGAATAAATATATTTATATATATTTATATAAAATATATGGAAAAGAGATCTTTCATCTCTTTGCCTTTACAATACATTAGTTTATATTTTTTGGTCAGTTCTAGACGACTCTCTGAACTCTCTGGATGTAATAATATTGGTTTCAAAAATGGTAAACAAGTTTGTATTTCACATGAAGAAAAGTTTAAGATATGATTTAATATAAACTTAGGAGAAATTTGAAGGTAATTTATTTGATTAATTAAAATGGATAGCAAATTATTATAAAATTTTTAGAAACAGTTGAATGCAACTTATGATAATTTTCCAAGTCGATCTGGAACGTTTTCTCTAATAACTGCAATCTGTTTTTTAATAAAGAAACAACTGAGTTATATTTGAAATAGAAATTCGATTTATTTATTATTTATTTCTTGATCATCCTATCATAATTTCCTACGAACTTAATTAATGTCAAACTATTTTTCAATAAATAAATTACTAAACTTTTGAAAAATGTCAGTGCAATTTTTTTTATCATTATAATTGTGTTAAAATGATTTCTCTGATAAACAAAAAAAAGCTTAAAAGTAATTTAAAAAAACATAAATAATTTTTTGACAGTACCAGTTGGAGTATAGAATAATTATTTCAATGAAATCAAATGTTCTTAGAAATACCGTTGATTAAATTAATTTATTGTAATTAATATAACATATATTCTATGGTAAAGCATAAGGTATAAATATTTTTTTTTATTATAATAACATTCCAATGAAGCTGAAGCCATTATACTATTCATTTTTCTCGCGTAATTGGAATAAATATTTCGAATAAAATAAAACTATTATTAAACATAATATTATATTGAGGTAATCATAAGTATACAAGGATTTGATATATCTTTTTAAATCACTTACTTTGGCAAACTGATTTTATTACAGCTAATAAATAAGTCACAATCATTTTTATCAAAAAGTAGATCGATAAATTATCACAAATTTATTGTCAAGAATTTCTATTATAGCTATTTAATATTCTGACTTTATTTATCAAGTTTGAACCCTTTCTAGTAACCTCGTAACCATTTCGAAATATATTTTTAACTAATAATGATTAATAATGTTATCATTAAAAAATAATTTTTTTTTGCCTTCATTAATGTTTTGTTCAATTTGTATTGCACTTTTCACTAACGGTAGTTCTGTAAATAAATTATTTATTTGATAAGAGGAATGTTTAATTAACGGAGAACCTTGATATGATCAATAAAATTTTTGATTTAACGGTAATGATATAAAGAGTACCAAAAAGAAGAGAATGCTTGGCAGAGTCAGAATGTGCAGGGGGATATATGTATGGCGACCTAATACGTGTGGGTCTGGAAGCATTAGTGAATATTTGAGGCCTACAAGAAAACCCTTCTACAAGATCGGCGCCGTGGCGCCTTAGTCGAAGTTCTGGCCATCCTATTGGAATAATCTCTTAGTATTACATACACACATACATCTTGACGTATATATAATAGCTCAAAGATTAAGAGAAATAGATGGCTTAGCTAATTCATTTGATAAATATTGAGGAAAAAATAATAATCGATTTTTAGTAAAAATTTATTGTTAAATAACCAATTTACTAGTGTTTTACGATTTATTTATTTATGTATTCATTTGGAAAGATTAAACTAAAAAGATGAAGTAATGTAAAAAAAACGTAAATAACATAAATGTATTGAGATATATAACAAAAATATTCCATTAGTGCTATCGAGTTTTATTTTCAAGTGATGAGTCTTCTTTTACATTCTCCTTTCAAAGGATCAATAAACCCATAGATCCTAAAAGATGCTCGTTTGACTACATTAAATGGATATTTAAGATGCGTTTAATGTCTTCCACTTGGTCTAAAAGTTTTCTCTCTTGTCTCTATTTTACTCGACTCGTTTTACCTGACTCTAAATCTTCAATTTTTGGAGAAAACTTTGATAGAAGAGTTTTAAGTTGAAAATGAAGGTATAGAAGTGTATACCAGTTAGTTAAATTAGTTATAAATCCCTAAGTTATACATTGGTCTTTCTCTTGTTGATGATCCTCTTCTTGATACTACAGCCTCACTAATCTGACCAAAGATGGGACCAGTCGGCGCCAAAAACAGGAGTGTTTCTGGCGCCGCTGCTTTGAGTCTTCACTAAACCCTGGAAAATGTCGTAATTATTGTCAACCAAATTGTGGGAAGAGTCTTTTTTTTTTGTTTTATTGTTGATCTGTTTTATTTCCTTCTCGTACATTGACTTGATTAATAACACTGGTAAATAATTCAGTGCATTTTAGAAAATATTTTCTAATTATTTTTTATCCACACACATATACATAAATCTTTCATCATAAAAATACGTATGTAAGTAGAACCTGATTCACAAGTTTATCAGTAGCTGTTGATAAAAATAAACAATTACACAAATAAACATCTAGTTTATCATGAGATAATGAAATAATAGGTATCATTAAAAATAATAGTAAGAGGACTGACAAAAATAATTCAGTGATAATTAAAAATAATAATTCGATTCCAAAAAGACTAGTGGTGATGGCAAGAAAGAAAAGACAACTCATTAGTTGTTATATTTGAATTAGATAAATAATTACAATTGTAAATGAATGTATCATGGAGTAGCATGAAAACTAAGTCATTGATTACTTGTTGCACATGTATAAGTTAACTATCGTTGTTTAAACTTGCAGGTGAGACACGATAAAACCGGCATTACTGGATTAGAGAAATCAGAAGAGTTTATGTACCTATTCATTAATTTGTATGTCTAGCTTTGAAGGGAATTAAAAATTTCGAAAATATCAACTAATTAATAAATAATGTTTAATTTGTTTTAAATGTAAATTAAACTTAGAGTTAAAAACTTTTAAGCGTGAGAATTAAATACGATTAATAAGTAGATTAAAAAATCAAATAATAAGAGTATTGATTTTTTGTAGAAAAATATTATTTTATTTTCTTATGCATAAAATATCGTGAATAAGTGTGTACTTATGTGTGCATGTTGATGTACAAATGGTGAATTTATGTGAAAATATTTGCAAATAATTGTGAATCTCGAAGAAGTTTAAGGGGAACGTTGGTCCCGCCTACACGTTGTTGGTATTCGTGGCCGCGATGGCCGCTATCCTCGGTTCACGAGCAATAGCCAACGGAGGTGGAGACGAGTTTGCTTTTTTATTTTCTTTGTGTTCACTTGCTTTTTCTTCCCATCTCTTGTAGCTTCCCATTCTATCTCATTCTGTTCCTCTGTATAACTTGTGAGTTTCTCTCCCTGATGGGGCAATAAATAACATTGGGATGCAGTTGGATTGGCCGAACGTTCGACCATGGCGGTTATAATACTGTACTTGATGATGTGAACTCAAGATATTATGATCTCATGGTGAAAATGTTAATCCATAATAAATGTTTATTAATAAATGAATATGTCATATAAATTCATTATTTCATTTCACACTGATAACCATTTATTATCTGTTGTTTTTTATTGGTTGATTAGAATCAAATATTCACGCCGGTTTACGTGAAAATATATCGGAATTCAAATATTTATTCACACTTTAATGTCGAACGTGAAAATGAAGAATATGGAGAATTTATTTTTGTTTTATTTCTTTTTTGTTTCAATTATTTTTATGGTGTTTATAGATTTTATGCGATCAGAAGATTGCAAAATTTAATAAGACTTTCTTAAAAATCTAGTTTTGCTCTTTTAATTTGCCAATTTATGTAAATATTTTGATTATACACTGGAAAAACAGTATTTTCGGATCAAGAATCATTTCGTTCATGATTACAATATTCTCAGATAAAAAATATGAAGGATTTGCAACCACAAAATGGTTATTAATGTACTACATAACATGAATGAAGATAGGATTATGATGATAATACCAGGGTGAAGGCATTTTTGCTGGTGACTGCTCAGAAAAACCAAAAACAAACTCTAAAAATTATGATTTCAATGTATAAAAATATCCTTATACAAAAATAACCATACCGCAAAATAACCGCCACAATGACATCTATTTTTGATAAGTAGTTATTAATATTTAATAATTATAATTAAAGATCGCCAAACCGATGCATTTTACTTGCATATAATGTACTTGCAGGGTGATTCTATGTGGCCATCAGAACTGAGAGAAATGAAATAGTTAGATTTACTATGTGATGTTAATTTTCTATTAAACATTTTATAGTGAAGTCCTTTTATAGTAAAAAAAAAGGACTCTACTATAAACTCTCAAATGGAAAATCAACATTACGTAGTAAATCTAACTATTCGCAAATACTCTATATTTTTTATCTAAGAATATTTTTTGTTATGTTTTAATGTACAATTAATTTATCGAATTAGTCGTACATTAAGACAACAACAAATATTTTATTGTGCAATTAATTGCAAACAATTATATTGTACAATTAATTTATTGAATTAATTGTAATAAAAGACACAAGCATGGAATTCTTCGTTTTTGCCCTAGCTTCACTGCAAATCCCAAGATTACACAAACGTGTTAAAATAACACGCGTAAAATGTGTTCAATGTAAAATGCCCATTAACAAACTATCCATTATTTGTAGACACTTTTTACACGTTTCATAATGTATGAAAAATCTATAGTTTGTTTATGGCATTTAACATTGAAGAGGCTTAGTGTATTAAAAGTGTCTACAGCTTGGATTTGCAGTGTTTGCAGCCAATAAACAGGGAATAAGTACAGAGATCTGTGATTGTAAAAATTGATTCAATCTTAAAGTGACTTGTAAAGTGGTGTATTAAAAGCAATTTGAATAAAACAAAAATAACATTTTTGTTAGAAATTATCATACCTAGAATTAACAGCAATTAAATCAACAGAATGTACAACTTGAGATGGGGAACCCAATAGTCAATGAAATGAAGGCAGGAACCACAATTTACAATTAAGAATAAACTGATCCTTGATCCAAAAATCATGTATTTTCAGTGTAATAAAAATATTTTATTCCAAAACTATTCGAAGTCGTAAAAAAATTTGTTTATCCAATAATTTGTTAACCAAGTATTAATCTAAGTTTTATTGGTGCTAAAATTGAGTGAAAATGATTAAAAAAATATTTTAAATTTTCGGAGTAAATTTATTTGTTATGCTTGATAATTTAATGAGCTTATTTTTCTAATAAAATCGTTTGGTTTGTGTATTTTTTAGCCACAGCAAATGCCGTAACAGCTCTCGGGATGTTCCACGGGAGCGGAAGTGGTGGTTACGGAACGGGAACCGACTACCAAACTCAATCCCAACAACAGCAGCAACAGCAACAACAACAGCAACAGCAGCAACAACAACATAATCAACAGCTTCAAACTCCTGTATACGTTCCTTCATCGAGACCTGCAATTCCATCAGCAGCTACGGCGCAGTATCACTCATTTCCTAGTTCCGCCTCACCCGCATGGTATCTATTTACCCTATTTATTTTTTATTACAACTAATAAGGTGATGAATAGAATATAATACCGGTCATAACTGTTTATATTAAGTGCCATTACCGATAGAAATTATCTCGACAACTTTTCTGTTCTATTTCTGGTCTATAAATTTGATGACCATTTTATCAAGTGATTCAATTTTAAGGGAAAAAACGACATCATGGCAACACAGTGTCGATACTTATGCTCACCATGCTCTTGCTGGACACACTGGAGGATCGACGGCAGGAATGGGAGCTCATGGAGGACATGCACATCCTCATGCTGGTCATCCTCACACTGGACATCCACATTCTACACTAGCGTCTCCATTTTATGCTCAAAATGTTGCTATGATGTCTTCGTGGAGAGCATATGACAGTGCTAGTTTCCAACGTGCTTCCCCTTATGGTGAGAATCTTTTTTTTTTATGCTTCCATGTTTTTTAAAACTCAAGTCTTAATTACAAACAGAAGTGTTTGTGATCATCTTCAATGCATATAAAGCAATGACTGTAATATCATAATGCTAGAGCTATTAATTTTTAAATTACAATCAAAGTTTTATTTTTAGAGAATGCTAAACTTTTTTTTTTAGTATGTATGTCTAAGTAGTGTGTATGTAAATATTATATAGCATCATCTAGCCATTGCAATATGTATATATACATATATATATGCAAAAGAGAACTGTGATATAGAAAAACAAAAGTAGTGGACTACTTGCACTACGCGGACGATAAGATATCGTGCAATTTCCTACGGTGCGATTACTTATCAACTTCACTACGGGGGGGAAATGTTATCTTGAATGCGGGTTCGTTGAGAGAAAGATAGACAAACAAGTTGACTAGACTAGAGAAAAGGGTGATGCCGTTTAGCTCTACGAATTTTTTCGGTTTTCTATAAAATTGCAAACTGCTTAGTTCACATTAATAAAGACTCTAAAGAGCATCCAGTTATTCAGGATATTACATGTAAACTTTAATCCAATTTAAACTTGTATTTTTTAGTGATTGAATAAAAATGACATTTTCTAGTAACGACAAGTTTACTTTCAAGTCAATCAGTCTCATAAAAATTCTCAAGTCTTAATAAAATGAAATTTATGTAATAAGTAATAAAAATTGTAGGAGGAGAGGAAAATAAATAATGATGTAGTTGGTTAAAAAAATGATGTGAAAATAATTTTTCTTACAATAAGCAGAAGCAGTTAATCGCATAGGCCATGTGCACTAAAAAAGAAAAAAAATAAAAAATAAGTGATAGCGGCATCTTTGTAACATTTCTCGAGTGTTTCCCGATGCAGCTTAACGAAGTTTACGTGCACTTAAAAACACACATGATACTCATTTATGTTTTGAACCCAGAAACCGTGTAACTATAGCTTTCTCGCAGAAGTCAATCTTACTTAGATCAAAATTACCAGATGACCGTGAAATATTACCACTTGGTTATTCAAGTAATCAACTCTATCTTGCTTTCTGATAAATTTCAAGTATTTTTGAGATTAAAAAATTAATGATCACTCAAAGTAGACTATTTTACTTATTAACTTTTTTCAAATTCCTCTCTATTTTTAAATAATTCTTTCTAAAATAATTTTTACTGAGTTATCAGTTGAGCATACTTCACGGTAGATCACTCACTTCTACCTAGATGGCAGAATTTACTGAAACCTACATTTTTTTAAACATTTAATCAATAATTAATTTTTTATTGGTTTCAAAAATTATTCTTTTGTTTAATTATTCAATATCCATTATAACTAAATATTTGTACAAATAATTTAATAGATAGATTTATTCAAAGAAAGTACATTCTTAATTTTTACTTAAAATTTATTGTACACGCCACATAGATTCATTCTCTACATATTAAACTTCTTGCATTAAGTTTTTATATTTTTTATTAATGAAGTTCCTACCAACAAAGGAACCACTATAGTGTAAACTCCGAGATTGCGACTACAGTCAATTTACTGTCCTAAGCCACCTACCCGAACTGTATCACATTCGCAATGATTCGCACAGGGAAATTGCAAGAAACCTGTGCCGACCTACAGAGAGAATTTTTTCACTAAATCTAAATGCAAAAATGACAAGTGCACGTTTCGAAATTTAGCAGTAAAAATATTTTTATTCGATAGTAAATTTTGAGTTATTTTAAGTTAACTTTGTACTTAAGAAGTGTCTTGGTAAAATAATTATTTAGGATAACTTAAAAATTACTTATGACAACCCAAAACTTTACTATTGAACAGAAATATTTTTACTTCTAAATTTTCAAACATGCACTTGTCACTTTCCTGTTACACGGAAAGAAACCTAACTCGAAATTGATATAATTATTAACTGAATTCAAACGAAAACTGGTAGGATTTTTTAATCATCTGGAAACAGTTTGAGTTTGTATTGAAAATTTTGAAGCTTTTTAGAAAAATTACGATTGAGTGTACATTAATTTTTGAAATTCACATTTTATATTTTTACAAAGTAGATATTAATATGACAAAACTAATACGGGTTCATAAAAATTGTCTGCAAAACATCGTTTTCTCATGACTACTTTTTATGATTTATAAAGCATTTCTTAGTATATTAGACACTGCAAATTCGGACAAATTCAAGTGTTTAGTGACAAAGTCACTTAAAATATTTAATAATAAAACCCCTAGAAGAAGGAGCGTTTAAAAGTCGTCTACAAAATTGCCATAGTTCGTTTATAATGTCTAACATTGCAAACACTTTAAGTGTTTAGTTTTTAAATACTTGGATTTCCAGTGGATATGTTTATATTCACAATCTTTTAAGGAGTATTTCTATTATGTCCTATAAAATTAATTATATCCTTCCAATAGTATTATAATTTTTAAATGATTAATTTTTAATACGTAGAGGAAAAGGTAGGATTATGGTCCAGCCTTTAATATGGTCTATTTGTTGATTTGGCGAGCTTTAATTTAACAAAGTATAATATAATTAAATAAAAAAAAAATTAACCCATTGAAATAGTAGGATTATAGACCACTTTTTTTGTTTTTACTCAATTACATTATACTCTGTTAAATTATCGATCGCATAATAAACGAATGGACCATATTAAAGACCGGACCATAATCCTACCGACTTCTCTACTTAATAAAAACTGTGACATCCAAATAATTACAATCTAGAATAGTAAATTTTTAAAATAACTTTTTATTTATTGTTATAAAAACTTAATATTTCTTTTTGGAGTTTAATTTTTATTTAGTTACAGAAAATTTCGCTAAAATTCAATTCTTCCGTATTTTCAAATCTTCATATAACTTTACAATTTTTTAGAAATTTTTAATCCAACTAAAGGTGATCAAATAAAATAGTAATTTAAATTCTATATAAAGCGGCGAGTTCCATCAAAGGAATCTAGATTACATTAAAGCCGTTGTTTAATTTATGTGTTGCAGATACAGCGATGGACTTTCAGTTCGCCGAGGGACGTGAGTGCGTTAATTGCGGTGCAATTTCCACCCCATTATGGCGACGCGACGGTACTGGACATTATTTGTGCAATGCTTGTGGGCTCTATCACAAAATGAATGGCATGAATAGGCCTCTTATAAAACCATCCAAACGCCTTGTAAGTATTAAAATATATTTCTATAAATATTGCACATCTTTTATTACTATTTTTTGAAAAATTTCCTATTTTATTTTTCCTAATAACGGTGAAAGAAGCAGATATTAATGATAAAAATAACAGTCCATTATTATTAATAATTAATTGACTGTAAAAAAAAAAAAAATTATTACAAATATTGTAAATTGACTGCTTGAAAATATGCAAAGGCTAGAATATTTAAAAATATTATCATTCTGACGTCTTCTTTTATTCAAATAAATTGCAAACATCTTTTACACTCTTCCAAGGCTATAAAAAATGTTTACAACATACAGCATTTAAATGAAAGAAAACTCCATGATGTGTGAAATTATGCGGCTCCTTGAAGCGATGAATTTGCGGTTGTTTTCAATGACTCGAACAAGACAGTGTATTATTTGTAGTAGTGAAATATTGATCATGCATTAATGTTACAATGTTTAGTAATTGCGTAAAGAGAGTAAAAAAGATTGAGATAAAAAAAAACTGGAAAATGGTACATTGTTTATTATCTGACTTCTTTTCGTTATTTATACGATTTACTACAATTATTTATCGTCGATCGACAACCGTAATTGGCAATGGAACAGATTTCCGAATTCCAGACGGCGACCAGACGACTTGGACTTTGCTGCACCAATTGTGGTACACGCACTACAACTCTTTGGAGGCGTAACAATGAAGGGGAACCAGTTTGTAATGCATGTGGTCTTTATTTTAAATTACATGGAGTAAACCGACCTTTAGCCATGCGTAAAGACGGAATACAAACACGTAAACGCAAACCGAAAAAGACACCGGAAACTAATGCGTCCCGAACATCTTCCGGGCATGAACATGAGACTTCCACTTCAACCAATTCATCGCCATCAAATGGTAATTTATTCAATCATTTCTTTAATTAAATTCAAAGAAAATCATTATAGATAATAAAAGACTTTTATACAAACGAATAAATTTTGAAAGATCTGATAAATAAATTTTTCTTTCTTTGGAATAAATTAAATTTAACTTAGATTTAAATAAGAAATTTGTAGCAAACTATTTTCTAAATAATTTCTAGATTTAAAAAATAGTCAACAGCATCAAATAGAGTCAGCAAAGTCATCATCATCATCATCTTCATCATCCTCATCATCAATATCAACTGATAGACCAGTGTATCTAGGTCATACATCACTATTAGCAACTGGTGGAGTACCAGCAGTAAAGACAGAGCCACGAAGTTGTGATGGTTTAGTTGGACAAACATATTCTTCTTATTATCAACATCCTCACCAATTAGATACTCCTACCAGTGAACATCAACAGCCTCAAAATTATTACAATGCTCAGGACACTTATCATCACCAACATCATGTAGCTACTGCTGCTAAATTGCTTGCTTCTACTTAGATAAAATTATAGATAATGCTAATCATGAAATCAATGATTTATGTACTAAAATTGAGTACTCGATGTGTGATATTTAAGTTATATTTTTTGCACACGCCATACTTTCTTTATGTAAAACATCTTTTAATTGAAAATTAAAAGTTAATAATTTAATTTTAATCGTTGTCGTTTTTGTAAATACTTTAAATAAAAAAAAAATTTAATCATTACTATGTACTAACCCATCAATTTATCTAATTAGTACATAATTTTACTTTAAGTAAACTTTATTATTTAATCTTTTTTTTTATGATACAAAATTGTCATTATGCTATCATTATGTTATGTATTATTAAACAGACTTACATCGCACTTGTAAATATAACTAAATATCAAGAGTATCATGTTTTTTTCAGTATTTTCTAAAAAAAAAAAAAATTGAAATAAATGTAAGAAAATATTATAAAATAATAAACATTAAATTAATAGTGTACAAAATCATGAAAAACTTTTAATTTTTTTTTTTTCTTTCTTTTGTACTTAGTTGCAATAATAATTTGTTTTTAAATAATTCAAGGATTTTTAATTTAATGTTGATGAATAAATTTTTTTTAAATATATATCATTATGAAAAATTATATAAAAATTGTCAATAAATTAAATTGATGCGAAAGACAGACTTCCAAGTAAATATTATTCTATCGGTCTCAGGCATCACAATGATTTACTTAACAATTCCTACACTTCTCAACCCCTTCTTCCATCAACCCCGTAGGAAATCAACGTTGACGTGATAACCTGCCGACATTTACAGACAAACTCAATTCACCTTTCAATCGGATAACAAGTCAGTTGGGTGTAATATTAACTTTTTATACTTTTTTATCAGAAAAATAATGGGTAAGTCGTATTAAATAATTTTTTTCATTTTATCTAAATAATTCATTTAATTACCGAAATTAAGCTCAACTTTTTATTTCAATAAATCCAATCATTAAACATTTTTTGTATATTTTATCTTTTATTTCAATCACTGCAAATTGTCGTGTTTTATTTTAATGCATTTAAAGTGTTTTAAAATGACGTTACTTATTTGATAAGAATTGTAATAACTTTTAATGCACTTCCAAGTGTCTAAAAAGCTACTATAATGTTAATCAAATAAGTGACGTTATTTTAAAACACTTTAAGTGCATTAAAATAAAACACTACGATTTTCAGTGTAAGTATTTATTTTATAAAGTGTGTGTGTGTTTTTTTTTTAAATTGAGATTTAAGTAATCATGATTGAAAAGCAATAAATTAAACAAATTATTTAAAATTAGGACGAACATTACCAACTCCTGTACCATGCAAAGTTTGTGGTGATCGTTCTTATGGGAAACATTACGGAGTGTACAGTTGCGATGGTTGTTCTTGCTTTTTCAAAAGATCTGTTCGTCGAAAAATCACTTATACTTGTATAGGTATATACAAAGTTACACATTTTAATATTTAAAATACAATGATAATAAAAAATAGAAATTAATGAGCAATTAAATCCAGCTGGAACAGGATCTTGTTTAATTAATAAAGCAAGAAGAAATTGGTGTCCTCATTGCAGACTTAAGAAATGTTTTGAAGTTCATATGAACACTGCAGGTAAATTGTTATCATTTTATATATACATATATATTAATCACGACATATTATTATTTTTATCAAAGAAAATCGATTGACTAAAAAAAAAGTATTCAAAGAATCAAAGATAATAACTCGACGTTTTGTAGTATGTAGAAAAAGATTGGGAAACTTGACAAAGCAAACATTAGCCGCGTGGCTGACACATGCTTGACCAATAATAAAAGGATGTGTCAATAACAATAATTGACAACCCACTGTAGATTAAACTAACAAAATCGAGATTCGGTAAATAAGTGATGTCGATGTTACACGTATTTTAATGGTAGATATTAATTTTAGTCATGCTCGTGTTTATTCCAAAAGTCATTCCAACGATTTATAACTTTTCCTATATTTTTCTGAATAAACAAAAAAATTTATTATTATCTTTCTGAATATATTTATTCTTTTGTTACTAAAATATATTTAAGTATATCTCATTTATCCTTCTAAAGCTGTGCAAGAAGAACGAGGTCCTCGGTCAAAAACCGGCAACAAAATACCACAGTTAAATTCAACCAATTCATGGAGTTCACATGAAACATTACTAATGGATTCTTTCAACGGTCAAATAAACCCAGCTTTTAAATTAAATGAGATCGATAAAACTCATGATGTTGCGATTTTAGCAAATACATTTAATCAAGCATTTGTTGAAAATCCAATCCACCCAAGAATCATATCATCGGGTAATAAAAATGTGTTAACTGTAAAATGTCTAGATTGAATGGTGATATTATTTGTATTTAACAGTAATTATTTTGAATATTTATAAATAAGGAGAAGCAGTACAGTATGAAGTGGCTGCCCAAATATTTCTATCAGCTATTCGTGGAGCTCGTCGTCACAAGGACTTCTCAAGAATCAGTATAACAACCCAGAACTGGATATTGCACCACAATTGGTCCGCCATATTTATTCTAAAAGCTGCACTGTGGCCAGTTGATTTGACAGAATTCCAATTGAGAAACGTTATAATTAATAAAACGATCACTAGATATTTATCATCAACAAGGGCTATGATTTCAAAACTAAAACTCACCGAAGTTGAACTATCATGTCTTGAAACATTCGCTCTATGTCGTTCTGGTAATTCAATTATCAACTTAATCACTTATTTGTCAATTGGGAAATATTAACTTTACTTCTTTTAGAATTAACTGACTCCATTGAAGATTTTGCAGTTATGAATAATGCTCAAAGGTCAGCATTGAGATTATTAAGTGATCATATCGAAGGGCGAGTGGATGATTTTCAAAGGATAGCAGAAATCATTTTGATTCTACCAATATTATTTGCTTGCTGTTCAAAAGAATTATCATGCACTTTTTTTACACCAGTCATTGGTGATGTTAGTCTTGATCAAGTGATTACTTCTATTCAATAAAAGTCAATAATTCAATACTTTACAAATATGTTCAATCATTCAAAACCTTTAGGAAGAATTAACTGCTTTTTATCATTCAAAATAATACTTACAGCGTCTTCTAGATGGATGTTCAAGTGATGAATAAATATTTCCAATGCAAAGTTTTCAACATAACCATATAACCTAACTATACACAGCTTTTGATTTGAATTACACTCACTTAGATTGATTTAGACAATTAATTATTAGCAATAAAAGTTTGAATTAAAACAACTATGTATGGTCCGTCAGTCAATCAGCCATTGTTAAGAGATGTTAGAAGACTAAAGTCCTGCCATCTGATAAAGATACACTTTGTTGTGGTACTTCATGTTCGAAACATATGGTTGACAGTTGAATTCAGTTTATCTCGTTTGCAGTGCAATAAAAATGGTAACAATAAACAGGGTAATAAGTTTGGAAAGAGTCCTGAACAAAGGAAATATTAGGTTAACTCTGATTAGATAAAAAAAAGAGTGAAATTTAAATAGAGGCTGCAAACCAAAACAAGATCAAGGAATCATTCAGGCATAAACAAAGTATTAAAAATATTTTTCACTTTGTTCTGATGTATCCCAGTAATTTTCAACAAGTATCTTTGTTCAATCTAGCTGTTGTATTGAACTTAACAAGAATTATGTATCATAAAGAATTTTAATTCATGGTTAATAATTTTAATTATTCAATCTTGATCTCATTTATACTATTTTCTTATCTGTTAGACATAAAAAAAGCTACTAAAAGTGAATAATCAATTTTTTTAATCAACCAATTCAAACAATGGATCATAATAGTAATGTTAGTAAATGTACATTACAAATGTAACGTCGGTATTGTTGAAAAGAATTGAATTCATTATCAAATTCAATCATATTCCGTTTAATTAATTTCATATCAGGGCTGTACGTCGTTTAAATATCATAATTAACTAAGTTTTCTCCTTTTTACTATAAAATGGACAAGAATAAAGTAAAATTGATTTTGTTATATTTATTTGTTTTTATAATTATCATTATTTCAACATCAAAAGCTTTCGAATTGGGAAAAAGAAGAGTTTTTTCAAGTAATGAATGTAAGTAATAAATTTGAATTTTCTGAAAACTTAATGAAAAAAAAAAGAACATTATAACGGTAATTTTTATTTTTAAGGTAAAAGAACCCAGCCATTAGTCGAAAATTATGATAAAAATGGTGTTCAATATTTATTTTTTTCGGAACGGGTTACATGGGAAGAGGCACAAATGCTTTGCAATAGCTATGATTCACAGTTAGCAGTATTAAATACGAAAGATAAAGCATTGTTTATAGCTCGTTTGCTATCAGAATCAAATATAGGTTATTTTTCAATTTTAATTTATAATTCCTAGCCGCTTTCGTCAAAATAAAAATCTGATAAATCAATTTAGATATGAATGATGCATGGATCGGTGGCAGGAGAATCAACTTTGTGTGGTATTGGATGGACAAAGACATAGAACCATGGAATCACGTGATATTGATGGAACCAAACATTGAAAATTTTCCACCATGGAGTCGAAAACCTAACAGGCCGACGAAAGAATGTCTTGCAATCAATCGGCAATCGCATCAAAATTCTAGTTTTATTGATATCGACTGTCGACTTCTTAAATCTTTTATTTGTGAAAAGAGTTTGTTTTGGATATTTTCTTATGTTTTCTTTGTCATTGTTAGCTCGTTCTTTATAAATGTTGTGACTGTAATCACTCTTAAAATGTCTAGAAACTGAAGGCTTGATAAACAACCCAATTCCATCAAAGTCAATACTTATAAATAAAAGCATATTTATTTTGTATAATGGCAAAATCACTTGGCACGAAGCAGCGATATTTTGTAGAACAAAAGGATTTCGACTGGCAATCGTTAAAAATTTAATAACCACACACCTTTTGGCTAACAGTATGACAAAAAGCAGACCAGGTTTGTTATTAAAATTTATTATAAAAAAAATTTTGAATAATTGTAAAAAATGTTAGATTCCGATTGATGATTAAATCCATTTAGTTTCAATAATTGTGTTAATTATTTTTTGTAAAGTATTCTTGAATTTTAATTAAGTTGCCGACATCGAAATCCGACGGTCGTAGTGCACGGAAAACATTTTAAAAGCTAATCTAAATCGAAAAAATCTTGTTTCATAGACTCTAATAGATTCAAATGAATACTGATTAATTTTCAATTTTCATCATTCAATCTAGATATATTTTTTTGAACATTCATTTATTGTTTATAAAAATTATGTTTAATAGTAAGAAAGTAATTGCTCTAATATAACATATAAATATAATATGAAATATTAATAATATTATATTACAGTTCATCATTATCATTGTTTAACTATTTTCTTGTAGATTTTGAAAAAATGTGGATTGGAGCACACTTCAACTATGGACAATGGGTTTGGCTAGCAACGGGAGCGATTTTAAATACCTTCACTGATGAAAGTGGATATCCACCTTGGAGATTTGGTCGCCCGGAAGAAAATGATGGATGTTTAGTTTTAGACAAGCACATTCAACTCAACTCAACATTTATCAGTACATCTTGCCATAATAAACGAGATTTTATTTGTGAACAATGTAAGTAAATTTGTTTTTTTTTTTTCAGAGATAATCATATCTCAAGTTAATATACCAGTCATTAATACTCTAAAAAGTAAAAAAAAATAAAAGAAAGTATTACTAATCATAATTTTATCCTATATGCATAAAGAGCCGAGGCTAAAATGTTTTTTTTTTAAACAATTAATATAGATTTCGACATGGATGACAATGATTGGTGGAACGAGCCAATTAAGTTTACACATAATAACAACACTTATATAATTTATCCAATAAATAAAACGTGGAATGAAAGTCAGAGCTATTGTAACGATCGAGGAAGTTTCTTGGCTTATTTAGAACATAATGAAACCATTAATCTAATAATTGATGCAATGGGTGATCATCCACAAGAAATATCTCACATTTGGCTTGGTGGAAAATACAACAACAAATTGAACGAATGGTTTTGGATTGGAAATGATAAAAAAATTGATAATAGTAATGGCACAAAATTAGATAAGTATGAGTTTTTACCGTGGATTGATTTAGAAGGTGAAAATGAAATTGAGAAACAGAATATGAATTATTGTCTCAACTTGGATCGAATTGATAATGCCAAACCCTACATTTATGGACTAGATTGTAACAGTAAACAATCATTTCTCTGTCAAATATGTAAGTTTTATCAATATTTACTCTTTAATTTTGGAGATTTGTAGAAAATTATTTGACGAATCATTGTTATGAAATTTCAGCTTGTAAAATTCCTCCAACAGTTAGTAATGGAATATGGAACTGTAGTAAATCAATAGAAAATCGGAAATGTAATGTACAGTGTAATCAAAATTATATATTAATGGGAATAAATAACATAACTTGTACTCCGAAAAATGGTTGGATTTCTGGTATCAACTCATTGGAATTTCCACTTTGTCTGAGTCCAGTAGACTACTCAATAAAATTGATTGACGCATTAAGTCAGAATATTCAAAAGAGCTCTGCTTATTATTTACTTTTCTATCATTCTTCTACAATAATGAGATCCTTAGCTTTAAAATTCTTTCGATGGTTGTTCACTGCTTTCCCGTATGCTTACATTTATCATTGCTTTATATTTTACAATAGAACATTGAATAATTGGTGAAATAATTGTTTTATTTTCAATCTAGAGCTTCGAATCATTTAAAAATTGGAATGACAGTATATTTAATGAATCCACCATTTTATGTACCTTTCAATCAAAACGACAGCTGTCCAGTACTTGAAGCTTTACATAAGTTTGTAAATATTGCTAATGAAAAAATAAACATAGTACCTGATATTGATAAATTAAATCAAGAAATTTCAACTTATGATGGAAGAGTAGCATCAATAAGTATGTCTCATGTTGAATAAATGTATTGATTACATATTTATAATTTTACGAAAATTTTTTTTAGTTGCCATCATTGATTCTGAACGTGGATTACTATTTAAAGACGTCTTACTCCATTTTAAATCAATAGGACATTACGTTACGATCATTGGATTACGAAAACATCTGAATGATCTTCTTCCTTTAGCGACAATTGGAGCCAATAGAAGACTTAATTTATATTTATTTGAAGAGGAAGAATTTCAATTTATCATTAATCAACTCGATAGTAATAAAATAACGTTTTTTACTTATTATTTAGTTTAAATATAACGATTTAATTGACTTAACATTTTTTCCAGAGAGTAAAAAGGAATTACAATGTCAGAATCGATTTGATAATAAGTCGGATAAATTAATTGTGAAAATATCGAATGCATTACCTACAGAGTCTACCATTTCAAGTGTAAAGATTTCTGATAATACAGAACAACCTGTATATGCTACACCATTTGAACCTTCTTTTTCTTCTGAAACAAATTTTCCCAGTCCTGATATTACTATTAAACAAAGTACATCCGAAAGCTCAATAGATTCAGAATATAATTATAAAAACCCTGAAATGGAATAGATATTAAATAAACATATATGAATTTTTTTTTTGTTATTTTTAATTATGTTTATTCATGAATTAATTTGCTCTAAATACAATTTGAAGCATAGCCTGAAAATGTTTTATCCATATAAAATAAAAATACAATAAACAATTTTCTTTGGCACTTTATTAATATTATAATATTAATGTGTTTAATTACTCCTTAATACGTAATATGGCTTGTTATACTGATGAAAATAATACACTAAAAAAAGATTAGTAATCTTATTAAAAACTATTATTGTTACAAACTATTGAACTATAGATACAAATAAACCCTTACAATAATTGGATTCAACTAAACACTTTAGGATTCAATATAACATTGATGTATTGCAACAAATAATTGATAAATTAAAAAAATTTGTTGATTGAAATTATTTTTAAAATGCCACTGTAATAAACTTTTTTTTTTTTAGCACCTATGATAATTGAAAATATATATAATTGCACCAATATTTATTCTGACTGTCAATAAAAGCTGTCATTTACATGACTATATTTTACTAAAAAATTTCATTATTAATGTTAATAATGTAATTTTATGTATTACCTGCATATCTTACAAAAGGCAACATTTTTTGATATTATATATCCTTATCTTATGGAAGAAACGATGTCGTTTGAAACTTAGTTTATTTATAAAACAATAAAAAATTATTAATTAAAATTTTTCAAGAAGGCACTATTTGGACCCGAAATAGTTAACGCCTTTTTATGCTTTTTTGTATTAATTTTAATAAAGTAATTTCTAAATTTATTTTTTTTTATACTTACGAAATCGTTCTTCTTCAATTTGCCTACGTAATTGATTTATCAAATTGGTGGGTACGTCCCAAAGCTTGTCAATATTATTGAGCAATGCTTCTGTAACTTGACAACAAATAGCTGCCATATTAACCTGAGCACTTAAATCTCCTCTATCGCGAGGGTATATATAACGAGGAGGAAATAACGAAGGTGCTACAATCATAGCAACATTATGGATTGACATCTTATTTGAACACTGATTGTCAACAACCAGCTTGAAGAATTTTAAAAGAGACTTTAAAGTACAACGATGTTCAACTGGCAATAATAAAACCAGTAAGTTTAATGAGTATGATAAATCGTTTGGATTTTTTACACCTAAAATAATAAGGAAATTTTTTTGATTAATATAGTTAAAAATCTTTAACATATTATATATGAAATCAATATAAGATTGCTTTATTTACTACTCACCATGACTTTGATAAAAGGCATCAATATATTCAATGGTTAAAAGAGGCTGAGGTAAATCACGTAATAACTTTTTCAAAGCAGCTGATAAATCATGACAAGGCGTGCGCTGAATCAATTTATCAATCTCTTTTGGTTTAGAATAAAAATCAGTTTCTAATTCAGTGCAAAGAATTTCTACTTTTTGCTTATTTCCTCCAACACGTAAGATTCCTTCTTCTTTTACTCCCCTTTGTGTCAATTCATTAATTAATTTTTGAAAAATAAGAGGAATATTATTTTCTTCATTTGTTAATTGACTGTCACGTAATAATAACGTTGATAAAGAAACACCAAATAAGTTACCAGCTAAAATATCATTAAAAAATTATTTTTTCAAAATAAAAATCTTTAATCTAATATAAATAAACATTCAAAAATTAAGTACCTTTTCTTCTTCGTTTATTTGGTTTTCTCTTAGTCAATGGTAAATTATACTTGTCAAAAACAGCAGTTAATTCAAGCCATAAAAGGGGTTGTAGACGTGTTAAATCTCTCTGAGACAACAATTCTACATGTTGACGTTCATAATCATCACTGTCTTTATCAATTTGTCTATCTTTCCAAGATTCTGTAGACGATTCATTAGCTCTACACATCTGTTCAAAACTTAAATGTCCATGAGAAGAAGTTCTATTTAATGGATGAGTTATCATCAAATTATCCTTTGGTCTAGATAATCCATATAAACTACTGTGACTACGTGTGACAGGTGTATGATTATTGCCACTTCTTCGTAACGTAGAGTCTTGAGAATATTCTTCTGATAATTTTCTAGAAGATGTAACATCTATATTTTGATTACTGGCTACTTCACTAGGATCACTTCCACTACGTCTCTGAACAATTGGACGTGCAATATGTATAGTTCCTAATCGTTGGTAAGCAGTTAACTCAATACCTTCACTATCACTAGCAACATCTCCACGATGAGACCAATGATGACCAGTACGTCGAAAAATTTCTTGTACTGGTAACGGAGTTGAATTAGAGGATGAAGTGTTTGTTGATTTTGGTTCCTTGTCTTCATGTGAATTTCGATGAAAAATTGATACAAAACTTGGAACATTTACATTTAGATAATGTGATTCACGAGTAGATACTGGTGGTGATGGTGGAGAAGCACTCTCAGGTGTTTCACCAGACATAGAATCTAATGAATCCGGAGTTGCACTTCTTGACCTTGTTCCAGTGCTGCTCATCTGCAATACATTGTCCTATTTCAATTAATAAGTAGATTCTTTATAATAAAACACTATTTATCTTACTTCGACATCTTTAAATACATCTCGTATGTCAGGTTTACGAGATCGCGTTCGCTGACTGAATCGTTGCCTTACTGTATGATTCAAAGACCTCACTCGACGCTTCACCGCCTCTGCTTGTGCACGAGACAGTGGACGTAATAGAGCACCTAATTCCTCCGCTTGAATTTCTCGTCCAGCTTTCCATGTTTCTGTTAACTCTTCCAGGCCAGCTGCTTTCAACCATTCAGCCTCTTCTTCTCCTTCTATGAAACAATAGTAAACATATTTTTAATGCTTTAATTATCGAATAAATGTAAATATTTATATATAATAGACTAACCGTCATAATTTTTAGGACTACATTCCTCTTCAAGATAATCATCTAACAATTTTGTTTCTTCAATCATCTTTTGATAGGCTTCCCAATACTCATGGAGATCACTTGCTCCACCAGAGAAGGTCATACTGTGCTGTGTCTTGTCCATTTTTCAATATTAATAATTTCTATAAATTTATTTAACAATTAATACATTTATCGAGTAGTCAGTTGCACATTAATTAAATTTCATTTGTTATTTCGTTAACATTTCAATATTATTCTATTCATTCTAAAATAATAATAAAATAAATCAATATTGACTTAACAACAAATTACTGTTTAAAGCTGCTGTGTAAAACTAGACGTGATTCACAGAGATATTTAGAGATAACAATGTTTAATCATACAGTTATCAAACTATTCTATACAAAATAATATAATAATATGTATTGTGATAACGTTATCTAATTAACAAATTAAGTTAACTCATTTACTTATTAAAACAAAGAAAGTTACTCAATATTTTATTTATAATTGAGCAATAGTTTTCATTTATTATTAAGTAATTGTGTTTTTTATATAATATAAATTGATATTATTGAATTATCAATTATTAAGTTAGAAAAAATTGTATTATAACCTTATAAAACCAAGTATAAATCCAATTTTGATGTATTAATATATAATGAGTAAATCTCACTTTGGAATTTAAAGTAATATAAAGAAAGTCTATGATTAAATTTATGAAGAATTCATTATAGATTCCAAAAAGCGCCCACAGCAACTTAAGATTGCGATATCAACTATACATGACTTGACTTACACTTGTTTGCTTATGCTAGTAATATTTGAAGACGCATATCAATTGTAATTAATGTATGTTAATAGATTTTTAAATAACGAAAAATTTTGCAAAAACTCACCCCTATCAAAAATAATTGATAAAAAAATATTATAAAAAATTTAGAACCACTTGTTGCATGTAGAAATATCTTTTTATTAAAAAGACATGACCATAAATCTCGAATCTCATCTTCGTTCGATTTCATTATCGACTGGTTCTCGAATTTCGATTCGATATACCGCCAAGTAATTTAAAAATCGTAGAAAATAACTGACATTGTAATACTCATAAATAGAAAAATAAATAATGTCGGAGGAGTTTTATAGATCTGTAAGAAATAAAATAAATAATTTATTAATATAATTAAATTTCTGAATCAATAACATTCTAATAAATTTCAAATAACAATGTCTATTGAGAAATATTATAAATTTTGGAGTATAAATTCAAGTTGACAACAGTAATGGAGCATAATTCCGGGAATTTAGTTTAGTGACTGAGTTCACGTTCATACGTTTTCTTCGTTGACTCAGTTTTGTACATACATACATACAAACGTATATATGTACACTTATACATATTCATTTTCAGACATTCTATCTGTCTTCATAAGACGTAGCAATGGATTGTCAACTGTAGACTTTAGTGTAATCAAGTGTTTTTGGAGTTTATAATACAATAATAAAATACAATTATAATTGTAATAATCAAAGTAAATTGAATTAGCACAAAATGTCTGAGTTTGATGAAAATCCTTTTGGGGAGCCAACTATTAACGATCCTTTCTCCGTAAGTTTACTTACATATTTTATCACTAGTTATATTATCGTAATCTGATTCATATGATATTTAATATTATCGACTATTTCGTAGTAACAAATTAAATAGTTGACTTGAGGCATTAATTTGAACTAATTAATTTTATTTTTTTTCAAATACTCTTATTCATAAGTATTTACACAATGTAGATTTGAATATATTTCAGTAATCTAATGATTCATAGATCAAAATTTTCTCTAAAATTAGCAAAAATTTTTATCAACTTATTTATTGGTTGTTTTTTTTATATTTATTTCATTCAAAGATTCATTAAAATCTGTTCGTAGGATCCTGCGGTGAAACGAGCTGCCAATGCAGCTCCTGCATCTCGTGGAATTGATGATTACAATCCATTTGCGGATCCAGCAGTTCAAGGAAATGCACCAGTACGAGGAGCATCAAATCCTCCAATATATGGAGGTGTTGGAGCTACACATCAACCGGCTACTTTACAGCCAACAAATCAAGAAGTCCCTCCGCCAAATTATACCCGAACTCCACAACAAACTGTTACACAAACTATTGGGACAACTTTATCACCAAGTGCGGAGGTAATATAATTCGAAATTGATTTTTTTGATAAACCAAACAAATGGATGAAAAAATATCTATTATTTCAATTTAGCAAAGAGCTGAAGAAGAGTGGAAAACAAGAAGAGAAGAAGAATTGAGAAATCAAACATTTTATCGTAAGTAGATATTAACATTAAACATTGTAACTAAAAAGAATTAAAATACAAAAATTACCTTATTCATTAGGACGTAATAATTGGCCACCATTACCGGAAAAATGTTGTATTCAGCCATGTTTTTATCAAGAGATAGAGGTAGAAATTCAAACAGACTTTCAGAAAGTTGTTAAACAATTGTATTACCTCTGGATGTGTGAGTATAATAATTTTAAAACAAATATTCTTGAAATAATATTTATTTTTCAATTATTTATTACTTGATGATGGCTGGAACTATTAATTGATTGGTTTATGATATTTTATAGTTCATGGACTTGTTTTATTACTTAATGTAATTGGTGGCTTTGCTATCATGCTTCACTATAAAACTTCGGAAACTTTTGGACTGGGTATTCTCTACCTCATTCTCTTCACCCCATTTTCATTTGTCTGCTGGTTTAGACCAGCATACAAAGCGTTCAAGAGTGATAGTTCAATCAACTTCATGGCATTCTTTTTTGTTTTTTTCTTTCAACTTGTTGTTACAAGTATTCAAGCTATTGGAATACCAGGAGCAGGAACTTGGTAAAATAAATTTTATGATCTTTTAAGATTAAAGTTTAGTTATATGTTTTAATTTATAAATAATTTGTTTTAGTGGTATATTAACGGCTATAAGTTCGTTTGATGGAACTGGACCAGGTACTTTTGTTGGAATTTTAGTTCTTTTAATTGCTGTTTGTTACGGAATTGCAGTTGCTGGAGATGTTTTGTTATTAACTAAGGTAAGATAATTGACTTGAAAATATTTATAGAGTAAAATTTTTGTAATACCTTATATTACATTTATAAAAATTTATATCACTTTATTCAGATTCACCGAATCTATCGTACATCAAGTGCAAGTATGTCAAAAGCACAACAAGAATTTGCAACAACATTTTTGAGAAATGAACATGTGCAAAATGCAGCAGGAAATGTAGCAGCAAGTGCAGTTCGTGCACAAATGGCAAATACAGCACAGCCACGTTATTAACAGTAACTATCAAATGTTAATGAAACAAAAAAGTTTTCATTGTTAAAAACTTTTTAATTATCGACAAAAAAAAAAAATTCAATCAAGTTATTGATTCAAGATAATATGAAAGAAAAAAAGAAATTTGGCAAATGATAAATTTTGTCTTTAAAAAGAGTTATAAATAAGTAAGAATGAAGGTATATGAATTAATTAACAATTTTTTGTTGGTGATTTTAATTTATCCTATCAATATTTATTGTAATTTAAATCATTAAAATTAATTATTCAATGATAGGTAATCATAAATAATCCTTTATCAAAATTTCGAAAATATTTTAATCAATTTCAAAATAATCCAGCTAGTAAGCATGAAAGTATTCTGTTTGTCAAAAATTTTTTTTTAAATAGAATATTTTCATACTTCTTGATTGGATTAAATAGACTTATTCACAATAGATTTACAATATTGTATCAATAATCACAGTTATGTTGTGATAAAAATTTGTGTGAGAAGTGCATAAATAATTTTTCCATTTCCACAATTTCAGTGATATATGCTTTTGTGAATTTATTTTTATTATTCAACCTTTTATGTAGTTATTATCAATAGTATCTTTTCATTTCAATCAAATTTGTTTATAAATCAATGTATTGGAATGTCTGAAGAAGAACTGATACATTAATTATTTATGTTATAAATAATTATCTTTGTTAAGAAAGGAAATAAACTATAATACAGAACATATGTTTTTATTAATTTTATATTGTGATTATTATATCAAATTATTTAAGCAACTAGTCCGCTTATATAATAATTTTTTTAAAGTAAGAGTGTAATAGAATAATGAAATAATTGAATAACAGTACATCGATCAAATGAAAATGGTTTGAAATTTATTTTGCAATTTATCGACACTAATAGGTTGTACCTAAATTTAATATCAGATCAATATTTTTTTTTTGATAAATGAAACTGTTAGCTAAATAATATACTCTTTATCAATTGTATAAGAAATCAAAAGAATATTATATCAAGTTATCTTTAAAACTTTGTAAAAATGAAATAGATAAATCAAGTGGACAAAGCTAACTTTCTATCAATCAAGCTGTAGCAAAAATGTATATTGTAATAATTAAATATACAAATTATACTTGTATTGAAAATGATTAATTTTTCACGAGTTAATAAAGAATAATATTTATTTAAACTGAATTAATGATCGTTAATTATTAATTATCCTTAAGAGTTGAGAGTAGATTATAAACACCCTGTTACTAGCAATAATGTTTTCGGAGTACTTTACAGTTCATACCAATGAAATGCTGTAAATAAATTTTCAATCAAGTTTAGTATATAAAATATAAACTTTTTATTGATATTTTTTATAAAAATAATTATATAAAAACTTTTTGCAAAATATTTTCAAGATTCTGATTCCAAATCATCTATTTGTAATTCTTCTAATACTTTTATTTCTGAAATAATTGTTAACGAAATTATTTAAAGTAGTTTATAATTTGGAATATCTTAATCATTTCACTTACTTTCATGTTCGAATGCAACAACTGGGTCATTTGGAAAAGGACAACCAATATCTTCAGGCATTGGTACAGTACCTATTAATTGAGCTGCGATAATGGCGTCCATCACATCAACTTTTGTTTTATACATTAATCTAGCATGACCCTCTGCTAACCTGTGATTAATAAAATGAGTTATGATGCATTAATAAATATTTTAACATCTTTACAAACCTTATAAGACTATCCAGCAATCTGACAGTAGTTCTTTCTTCTTTTCTATATGGATTACTTCTATGATATAAAAATACTGCAGTTAAAATTTTTTCAGCATCTTCAGTTAACTCAGGATTTAGTGTATGAATGTGAGAAAAATATTCCCGAAGACTTTCCACATTCCATAAACCTTCTGATTTCAAAACTTCCATTTGTTTTAGACTTCTACAAAAGATTTAACAGTTATATAAACTATTTGAGACAGTAAGAATTAATTTTAAAAAAATACGAATCTTTTACATTTTATTTTGTTCTTCATCATCTTCATAAGCAATTCTTAATATATGATCGACAGTCATTTGATCCCAACTGCTATTTTTGTTATCTTTAAGGTAAAGAATTAAATCAAATCGTGATAAAAGTGGATTTCCAAGACGTGTTTTTACTTCTTCTCCTGGGACAATTCGTCCACCAACAGGATTTATAGCTGCTATAACGGAACATCGAGAATTTAGTGTGCTAACTAGACCAGCTTTAGCTATGGATATTGTTTGTTGTTCCATTGCTTCATGAAGAGATGCTCGATCGTTTGAACTCATTGTTGTGAATTCATCTACACAACAGACACCACCATCTGCTAAAACCAAAGCTCCTGCCTCTAAATGCCATCCATCAGAATCCTTATCAAACCCGTAATCATGAGTTTTAAATATCAAAAATATAACATAAATGCAATCAATTATTTGATCATGTTCTCACTCTGACTGCTGCAGCAGTTAAACCAGCAGCTGTTGTACCAATTCCAGTCGTTACAACAGCTCTTGATGCCAATTTAGCGACTGTACGAAGTATTTGAGATTTTCCTGTGCCAGGATCTCCAATCATTAGTAAGTGAGGATCACCACGAACTCTTACTCCTACAAGAATTAATTAAGAATTCTTTGATAGAAAAGATCTATTTTTGAATATTATGGGGTCATCCGGAAAGTTCATGCCGTTATTTGTTTTGAACACTCTGAAAAATGTATTAAGCATTGTTCAAAGATGTATGATAGGTATTCCGAACAACACTATCTGCAGCACACTAACATGTTTCTACATATTGCATTTGCAATCGCTATTTGAAGAAATACGACAAATGTGGCTCAAACTTTCCGGATGACTTAATATTATAATTATGTTATATAATTAATATTATATATATTTACCGGTTTGATTAACTTTTGGTACACCACCAGCTAAAACAATAGCTAGAGCTAATTTTACAGTATACATCCCAAAGAGCTGTGGACAAATTGAAGCTAATAAATTATTCCTCCCAACTAGAGGGTTATCTTGATATTTTTTCCAATAGTTTTCAAAAATTTCCTTTATTTCTTTTTCAGGATAACTTGAATCAAGGACTTTTCTTAAAACTGCTACATTATTAGCAATCATAACTGTAGTTGCATCGGTACGTTGACTTTCTGTTAATTGTGGATTTCCCCATCTTCGAATTATTACTCCACTAAATAAAAACAAACTGTATAGAACATTATCTTGTATAGAATATGTTATACAAATGTTTGTTACCTTATTTGCACATCATCACCTGGCATTATTTTATTTACTAAATCGTCAAGTAATATCGCCTGAATACCAACAGAATAAGAGCTTGAATTTTTAGGTTTTTTTCTTTCCTGTATCTTTACCTCTTGATAATCAGCACAGTCATCTTCTTGGAGACTTGGAATAAGAGTCACACTTTTTGATTCACATGCTCCACATTGTTTGACATCTTCAAATTTTTGTCTTTCCCAATCAAGCTGCAATGATTAAAATGTGTAAAAATTGTCAAGAACATTTGATATAATTTATAAAAAATTCTAGTTTACTTTAACTTCTGTTATATGATCACATTTTTTACAAGAAAATCGTTTAATTAATTTCATAACAGTTGGTTGTGATATTCTAACAGTGATTCCAGTTCTTGATACTAATGCACCAATTTCTTCATTCTTTATAAACAAAGGAGCACCATCAATTCTAGTATGAACTTTTTTCTTAACAGTTTGTTTATCATTGTTTATCAATTCTTCCTGAGCTTTAATAGCTGACTTATCACATTTATGTAAATAATAACGTGGCCTGTGTAAAATTTTATCACATGTTTCTGGATCTTCTACACTCAGAGTAAAACAACTAAAAAGGGTTTGAATAAACATCTGAATAACATAATAAGATAACAATAGATTTACATACTCAACAATAATAGAATAATGTAGAGATTCATCAGGAGCATCAAGTATTTGTTGTAAATCTTCAGCATGATGTTTTATAAAATAATCTTTCAGCATGTTTATTCTTGATGTTAACCTGCACTATAAACAAAACTCACATGGTTTATGTTTTGGGTTTTTACTCTCAGAGACATCTGTATTACATAATATTCAAATCACATACACATATGTATATATTTGTAAGATTTAAATACGAAAAAGGGTAATCAATTAAATATAAGCAATCACTTTAATTATTAAGAATTTACATAATTATTTTATTTACATTAAAAATTACAGCGAATTGTTAAAAAATTATTTCATTCAATTATTACTTTTATCTTGAGTGTCGTACAATTGTTTATTATTTATTGACCATTTGGATAATGAAAACCATGAACTATGACCTAATTCCTGAGTGTTTATTTCTTCAATAAAATTTAAGAAGCGTATAAAAAAATCAATAAGCTTCGTAGCTGTTCCGTTTCTCAACTTTTGAAAATTTTTATCTAAAAATAATCGTTGATTATAAGTGTTTTAATTTACAGATTTATGTAACAATAAGAATAAAATAACAATTGTTATCATCATACCGGAAGGCATTAGCATTTTTTTAATCCAAACAGATTGATGAGTTAGTGATGCGATAAAACGCTTTATTATTAGACTTTGCATGTCCATGGACATGGGTCGGAGACGTGATACGAAGCGCAGAAAATATTCTAGAATGTATCGATTGTATGTTTGGAGCTTTTGTAAGCAATGTTTTAACCTTGAACCTCGGATAACTATTTGGCTTAAAGAATCTATATCTAAAATAGGCTCCTTGAGAGTTTCTAACCATTCGTATAATAAACCAGATAAAATTCGAACGTTTGTTTCCAATTCTAACCATTGCCAGGTTGAATTTTTGTTATTTAAATTTATCTGAAATTAATTAATACATCATCAATAAACAGTAATAAAATAAAATAATTCAAGTATCATAAATTTTATTACTTGATATTGTAGGAGAATTTTTCTTTCATCCTCGGGAAGTGTAGAATAATCAAAGAGTAAAGCTTTCAGAACTTGATCAATAGCCATCAAGTTGTAGTGTTCTTTCTGAATGGTTGTTTTGAAAAATAATTGAGATTGAAGCTCTTTGTAACAATTATTATCCTGCAGTTCTTGATTGTATATTCCATCAGCTAAAACATCATCTACCAGATGATCATCTAAAGCTATAAGTAAACAATGTTTTTTATTTTTTCATTCAAACGTTGTTTATAAAATCAATTTGGATAACAAACTCACTTAGATAATTTGTGGAATAATAAGAAGGTGATTCAGGAGATGTACAGAGGATATCATCCATTTTTTTAATGTCTTCACAGGTATCTCTGGAAGAAATACTACTGCTTTTCACTTTTATGGTATCTAAATCTAAAAAAATTATTATTATTTTTCAGTGATTTTTAAAAATAAAGATTGATGATAAAAGATAGCTTACTTTTGTCAGTAATTGGCTTATTGGAGCTATCAAATGAAGTCTGGGAAAGATAATCAGTCCATGAAAATGAATGTCTCATATTGTCATTATCTTCAGGTAATTTATCTAAATTGTATGAGATAAATTTATTAACAAATGGAGTATCATTGATAGAAAAATCAATCTGAGCTGGAGAATTATCTTCTTGACAATCACAGAGCTGTAAAATTCGTTCACATAAAACGAAAACAATTTTGGGAATAAATTTGAACATACGTTGTTCATAGCCATGAAGTACATTCCATTGTTTTTTCAGATAAGACTGAAGACTGTGTGACTTAATAGTAGTACTTGATCCACGTAACAATTTTGATGGGAATACAATCATTTGTGGAAGAATGTAAAATTCAAAATCTTGAATACATTTTATTTGTCCACGAGTTTGAATGGCACCAGGTCGTTTTTTTCGTACAAAACGAATAGCATCATTTGCACGTACTCGTAAACGATATATGAGATAGCATGCAATGAGAACACCAGTCCTTCCAAGTCCTGTAAAAAGATGTTAAATATTCATTTGACCAGCTATTATTGTTTTACATTTATTTTAGAATTATACATATTTTTTTTATGTTAAAAATTTATATTGATCTTATTAGAACTCATGTTAATATAGAAAAATCCATTTAAACATCAATATGTAACATGGAAATATTCAAGAACTGTACAATTATCAAGAGAAACTACTATTAAATGTCAATCTATTTTTAATTTTTAATTAAGTTAAATGATAAATGGATTTTCTATGTTATGTGATACACAAGTTTGATAACGATATTTATATATGAATACTTTACATGGTTATTTAATGGTAGAAATATAATTTATTTGAATACTCAATTGTCAAATATTATTCTTTTATCCAAATCGTTTCGATAAAAGAATTTTTTATGTCTATTATGAATAATTCATTATTTTCGAGAGAGAATCAATTTTCTTTTTAAGTATTTAATCTTTAAAGAATTTATTTAAAAAACTTGATAAAATAATGTATGAACACTATGTGCGAAAAAAATTAATTATCGTTGATTATTTTTTCTGATCGTGTTGAAATATAATAAAATAAAGTATACAAGTGATCTATTACAGATGATAAGAACTTTGCATGATCATTCATCAAAGTTTTATTTTACTCAGTTTTATCGATAGAACAAAATGAATTATCATTCTTTTATCTGTTTATTTCACTAGAACCTTGAACAATTGTTAACACAATTTAAAAAAAGAATATATTACAAGGATAATTGTATTTTAATACATTTTTAGACTTATAATAAATGTATGTTAAAAAAAAAATACTCTACCAGCATGACAGTGAATAGCGACTCGTCCTTCTTGCACTGCAAAAGCTACAACTTTTACCATGTCCAAAAGTTTTTCAATCGTTGCCTTATCATAATCTTTTAATGCAAAATTATAATAATAAACTGGAAAGAAGATAAAATACTTTGTTAATATTAAACAGTGTAACAGCGAAATCGACAAGTGATTGGATGGAATTAATGAACTAGATGTGTACTGGCTTTTAGTGCAGGCACTTAGAGGTCCACCAATTAAAGTCATTTGTGTGCTTGTTAAAAATTTTGAGAAGGCAGTCAGAGAAAATAATGTTTGTCATTAGATTTAATATAGTATGCAGTGATCTGTTAGGTATGGATGGATGAGTTTGTATGTTAATGTAATTGTAACTTGAAATATGTTTTATTTTGTTATTCCACAAAGGTGGAAAGTTGTTGTACGGAAATATTTATTTAAATATTGTACTCTTCTTGCAATAAATCTAATCTAATCTACTTTGTTAATATTAAATTAAATGAGAAAAGATAATTTAAATAATAAACTTACTTCCATTTTTCATAAACTCATCAGGATCATATGTGAACCCACTCTTTTCTAAAGGTACACCACAGCTTCCGTGTTCTCCTGGAGTTTGTAAATTAATTATTGTCTTAATACTCCATCTCTGGAATTGTGTAATTAAATTATTTTTCAATAATTGAGTTGTATGAGGACGTGCCATTGCTAGAATGTCATCTGTTACCCTGTGACAATTTTGATAATACATGAGTTGCATTAATGAAACTAATAAGAGTGAATATTTTTAATGAATTTTTTATTAATAATAATTAATTATTTATTTACCAATGAGAGTAAATATCCTGAATTGCCATATGAACAGGTAGCCAAGCTTTCGAATTTTCGTATTTGCATTTTGCACCACCACAAAAAAAAGCACACTGGACTGAAATAGGTGTTATTTTACGTAAATTTTCGGATAATTTATTGTAATTAGCTGAAATTTTAGTAAAATCTAAACTCTGTTGATCATCAACTGGTGCCAATGAACTCACATCCATCTTTCACTCTTAAGAAATTCCAATAATTATTTCAAAACTCTTATTGAACATTTACCAGAAAATCATTATTGTTAAACTAAGAAAAATTAATCATAATTATAACATTTTTTAACATATTAGATTATTCATTTTTAAATGGTGGATGTATTTTTTAAAATTTAATCGTATAGTACACTTTATTGTTAAAATTTAAACTACATTTATTTATAAGTAATCTTGATGTTTCCAGTAGCACAAAATTCATGTGCTCACCTCAAAGGGTTGCGACGGAATGGAATGATCGATGTTAAAGAAAAAACTGTTTTATATCTATATATACAAGTTTTAGTATTGTAGTTAAATCGACCTGTTTTATATGTCATTGACTGAATACAATCTTACTTGTATTAAATATGTGCTCTAAATAAAATTGTTTTAGTCGTAAACTGCAATATCTCACATTTGCATAAAGGATATTCAACTTCTATAAATTACAAGTAGCGATAAATGATTTATATAATTTTAGATCAATTATCATTTCACTCAATATAATCAATTTGAATATAAAGTAGTGAATATAATTAAATTATTTCTAGAGATAAAATTGAAGTAAATGAATTCATTTGATTTATAAATGTAGTTGATAAACTTTACAAAGTAACTGATAGAATTGTTTTAAAATAATCCAATAGGTGATTTAAATTGAATATTTATTGCATTTATTCACTTTATATTGTTAAATAAATAAAATATGAATTTAAATAAAATTAAAAAAATGATTTATATAATGATTATTTTTCATTCTATTTGTATTTTTATTTATTTTCACATTTCAGATGTTATGATGAATTTGTTTTTATAATTTTTACATTTAATCTATGAGGCTAAAATATAATACTGGTATAATATACAATAAGGGGTCCAAGTGATAGTGGCCCTTCGATTACTGCACATTTGTCTCAATTTATTGATTGATTTATTTAGTAAGTTTTATTTTTATTTTTTGTATCAATTAAAAGGAAAATTAAATTATTCACACAATTCTCAAAGCAAAACAATTATTCTTATGATTTATGTTGATGTTATTGTTTATCTCTGCACTATAATTTTTATTGTAAAATAAAATATATAAATAATGCTATTGATCAATCATTTTTTGTTTTTAAATTTAATCATTAATTTATTATTTCTATTTATTATTATTATTATTATCATCATTACCATTATTATCCATGTAGTAATTGATATAAATATAGCAGCCGTGTTTTGCTGTGTATTCTTACTATTTGTTTTGTTTTTATAAAACCACGTTTAATCGATAAAAAGTGAATAATAATAAGAATTATACCGTGGCTCCGTTTGGAATCAGTCATGCCCTATGGCGGGATCGCGAAATTATATTGCACGATTTAAAAGTTATTTAGATAATTATTTAAAATCCAACTGATAAATGTTTGTTCTTTCAATATTATCATGTTTAATTATTTAATCAGGCAGAAAGATAAGTGCATAATGTCATCTACATATGAAAATAATAAAATAATCACTTTGTTTATAAACTAATAAATGATTAAAAGATTTTGGAGCATCTATTTGGCACTATTTTTTCTCAAAATAACACCCGTTTTTATTGATTTTTAGTTTTTTTTTTTATTGCTGATATGGTTGTTAAATTTCTTCCATTTACTGTTTATTTTCATTCATATCAAAAACAAAATTTTGTTATTATCATCAATCAATTCATTTGTTTTTATTATTAAATGGTAATTAATTAAGATTTATTCAATTTTGAAAAATTCACGAGCCAATCATTTACAGTTGAACGCTCCACGCGAACGATCACAGTCAAAAATTAAAATATATTTTTCTTAATGATCACAAGTAATTATTATAATTATTATCATTATTATTATTATTAATATTAATATTATTAATGTCACATTAGAAATAGTTTTATTTTGTTCATGAAAACTAAATGCAAAATATATTGACACGAGCAACATATTATAATGAAATATTAACAAATAGTGTAATTTATTTGAAATTCTCGTAATTGTATTAGTTTATAATTCTTATATTTAAATGTTTATTATTCTAATAGATAATTTTTTGTTTTATTTGCAGTGTGACTATATACAAGAGAGTCTTTTCACTATTATATTATGTTTCAATAATTTTACTCATAATATAATAGATTTATGTTATTATCATTAATACAACATATAAAAACAGTGAAATTTAAACTGGCACTGAATTATAGATTATTTAATAACCGTTTTTTTCCCACTAATTATTCAGTTATGATATAAATTATTGTTTAAATGATTCAACAAATGATGATTATTTGTAATTTTATGAGAAATTCCATTACAAGAGTTTCATATACAAACAATACAAATAATATTTTTAACGTACTGAATATTTACATTGAAAAAATTTTAGGTATGAAAATATATTTCATTTTTACTTTAAAGAATATTTTAAAGATATTCTAATTGTTAAAAAGAATGAATAACTTATGATTCCATATTTAAGTTTCCAATCTTTCAATTATCACTCATATTCTTCATTATGCTATGAAATTATCATTTTTATATATTACTTTGTTTATCGTGAAATTTATACGAAGTTTTTTTTTTTATATTTTTATTTTAATTTTATTTTTCTGTAACAAATACAAATATAAACATTTCTTTGTTATTTTATTGAGACTCATGTCCATACAAAACTAACAAATAATTTATTATTTTATGTTTCTGTTAACTATTTTCTTTATTGATCTATTTTTCGTTATAGTTTCTTGTTCCATTCAGAAATATATGGCATTAAATTATGAAATGCTCAAAAAGTGGGATTTCAGTACCAGAAGTTTAATCACGTTTTTTTTTTTTTTTTCATTCCTATCATAAAAAGAAATTAAGTCACGCCATGATTGTATTTATTATACATATTATTCATTATTTTTCTTTTTTGAAAAAATTCCATTTTACAATTTTGTTTTATTTAGAGAGAGGTTAATAGGAAAAATGATCACTCGATTAGTTCATGATAGTTTGATGAATTTTTATTATTCCACGAGTGTTTAGTAACTCTTAAAGACAACGAAGTTATGATTTCTCACCATTATTATTCAAAAATTGTTTGCAATGTGAACTATGATTCAATCATCAATCAATCTAATTAACTGTGAATAAAAAATTATATGTGTATTATTAAAAAGTTTTGTACAGAATTATTGATTGTTTGTAAATTCAGCAAAGTTTGATCCATCACTTCGTTATCTTTATAAATAGTTAGTCTTCTTGATATTAAAATTGATTTGTAGATTTTGTAAGATTTTTCGATTAAATTAAAAGAGAATCGATGACATTAAATTTCATTCTGATATACGTATACATTCAATATGTATAACTTTAAGTATTATTTTCTGTTAATGTTTGAGTTCTTTTTTTTAAATTCAAATAAATATAATGAAATTTATTATAGTGTTTCAACACACATGTTTTGGAATTTAATATGTTACATTCATTCGTTAAGCTTATTATTTTTGAAATTATATCATTGTTGTTAAGCAAAGTTTTATAATTTATTATCAATTGATAGATGTTTTATTTATTTTAGATTATTATTTTTATTATTATTAATTTTTTAATTATTCATTACTTCTAAAAATTCATCAACCGTTCGCACATTTATTCTGTTATTTTCACTATTTTTTCATACCATTATTATATTTCATCACTGTGAGATGATTTACATATGTCTATGTGAATTACACTTGTATGAATGATCAATATCAAACTACTTATGTATTAATCAATTAATTCATTTATAATAAATGTTGTTATTAATAATTTATTTTATTATTAAGACAAGTGCTAGGCTATACACAGGCTACCAAATTAGGTGAGCTTTGATTGGGTACGTCAGGCCTCTGTTGTTCATTCTCTTTATGTTTAACGATATTTTCTTATACAGATTTCAAACATAAAAGTAATAAATTGATCACAAAACATTTGAGAATTATTTTATTTATTTATTAATTTAAAAAATTCATTATTGACTGTAAATGGTATGTGTCTTTGGATAAGCATGACGTACTATAATCTCAAAATAAATTTAACATGGTATTAATCACATAAAAAAATTAATTTGTTTTATTTTTAAACTTGATTATTTAATCATAAAAAATATTTATCAAATAGTTTAATTGATAATGTAATTATAATTTTATCAAATAAAATAGTATTTAATGTGTTTTTTTTTTTTTTTTTTTTAATTTAATCTAATACAAATCATATGTTTTAAAAAAAAATTAAAATTTAAATATTATAGAAATAACATATTTTATAATTTCATGGTTAAAAAAAAATTTAAGTAAATAATATACTATAAAAATATTCTATTATTTGATACTACAAATTGGAATAATCACGATGATTCAGTCGATATTAAACTGAGTCAAGTTTCTTTTTTCTTTCGAATTAAATTCAATTATTATAAACGTAACAAGATTAATAAAATCCGAAATAAAAATAAATTTAATTGTCAATGTTTATTGGCCTACGTGCCCTTTAACAGCCATCCTTTATTTATTAATAACGCTAGAACTGGAATCAACTGATTTTTGTTAATCTTTCCTACCTTCTACAATCTTATAGAATAATTTTATCTACAAACGTGTATTATGTTTACACGTATATCAAAAAAATTCTTCTATTGATTCTCTTTACGCAATTAACAAAAATTTATTTTTCATTATACACTAATATAAATTGGCATTTAGAAGAGCCACTTCCACATCATACTCATTGTTTTAATTGTTAATACACTAAGCCGTCCGTTGTGTATATGTATGTTTAAACAAAAAGAAAAAGTCCTGAGTTAAAAAATTTTAATTTTACTGACTTGTAATGGTCTTTCAGAATAATCCTACTTCTACTTTATTATTTCATAATAATATTTATATATCATTTCTTTATGATACTTTCGTATCGTTTTATTTATCTCATTATGTAATAATATATCAATTATAATACAGATAAATAATAAATTTACATTTCAAAAGAAAAAAAGTAACATAATAACAAAGTAATACAAATCGTTGTCGTTTATCTATTTAAGATATGGATCACTTCGATTGACATTTTATTTTAATTATAATTTTTCTTTTTCCTATTAAAGAAAAATTACTTTCTAGCCAATCTTATTGTATATAATCTTCTTGCTTTGATATTTATTATTTTCAACTCCCTTTCTTTTTTTAATTATCTTCTGATTTTTAAATTTCCCTCCTCATTGTTTAGTCTTAGAAAATTTGCCTCTTACAATTTAGATATGATTAGTGACTTGTTTCTAAGAAGATACAATAGTTGTCTAATTTATTGTCCTTGACAATAAATAAAAAAAAAAAAGTTGCAGGACGATGTTGAAGATTCAGGTAATTGATACTATGAAACAATGTATTAATTTATCAATTTATCTAATGCTTAGTATGGTACTACGCCTCGATTTGATCATCTGACGTCATGATATCGGGAGCCATTGAAAGATCTTCTGCTATATCTTCATCTTGTCCTGAATCTTGTCCATGACTTTCAGGATAATCTCTTTCATCTACTGTATCATCTTCTACCTCGTGCTCTGTAGGTCCTTCCAACAATTCACGTTTTATTAATCTCGATAATTTTCCACCTTCAGGACTTGGTCCTTCTTGTTTTATATGAAGTGTTGGTTCGTCTAACGATGACCTGAATAATTTAATAAGTTATTTTATAATTCATAAGCTAATGACAATTGATTACTTTAAAATATTCAATGATAAATGTTATTATTAAACTTTTCACTACATCTAGAAAATTCATTGAATCAATAATATATTAATATTCATTAATGTATTGATTATTTTAAGATTAATATAAATATGTTAATTTCTTTTTTCTTACATTAAATCATTGTGAGGCATTACGTGTTCCTTGTCTGGACTAGTTGCTGTTGATGTACACATTGAGTTATTTAAGAATCCCATGTTCGATTCACCTAGCGCCGCCTGGAAATACTCAATTTGTATTAGATTATTAGTTATTATTAGTATTCATATTTTTTTTTTTGCCTACATAGAAATTCAATTTGTTTCATTATATTTTACATCAATGATTATAAGTAATGGGAAATATTTTTAAATTAAAAATAGAATTATTTTTCTGAACTAGGTCAAATAATGATCATTTAATAATGACTTTTTTATGTATATTTTTAAATAAAAGAAATGAAAATACAATAACTTTTAGTTATGAAATTATATTTATTTATTTACCTGGAGATTGGCATTGAGAGCATCACCATACATGGTTGGACTATGCGTTAGTGTAGGGCTTTTAGAAGGTACTCCCCTAATTATGACAGAAAATATTTTTATTGTTAATACAAATAATATTGTAAATTAAACTAATAAATATATAGATGTATAAAATTTTTTATAATAAAGAATAAAAACATGTAACAATTATTTATAAATATTTGTGTAAAGAGAAATACAATATTAATAGATAAAAAGGTACAAAGATAAAATTGAATAATGACGTGTATTATATAAATAGAAATTAGTTAAGTACAATTATTATTAATATATAAATTTAAATATATATATATATGATATAAAATTGAAGCAGTAGAATAAAAAAAAGTGAAGAAAATAAGCGTGAGAGAAAAAGTTAAAGAGGAATAAGAGAAATAGAGATTAAAAAATTTTCAAAAACTACAAATATACATATCTATATTTAAAAATTATTGTAAAAGTATAAAATAACACTGAGATTATTCTTAAAATCTTACCAAAAATCGTACCATTAAGTTCCATCATTTATCAATCAATTTTTTCCAGGTTTAAGAGATTAAAAGTTTTATCAAAAAAGAGCACTAATTGAAAAGAAAAAAAACGCTTTCCACTAATTTTTAATTCATCAATAATCTTTTCAATGAATTAATTAATTTTTTTTATCAATATCTTTAATTATCAGCTTTTAAGTTTTAATGATCAGTCTTGAATTGATTTTATACTCACTTCAATTTGTTACTGTTCCTTCGTTTTAACATTTTAATTGACTCTTTTTTTTATCAGAAACTTATATATGTGTGATAATGATGATGATTAAATGATGAACATGACAATGAAATTCATGCAAAAAATATATAATAACTGATCATTAATTAATATTTAATAGCGTTTTTTTTAGTTTCATTGATACTAATTGAAGCATATAAAGAATATTTAAAAAGACAATTAGATATATGAAAAGAGATAATATAAAACTACGTAATGATAAAAATTTGAACTATGTAAGAAATATTATAAAAATAGTATAAAGAGATAAAAAGATAAAATATTGAAGAAGACGATAAAAATGTGAGAAAATTTTTAAAATGAGTAGATAATTAATTTGATACCTGAACATTATTTGATGATATTGTTGTCGAAACATTTCAAGTGAGACTTGAGAATTTTCCATTATCGTGATACCAATAAACACACACACACACACATTTTACAAATATTTGTCTTATTTACTCATGCGCTAGTAACCTCGATCCGTAACCCATTTACTCTTTTAACTCATTTATTCATATTTTCAATTGGAGGGTGATTAGATTAATAATCATGTTATTTCGCAAGGTTGATTTTAGGAAATATGAGATAATCATTCACTCAACTACATCAATCAGCCTGATCGAGAAAGCATAATAAGCAGAGTATAGCAAAAAAATAAAATAAATGAATAGAAGCATGCAATTATCTTATAAAGATTTTGGTTTAATCGAGAAATTAGTTATTGTGAAACATCATGAGACACTTTGATTCCATAGAAAAAATATTTCTAATAAAGTTATTGGTAAAATAATCAAAATAAATATCATGCATAGAAAATTATCTTTTCCATGGAATAGTGATTACAAAGTTTTGTAAAAAATTGTGACCGTTTTAAATTCAGATTAAAAATAAAATAGAAATAGTTGTACAGTGGTTTTTTGGAAAAGAATATTTATCAAAGTCGAACCAATGAATAATAATTATAAAAGCTGTAAATGAATTTGGCCAACTAAAAAGCCCTTGTCGATATAAATTTTTTGCGCGGCGTCGATGCAAGCAGGATAATAAAATATTATTTTATAACATCGCCATACTTTCTACAAATATTGCAACACAAAAATTCATTAAAATATTTATTTTATTTAATATTACCAGTTATTTTATTTTAATTATTATTATTATTTCTCATTAATAATCAAAGGTAGGGAGAATCTACGAGGCAATCAGGCATGATGCGTGAATCTATTTCATTTTTCTAACCCATTTGTTGTTGTTTTTTTTTTTCATTTAAAAAATTTAACTCTTAAGAGGGTGCGATATGCAATAAACTGCTGTCTATTATCATCATAGCAAAGATAAATTTTTAATAATTTCTTTTATAAAAAAATAGCTCTGATAATTAAGTAGCAAAAATTGACACATATTTCTGGTCTAATTTAATTAGACATCTGTAAGAGTATTGTAATGTAAAAATGCAATGATTAACAGACAGCAGTTGTGACGCAAATCCTTGTGAAATAGGTAGAGACAACGACCAAGCGATTCGTACTGCTAATAATAATGATGATAATAAAAATACGAATGACAAATTAATTGTCAGGTAATTTGATTATCATAATTTTGCAGAACGTGTCGCATTAGCCAGCCAGCAGAATTCTAAAAAGTGGTAGTGCTTACTGTGCGGAGAGGTGGGGTGGAGTGGGTGATGGGGTTGGGTCATATTTCCTGGGGCGGCCGCGGGACAGATGCCGCCGCTTTACGAACTCGGCGTCGTCCACCATCCAGAATGACCCAAAGTCGTCCTCATAGCGCACAAAACACTTGTGCAATGATAGATTGGTGCGGATGGCGTTCTGTATACACAGACAAGACCACCAAGAAATAGAGAAAAAGAGAATAAAAAAGAGAATAAGATTTTTCAATCTAAAAGATCCTCTCGATGTATTCCATTTCATATTTATTAATCTTCTTTTCTTATTTATCTTATATATTTGACGTTTCCTTGTTTTTTTTTTTTTTCATTCTGAAAATATTACTACATCAATTCTTTCAAACTTTTCTCAATACCTTTGGTTATTTTATTATTTATGCTTTTTTGTGTTTCTATCTTAATCAATTATATTATTATATTTATTATAAATAATTCACTCTAATTAATTGGTTCGTTTAGAAGTTTGTTTTCTTTTTATATCAAAAAAAATTTTCTTATGAAGAGAAAAACAAATTTAGTCGATTTTCACTCCATTCTTTATTGTTCATTAATTTTTGCACTTTGTCTTCTCGCAGCTGCCTCTCCCACGGTGATTTCTTTTTTTCTGTAGACACATGGGCATACGAGAGAAAGAAAAAAAGAAAAAAAAAAGAGAGAAAGTGTATGTGAGAGAAAGAGAGAGAGAGAGAGAGAGTGGGAGAGAGAAATAAATATAGAATACAAGGAAACAAGTTTGATAGACAACTAATAAATAAAAATAAAAACAAATCTATTTGAAATAGTAATAAATACTTTTTTTTTTTTTTTGTTCATTTAAAAGGATCTTGTTTGTGAGTGGATAATAATTATGAATTTGTTTCTCTTTATTCTACAGATATCTTGTAACGTGCAATACATATATTTATTGTAATTAATCATAACGTAGAAATGAATAGTAGTAAAAATAATGGTAAAAAGGTTCATAATATAAAGACGATTATAAGAAATGATTAAGTGTGATTAGTGATCCGTTTTGAAAAGCAAATTTTTCGCAAACCCACGCTCGACTTTTGCACTTCCTACATACGTATATCGTATCTCTTTCCGGGATATATTGTCGCTGCAAAGCTTATCATATTCATGCTTGTTAATTAAGCTACACTTTTAAATATTATTTTATTCTACTCTTCTACATTTGACTCATCCATTTTTCATTTTAATCAACTTATCAATTATTTTATTTACTCATTCACTCTAGGAGTAATCTATACAATTATTTGTATAATTTAATTAACCAAATTTTTATTCAGTATTATGCAATTTTAATTAAAAAAATAATTCATTCCTTTATTTTAATAAATAAACTACTTTTGATGGTGATATTTTATTTTGACATAATACTGAATAATATGAATATTGAATAGTCATGGAATAAGCTACAAAAAAACTAGCTATGTAAGTTAGAAAATAAAAGAACTGATAAAAATAATAGAAAAAAAAAATTATTCTATTTAATAAAATTCATGATTGATGATACACAATGTTTCAATAAATAGAAGTATATAAAGATAGAAAAAGTGAATAGACAAACAGCTTAAATGCAGTGTAAAAAATGGAATAAAATAATAAAAATTCCACATTCGCAGTGTGTTAATAGTAAACTAATGTTCAAAAATGAAATAAAATTCTAGTGATTGAAAATTGGATGAATGATAAAAAAAGCTGAAGCATTTAAGGAAATACAACAATTAAGAATGCAATATAAAAGCATGTTCAATAGTAAAAATGATAATATTTAACTAAAATAAAATAAAAAGTAAATAAGCAAACATGCATATCTTGATGATATTATGTAAATAGATAATTGAGCAAGGATTAAAAAGCTTTAAAATATTCTAAAAATGTAAAACATTGAATAAAAAAGTATAAAAATCTATGAAATACATAAATACTATCTAAAAGAGTAAAAAGTATGATTTAAAAGTAGTAATATTAAAAGATACATAGATACGTTAAAAATAGATTAAAAAAATTGTTTTTTTAAGTACTAGCAAGATTTAGCTTATAAAAATGTGTATAATAAAAAAGATAAGCAAGACACTTTTTCAAAAATTGATCTACAAAAATAGCGAAAATGGTAAAATGATGCTGATTGTAGATTAATTGAATTCTTTCAAAGAGAGATAATATTTAAAAAGTAAATATTAAGATGTAGAAATATATATGAATATGTAGTATATAAGAGATCATAAACATTGATAAAAATATTGATATATAAAAAGGTAAATTTAAATATAAATATATATATATATATATATATATAAAAAAGTGAAAAAAGAGAAAAATTCGCGCGTGACAGGGGGTAACGTACCCAGTCGTGCTGCAAGCGCGTTGAGGACGTCTCTTGTAAAACTCCACTTCGTCCACAGTCCATACGGCCCCTTTCACGTTTTCGACTCGCATGAAACATTTGTGGAGAGACAGGTTGTGTCGCACTGCATTCTATACAAAATAATACACAGACTAAATAAGCAACGCAAAAAACGAACCAAGCCAACTCAATCACGAACTTGATGACTGTTAAAGTGATGGCGATGCCGATGATTGAAGATCATGATGACTGTAAGACCAGTTTGGGTCATGTCATTCCGTTACGGATTTTTCTTTTTTTTTTTTTTTTAATTTTATTCAACATTTGTATTAATAATTTAAAATAAACTCTCAAGCATTAAATAATCATTAATAATGAATTAAAAAAAAAAGAATTTCTTTTTAAAGTTATTTACTTTTTGATTAATTCAACGATCATTGTTGCGTGAAAATTATAACAATGCGAATAGCAATGAATATCTAATTATATTCTAGGTAACTATTTAAATAAATTATCAACTAAACAAAATAAAACATATTATATAGCATATTCAAGCCACGTAATTGATTATTTATTTCATAGAAAAAATAATAGATATCGTTAGAAAATGATTCCGTTTACGTTTTATTATTTCTAGGAATTAATGAACTCATGTTTATTATTTTTTCTATAAAATAAAGCTTGATACTATTGTTTCAAGAAAAGAACAAAAATGGGTCATTGTTAAATAAAATGAGAAAATTGAAAATAAATAAACAAATAAAATAAAAATCATGATATTAATAAGATATATGTTTTTTTTTTTTTGCATTCCGATTTGAGTTAAATGCAGAGCTAGGTATCTAAAACTCTATAGGAAAACGACAACAATTATTCATGCCGCAGGGCTTTAACAAGTCAGGGTCGATGAATAAACTTGATGACAGTCTCTTTAATTCTCCATCCCATTGGCTCCAAATATTCCATTAGTAGCTTGTAATACCTGTAGATTTCTTTATAATATTCATATTCGAGTTATGAATGTATTTTATGTTTTATTTTTCCTTTCTTTTTCATTTATGTTTCGTTATTTTTTCCGTTAATTTTTTTTTTCTTTGTCAACATAGAGAATCATGCGAGGCGAAGCTTTATATGGCAAACGTCGATTACTCACACTCACTTATTACCATCACAAATCATTCATTCAAACGTATTTTACTACCTACTTATATTGGTGATAGTAATCATTATTATTATCCCTCTATTATTCGTAATTGTATCAAAAAATTACAACCTTCTGTACTGATCGGTAATCTGTTATCCTAATATAATACCATCCTGTTATTATAAAGTGCAAATATGTTATAAATATTTATACCACTATTGGTATTTGTTATTTCTTTTTTTTTTTTTTTTTCTTTTGTAGATTAGAATTTTTTTCTATGATACTACATCTGCATTAGTTTTATATCACTTGTAACAACAATGTTGTCTATCGTTGTCTATCTTTCATCGTCACGCAATTTTTTTTCCAAATAAACTATCTTGATTAATATCATGTAACATGAACGAACAATTTAATTTTCTTGATGTGTTATTGAAATTCGTATTAATATTGATTTTTTTTTAACTATTTACCGAACTGCTTTTTTTTTGTTTTACATTATGAGTAATTATTAATTTTTTTTTTTTTAACATGTCAATAGTTTTTGACATTTATTTAAATGTTGAAAAAAAAAAATTTCTCTTCTTTGAAACAAAAGTTTAAATGTAATTTTTTTTTTTTTTTTTTCTTTTTAATTTCAATACTCAATTTGAGTAATGTTTTATTGAAAAATGATTTGAAAATATACCTTCCACGTTGCGGCATTCCGCCGGAAGTAACAGAATGTGTTTTGGAACCAGTTGTAGATTTCATTGAGTGTCAATTGTTTTTCTGGTGACTCAATTATTGACTGTAATAATAAATTTAAAATTAAAAAAAAAAAAAAAGTTAAAAAAAAAAGTTTGAAGAAAAAAATTATTTATCCATTTTAATGAATAATATTACCAATGTTATTGAACAAAAGCAATAAAATTTTTTTAAAATAAAATAACAGACCTGTCGTATTAAAGAAGCATAGGTAAAAGGTGGCCTCACATCAGCATTTTTGTAAAATTCTCGATTTCGTTGAATTTCTAAAAAAAAAAAAAAAAAAACAATACAATCATGTTTTGAATAATAAATTAATGATAGTAGAGAAAAAAAAATAGATAAAAAAATTTAGAAAATCATATTGAAACATTTGATTAAAGTCAATATAATTAATTAATATAGTTAGAGAAGATAAGCCAAAGGGTACATGGATAGTAGGTTAAAACAGTACCTTGTTGGACGTCAAGGCCAGCCCGCTCCAGCATGTAGGGCAACCCTACAAATTATGGAGGGTTGGTGCAGCACAGGTAACGCAGAAAACAAGTAGTTTGATAAAAGAAAAACAAAGCAGAGAGGAAGACAAGATGATTATTCATATTCTCAATTCATTATTTAGATATGTTTTTCATTATTACAAACTTAAATATTTAGAAAACAAAGATCACTGTTCCATTTTTCAATATTCAATATTCTCTTTTAGTAATTTAAACTTTTTATTTGAGTAATATTATATTAAATATTAAGTTAGTAATAAGAATAAATTATAAGTGACAGTGATCTTACCTCCAGCTAATGAAAGAGCTGACTTGTCACTAATTCTTCTTCGTATTGGTCCAGCCATGCTAGGCATTCCTCCAGGAATAGTTGGCATACTTCCAGGCATATTAGGCATTGGTATTCCTGCTATACTGGACATGTTAGGTATAGGTGGCATTGGAGTACCACCAGCGGTTGGTGGAAGTTGTCCTCCTGCTGGTGACCTCACTGCTGATACTAAAGCTGACATTGAAACTGGTGACACTTGAGATACTCCAAAATTTGGTGGTGGTTGACTCATTAAATTGGAAGATAAACTTAGCTTAGGGAGATTGGAACCTGTCTATAAAAATATCAAAAATAAAATCAACCATTATTCAACTTACTGATAAAAATTGGAAACAAGTTATCATACAATCATTAATCACCATCACTGACATCAAATTCATATTAAAAAAATATTCTCTAGACATTCTTTAAGCACAGACTGACTTGATGAATTTTTTTTCTCCACGGAAAAAACAATTTATAAAGTTAGCAATCAGTATGTTCGACATTTAGATTTCAGTAATTATTCCAAGACGACTGTAGGAAACGAAAGCTAATGCGATATTGGTATTCTCCGACAGCGTAACTTGTTAGGGGTTTTAATTAAGGCGATATAAATCGCTTTGGGTAGGAGAAGAAGAACGTGCTGCTCCCTTGGACGATGAATTATTAATTACAATTTCGTGTATAAATTAACGCCTTAAAGTTACCAAGGCGTTAAATCTGAAACTAGCATTTATTTGCGTCATTTTTTAAGTATATGTATATATAGATTTATGTATATAGTTTTTATTAGTCATTCTCTGTTATGATTTCTTCGATTTCTTACATCGTAGTTAAACTTACCGATGATTCAGACGACTTTGGTGGTTCTGGAGATGCCATTTGTTTCGCTACATGAAGATGATGCATCATAGCACCCAAGATATCACGTTCTTTTTGTAATTGTATCTCTAATTGAGACACAACTTGCATTTGTACTCGTGCTTGAGCTGTTGATCTATCATCTAATGTATGTTCCGTGTTCATGTGTCTAAAAAATTTTATATTTTATTATCATTAATTCTTTAATTATATTTAAATGAAATAATGAAATATTCATTATGATCTAAGAAACTTTTTGAAAAAGATAATAGTACTGTTGAAGAAAATGAGAAATAGAATTAGACATGCTAGAATCCTTTGATGTTGATTCTTTTACTGTGAGAGACTTCTATCACGGTTAGTGGTAACGACGAAAGAGGGTTGAAGAAACTGGCAGGAGTTTGTTAAGGCGCGAGAAGCCCTGGCGGCTGTTGGGATTAGACAGAGAAACGCATAACGATGCGGTCGAATGTCGTGAATATTAATGAGACAAAGGTAATTAGCGTTCTTTATTTTTTTTTTTTTTTTTCCCAACGACTTGTTTGGGGACTTTACTTTAGCTTGCCGTGATTACTAAGGGGACTGTTGGACAAAGAATTTAAAAAATCGAAGAAGAAGAGAATAATAAAAAATGCTGTGTTAGTGAAATGCACTGAATTAGATATTTTTTTTTCTTGTTTCCAAGAATTGGAATGTAACAAATTTGTTAAAAATTCAATTTAAATGTGAATAATTGATTATAAAATAGATACTGACTTGAGGAATGCTTGATAGTCATCACAAATTACTTCGCAGCTTGGCCATTTACATACTCCATGGCCATAAAGAGGATGAGCCTTGTCATGACAAGAAACATCTAGAGGTTTTTCATCAATTGTCGTTCCGTTGACGTCAGATCGTCGAGTTGACGATATTGAATTAATAAGTCCTAATAGTAACATCAAGTATGAATAAAAAATGTTGATTTATCAAAAAAGTTTATATGATGAAATTCAATGTACCATTCAATCCTGAAGCAGCTTTAGAAATATTCGAATTTTGATGACTTTCAGAAGCTTCTGAAGATTCAGATTTCCACGTTGGCATTGACTCATTTGATAAATTCCCCGAAGAATGATTGTGACTTTGAAGACTTAATCCTTGTTGAAAGAGATACTGTCTCTGTGTCATTTGAAGTTGTTGAATAATCTGATGTTGTTGAACTCCAAGTTGTTGAAGAGGTACTGAAGTTTTCTTCTTATCTGCTGTCTGCAGAAGGTGTGTTTGTTGGATAAGATTCAATTGCAATTGTTCTTGTAGTTGTTGCATATTTTGTTCCAATTGTTTTCTTCCTAATTCAGCCAGTTGATGTTGATGCTACAGTGATTAATGAAAAACAAAAAATCATTACAATAGAATAAGGAAACAATAAGTGAATGATACAGATCGAGTCAAGAGGGTAAGAAAAAAGTTCGTCACTTGGTGAAATAAAAGAATAGCAGATGCAAAGAATAACGCCTGCTTCTTTTATCAGTGGTGATGAATAAATCAGGAGGGTGGCCAGTGAGAAGCAAATGGTCGGATAGGGTGGACTGACAAGAAGGAAAGAGAAATAAGAAGAAAAGGGAAGTAGGAAAAGAATGAGAAGGATGAAGAGGAGAAGGGGAATGAGCAAAAGAGAGGATGAGAAGCATTTTATGGGATACCTCGAAGACAAACAACGAGACACAACGGCTGACAGCGTCGTTTAATTGCCCTACCCATTCTCTTACCTTCATTCTTTATTTTTAACTTTTTTCTTATTTTTCAGATTTCGTATGGTTTTGATTTTACTGTAATCCAACTAAAAAGCATCATCTAATTTTTACAGTTATGAAACTAATAAAAAAGATCTTGATAATTTTATGATCTCCAATTTTTTTTTTTTTATCGACTCAATGAAATAGTGGAGATATTGAAAAAATATTAACAGTTATTTTTCAATAAAAAAAAAAATATTTCAAAAAAATTAATTTATATATTTTAGTACTATTATTTTAATGAGAAATAGCTAGGAGAGAATGCAATAAACTGAATGGTTGGTTATCTAAATACTTCAGCTAGTTGTGGAGACTAGATAAACCGCTGAATAAATATTGAATGGTCAAGAGAAAATATATGCAAACCCTCACTCACTTCTCTTTGGGTTTCTCTGTGGCTTATTCTCCATTAGAATTAATCAATCATTTCATCAGCATTATTCCTATGTCGTAATCTTTATTAAATTGTCACGAATATTATTTTAAATTTTATTTATAACAATTATTATACCTGAATTTTTTTTTTTTTTTTTTTCACCAAAACAATCATATTTATGTAAAAGTGATAAAGAGTATTATCATGTAAATGATCACAATTAGAATAAGTATTTGTATACAATAACAAGTTACCTAACATATTTAATTAATTAATTCAAATAACTATCAAGTTTTATTTACTCACGCTTTTCAAGGAAGAAAAATAACCACCAAATCTATCTTGACTCGTGACATGATCAGAAGATGTTTCCTGATAAATAGAAATAAAAAAATCAAATATTATAATAAAAAAATGTAACAATAATTCAGCAGTTGATTAATAGTTGATAAATGATTAGAACCTGATGATGTTGTTGCTGTTGTTGCTGTTGTTGTTGTTGTTGCTGCTGCTGCTGCTGTTGTTGAAGGTACAGAGTGTGTTGTTGAACAAACGTTTGCAGCTGTGCTGGTGTAAGGATGTGTTGTTGAAGGAGTTGCTGCATTTGATGATGAAGACCGCTAGCAGGGCTAAGCATCATCTGTGAGGAATTCTGCAATGGTGGACCACCAGGTGGACCACCAGGCAATTGTCCCTGATTGGGATTAGGGGGTGAGGCTCGATTTGGTGTTTGTGGACTCTGATGTGGACTCGGCTGTGAGCCTGGTGTTCCTGAACAAGGTTGCTGTGATGATTGAGTAATAATTGGTTGCTTTTGTTGGGTCATGGGTGTAGTTGTCACAGAATTCTGCCCAGTAGGGCTAAGTTTTCCATTGCTACGATACTCGATTGTGAAATCGTCGTTTTTTTCTGTCACACTTGATCTGTCTTTGCGTATTGATTCTCTATCCCACAATGATTCTCTTGTTTGATGTTGCTTCAAAACAGCATATAGCGTTGTTGCCTAGAATGACAGGGATTAGATGTTTGAATGATTGATTTTTTTGTGTCAATTACAAGTTTAAATATAGTTGGATTAATTGATGATAATTATATGATGAAGATCAATTAATTTGATTAAGATTAGAACGAAGATTTCAGTTCAATAGTGTAGGTATCTATGAAAATTTAGTAAATTGTTGCTTGAAGTACGTTTTGAAATGAAATGAGACTTTGAGATTGAGATGAAAAGTTAGTTGAAAACAAGCGCTTTTAAGGCGTCCGTTATTTCGTACAATATTGATCTTGTCTAATGGTATTCGTATTCGATGATGGAATTGAGAGAATGGACAAGACCAACCAAACTCTTGGTTGTTGTCTGACTCACGCGTTAAACTCGTTCCGCTTTCGTTTTGTTTACTCGTTGGGATTTGTTTTATTAAGTTCTCCCATCAACTGAATTCTGCAAGTAGGTTTTGTAGGTACAAGCATCTCATCATTGAAATACTTTTGTAGACGAAGCGAAACGGATGTTGGAAGTATTTCCTTACAGAAAAGGAATGAGTATGAAAAAGAGAAAGACGACAAGTTCGAACGGAAGGATGTGAATATAGACTTCTATTTCATTCGTCCAAGTATATTATACCAAAAAGACAGAGTAGAGGGTAATTTGCTTAGCTGAAATATCGTAGTAAGATGAATTCTGCGAAAGTTTCTCTACTTTGACTCATATAAAAATACAAAAGTAATTTCATTAAGGAATATCTATTTATATACATACATATGCATTAACTGTTTGACTATTTACTTACTTTTATACTTTTTTATTATTTTATCACAATATTTATGTGTGTGTATATACTTGTACATAAGATACAAGAATATTTATATAAATGTAGAAAATCAATGTGTGTATATATTTGTCTTTTCTCCGTGTGTCATTTCTCTTTCTCTCGCTTAGACAAAATTTCAAACGCCAACGCTCACTCGAATCCTATGCTAATCTTATTTGTGTACGATTACGTATGTTTATAACATGCAAAGAAATTCATTTCTAGCATGTTATCAGTGTTTAGTCAGGAGAATCAGGTTTTCTTAACTTAACCATAACTAAATAAACTCATACTTTTTTTTATTTATTTTCTACTAATTTTATCTTCTTTCATTAATTCATTATTTAATTATTATTTACATCCAATATTATTCATTAAAATAATTACTAAACAATTTTTTTTTTTTTAAATAATATTTCATGCATACAATGATAGAAAAGATTAATTACTGTTAAAAAACGATTTTTTAATTATTAAAATCAATGTTTTTTTAAGTGTTAATAAATATTTTATAACAATAAAAAAGGCTTAGTTATAAACACACTAGTGGTTTTATAATAAATAAATCTCATTTTACTGTAAAGAAATATTTTTTAACAGTTAAATAATACTTTTTAACAATTAATTAAACCAAATCTTAACCTCATTCGAATGTTGTGTCATTTTATATTAAAAAACCATGTAATCCACAATAAAATATGAAGTGTATTGATTACATTATATTCCTTAATAGTTAAAAAGATTTATTAACTATTAAAAAATATTTTTTGTACTATAACAAAGTTATGTTTAATTGTTAAGATATCATTTTATAACTGTTACGAAATATTTTTTAACAATTAAGAAGTCTCCTTTATTATTACAAATCTCTTCTATCAGTGTACTAGAACAATTTTTATTATCCTTTAATTAATTAAAATTGCACTTGCAGACACTAATTGTTTTAAAACTGGAGATTTTAATGAATATACTTTCAAGATATTGCAAATATTACATTTCGTAATGAAAAATGTCTGTAAACCATGGAAAAAAGTAAAATAGATTTTTAAATGAAAGTAAAAGATGTTGAAGAACCATCGAGTTTCAGATAAGAGAGTCTTCTCTAAGATTCTCTCAAGAAAAGGTTAAATAAAGGTTCTCGTAAGGCTGTTGTTGGCTGTTCAGATTTCTTAGCAGCCCTTCTTTTAACAAAAAAAAAAAGCTTCATCTCCCTCGTCTTCTTTACCATCGCTCATTTGAATCTTGACTCTATCGAATCCCAAACCCTATATGGCAATAGCAAAGCTTCATATCTTTTATATATTAGAAATGTTACCCCTTTTTACTTTCATCTTGTTTACTATTTGGATTTATTCATAGCCTTCTTATTGAAAATGACAGACTATAAGACAACGAATTTTGATGTATTTTTAAGATATTTTCATATTTAGAATAAAAATAAATATAACGATGAATTTATTTTTATTTTAAAGATGTGTTGATTTTAAAATTTTAATTTTTTAGCATTTATTCAATAAGAAATATTATATTTTTTAGAATTGATATTTAGTCTTTTTATGCGTCAATGCATTTCTTTTTTTCTTTTTCACACTACGAACACCAACTTCTGATTATGCAAGCGCATGACTGAATATAACGCGATTTAATATTAAAATATTATGACAAACGTCAACAGTTGGCACAAGGATGATGTTAGGCAAGAGAACATGAAGGCTGATTGGCCTACCACGACTGTGTGAATACTAAACGAGATTCGAGACACCTTTATATGTAATATTATCACTAAATTCGTCTATATTTTCATATTTTTTACATTCGATATCTGTAATTCTCATTTTTAGTATCACATATTGCGAAGAATATCAAATAGGATGTATCCTTGATGTTGCTCTCTTAAATTATATCAGTAAAAATTTAACTGAATTTTTCAGTAAACTAAAATTTGACTGAAAAATCAGTCATTTTATATTTGTTTACTGATTTATCAGTTGAATAGTGAGTTCTCATTGTCGTTGCAAAGATTGAGGTCGTTTGTACCATACATTTTCATATAATGTATTGATGTTTTCATCGAGCAGGGTTTAGAAAATTAACGTAAGTAAATTACAATAATATTCCTTGAAAAATCAATTAAAAAAAATATTTATTCAATTGTACTTAAATTTCAGAAACTATATTGCAAATATCCATGGCTGAAGAGTAACGAAATTTGTCAGTTGATGACTTGATCCAAAAAATAAAGTTAATTATCTATGATGAAATAATCTGCAATATGAATTATATCGTAGAATTGATAACTAATGATTCATTTGATGTATAAAATATAATTCATTATATATTCAAAATAAAATACATATTTTTATTCATCTAGAAAGATTTTCTTCTATTTATTGTAATTTATTAGTTTCATTTAATCATTTAAATTAGTTGAGAGATTACTGATAGAATCAGTTAAATTTCTACTGAAATTACCAGTAACAATAAATTCTACTGAATTTTTCAGTTAAACTTAACTGAATATCAGTGGCCCGATTGGGACTGATGCCTTCAGTAAATAATTACTGATGTTCAGTCAATATTAACTGATTATTTTTAAGATAGTGGATAATCCTTTTTGTTCATCTATGAATTTATTGTTTAATTGAAATTCTAAAAAAAAATAAAATACTGCAGTATTAAATAAAATTAATGATTCAATTGACATTCAGACACGTCCAACTTTGGGGAAATTGTTGAGTGACAATAAAAGTAAAAAAGCATTCGAATGGACATTTGAAAAATAGTATTTTATTCTATTGGAAAAGGTACAAGTGAAGTTTCTCGTCTACTACGTCCATCGTTAACTGTTCAATGTGTACATTATAAATGACCCGGTGATTGGTTCATCAGACTTTACAAAAATTTACTCTTCTATTTTGTATTCTTTTTTTTCTTTATAAATTATCTTTTTTCTCTACTATCTGTCTTGGTTAATTTTTATTTTATTATAAATCTCAATTAAATTTTTATTGATTATTTAAATTTATTTTACATTTTTTTATTTTTAAAAACGATTTTTTTGTTTTTTTTTATTAAACAAAAGATTGAATGATAAAGAATTAAATTTTTCTTTTGTTTTAAAGAATGGTATAATTGTAAAAAGTGTATTGTGTATTCAAGAATTAACGCATAAAGATGAGATTGTTGCAGCTGGGGTAAGCGATATACATTAAAAACGAGGGTGAAATACATGAAGAAGAGTAATTTCGACATTCTGCGGGTTTGCTTGCACTACTCTTCATTTCAATTTGTAATTGTGATCTGAAAAATTGTTGATCATGATAAAAAAGTTAAAAGCTTCAAAAAGAAGGTTGAAAAAACAAACTTCAATTTTATTTCATGTATTAATAAAATCTATAGTTATAATTTATTTTTTATTTGTTTAATTAATTTTTATTTTTTTTCAAATTCAAATAGGGAAACTCAAGTTTAAAAACAATAAAAATAATTAAATTAAAAAACAAAATAATAAAATATTATTAAAATAAATAAAATAATTATATGAAATATACTGAAGAAATTTTTTCTTAAAGTTCAATCTTACACTTTAATTAATCGTGGAACAAAATAATGAAATTTCCAAGCTGTTAAAAAGAATTGAGCATTTTAAAAGTGTTTACTGAATTAATTAAAAAGACTAAAGCATTTCTGATAATAATCAATTGAAATTTATTTAATTTTTATTGAGTACCAGAATAAATTTATTCCCCACAGTTATTTAATTTTTAAAAAAATTTTTTTGTGTAATTTGAGTGATGCTTTAATTGGCAAATTTCTATTGAATTTTAATAAAATAAATAGAGATTATTATTATTATTATTAAAATATTTTAATTTCTTTTAATTCATTTTATTGCATCAACACTGCCGATCTTAAATTTAAAAATTTTTTAATTTGATTATCATTGTAGTTATTTTCGAAACATTTTTAAATGCATTCAAAGTGACTGTAATGTTAATCAAATAGATGACATTATAATAAAACACTTTAAGTGCGTTAAAAAAAAAAGACTACGATTTTTAGTGAAACCGATAGAAAAATAATTAAATTCCAAAAAAAGCCAAGATAAATTATGGGTAAAAAAGAAGAGAAAAAATGAGAAAGTATTTAGTTTAAAAATAGCATTTTCTTTCTGCTATCACGGCTACAATGTTTGATGTTTATATTGGATGAAGAACCGAGTAAATCTCATGTGTATGTGATTCTGTCGTTCTCTTGACGTTTGAGGCCCTGTGCCGGCTCGTGAGAACAAGTCATTTATTTGTTTTTATCTTTTTACTCAAACTTTGTTCTCTTTGCACAATTTGTTATGATGAAAATATGACTAACAGAATTGGTAAATTAATAGCATGTAGTTTTAATAGTTAAATAAAGAAAATATTTTGAAATTAGTGGGTTTGTGCAGAAAAAAAAAAAAAGAAAGAGTTATAAACAAATATAAAAGTACGTGTTTAAATGTTCTTGAAGAAAGGAGAGAAAAAAAAATATTGAAAAGACGAAGCAATGGAATGCAAAGTAAAAAAGGAACATGAGAAAATTGAGTGCTGACATGGTATCATCGTTGACGGGGTCTCTTTTTTCCCCATGGTATAGTCTCTACACAGTCCGTGCAAACAAACCAAAATGGACTGCGAATAAATATGCGTTTACGAACTCTCTCGTTTCACAAATGCCCGTATGCTTGGTCATGATCCAGCGGACGCGGTTGCTTTTTCGCTAGGGTCGTTGAGAGCGCGCGAGAATCGAGATTCTGTTTCGAGAAGGGATGGAAAAATGAACGGGTGCGAAGCAAGCAAGCGCGTGAGGGATTTAGAGACCTTTAATGGAGACCAACCAAGCGTGATACCGTGTGAAATAGGGAATCCACACTTTTTAACACGACCTTACTTAAATAAAAATTTCTTAAATATTTTCTGTTATCGATTTATCGAGATTTCTTTTTAGCTTCCCATTGGGAAGTGTTATTGGAGTGGGGTCGATCTTTGAAATTCGTAATTTAATCATATCTTTATGTTTTAAGACATTTGGAAGCATGTTAGAAGGTTTCAAAATCGATGTGTGTGTGTGTGCGTATGTGAGGTTTTTTTTCGTTTTCGATATCTCGAAAACCACTGAAGATATCGACTCTGGACTAATTTCATTTTAAAGATAATACAATGAAGAAGATCTGGAAGGAGTTTAAACAAATTCGGTCCAGTTGTTTTTTTTATAACAAAAAGAGTGTAAAATGAGTTGAGTAAAGAAGACATTTGAAATAGATTCTACTTATTAGATGATTAACATTTTTGACAACTCAGCTCAATATAATATGCTTCTTAATAACTTCATATGACTCTAAACAATTATGTATTGTTTATAACAATTTAAATATATTATAAACAATTTAAAATGGTTTTAATTTATTGAATTATTATGACTATGATTATATTCGATAAATATCAATAAAATATTGTTATAAATAACTTGATGTGATTAAACAATTGTTTATTGTTTATAACAATAGTAATTTTTTATAAACAAAAAAACTAAAAGATGACAAAATTACGGATTTTAATGAATGGGAAGTTTGTCGTCAGGGCACCAACTAAGCCCAGACCAATTTTTTAATAATAAATAACAATTTGAAAGAAAGAATTAAGTCTTGATTTTTTCTCTTTATTTACTGTGTAATAAATATTTATTAAGTTTAGACGTGTTTTGATTAATAACAAAGTAAAGCCAAAAATGATGTACATTATTCAGACAAGCACTAATTGATACTGAATTATAAATTATCAGCTGGAAGGAAAACATAACATCCAAGAGACTAAAAATTAATCAAACTTTTTGTTAAATTAAAACTTGTAGCGTCTTAATCTTTCTTGAACTTCAACAACGATTTCATTTTCTCTAGAATATTTCATAAAAAATGTCTATTGATACTGATGATTTTCTTATTTCATTTTGGTAATCTAATACTATCACGGTCTCCTCTTTTTTTAGCGCTAGAAAATTGAAAAATCAACATTTACGTGTGTGTGTGTGTTTTTCTTTTAAATCTTCGTTTTTACGGTCGATTTACGAAAAAAATTACGGAAATAAAAAAAAAATGAAAACTTTTCAGAGCTTTAGATGTTCACTCATTCACGTATATTTGGTGATAACTTTTTTATAAGTAATTAAATGAAATTTTTATATTTTTTTCTTAATCTACACAAAAAAGAACCAATCAAATAAAAATTTACACAAAAACATTAATTTCTCTTTTGTTTTTTTCAGCTTAAATGTTTTCATCGTAGAGTAATGATATTATTTTATATTGCAATAAAAACTGTAGTGTGTTTATATTATTTAAAAATAAAAGTTTGAAGAAAAATGATGATACTTGAAGTTTTACGTAAAGAATTCAAAATGATTAATTACAATAATAAAAGGAAAGGGTTTCTGAAATCAGAATGGCAAAAGGAGTGTACAAAGTTTCGAGTTCTTAGGCACGCGCTCTTGTTGGACAGAATACAGGATGAGATTGCGGTTAAAAATTGTATGGTATTACTTTAAATCTACCCTTTTTGTTCTTTCACAAGTCTCAGTTCTCTGTTTTCTTGATGATACAATTAAGTTCTAAGATCAGATTTTCTTACGCAGAAAATTATCCGGTATTTTTCATTGAGTTATAGACGTGGAAAATAATAATAAAAAAAAAATAATAATAATAATAATAATAAATAAGCAACCCCTAGTAGTATTACTTGAACTAAAAATAAGTTTGATATAATTTAAAGTTGCTGAGAATAAATTTAAAAATAAAAATAAATAAATAAAGACATAAAATAAAAAAATAAACAAAACTCAATTGACTTCTGAATAATACTTTTGGTGATTTAAAATTTTTCCTCTTGTTTTACACTCTACTGAGCACCCTTTAGACAGCCGATCTAAATCAAGTCAGTGATTATTTTCTTCGAGAAGCCATTTTTAATTTTGAGCATAAATAATATTTTATTGTTTGCAGATGTAAATTACTAGCGTAAATAATAATTAAGAATACTAGTATTTTGTAGGGTTGGTTGTTTATTAAAATTAAAGAGCAAAGGAATAAATAAAAAATAACAAGGGTGAATGAAGTAAACTGAGAGGGTGGTAAGGGGTGACACGAAACGATCGAGAATATTTCACATGCAGGGGGCTATTTTGCTAGGCTCCAGCAATATTATTACCATATTTTTCACATAATGCGCCTGTGGTGTATGTCTCTTATTTCATATAACATCTCCTTTCTTTGCTCTCATCTTTATCTTTTTTAAGACACAGACTTACAATGCATTCCAACCTTTTATCATTCATTGTGCAATTTTTTTTTTATTTTTATCACGTGACTTATTACACTTGAAAACCACTATCCCGAGTAGCAAAATTTCGTCTGTTTTATGTCTAAAATGGATGATTTTACCTGTTTTACTCCGAAATTAGTTGGATTTTTTCCTTGATTGTGGATCTACTACTGTGTTTATCCCTTAAGCTTTAATTCATTTGATTTTGTCCTCATCTTCATCTGTTTTACTACTCTTGTTTCAATTCAATCTCATTTTCTCCTTTTTGTCATATATATATAATCGAATGTCTAACTTAAGAGTTAAATCTAACAACGGTATTTTTAAAGTCTAAGTGGCGTAGTGGTAACATGTTGGACTTAAGATTCTAAGGGTCGCAAGTTCGAATCCAGATAAAAAAAAAATACTTTGTGTCACTTTTCTCAATATTCTTCTCCATGATTTTATGAGCATGGCCTTTCTGATGAGTGTAAGTAGAAGAAGCAGCACAATTAAAAGAGAATCGTAGGTTAAATTAATATAAATCTTGAGATAAAGTCATACTATGAAACAAATAAGCAAATATTGATAATAATTTTTATAATAATTTCGTTATTAGTATTGACTACTGCTATTTTTCATTATATTTTATTTTTTAAATTATTTATTAATTTTTTATTAAATGTAGTTTTATATTTAATAGATGCATTTGTACATAATAAATCAATGTACTACTCATAGATTTATTTAACGTTAATTTGTCAGTTCGAAGGACAAAAACATACGAAAAAAAGATCTGTTTTTTGTTTATTATTGAAAATCGCGGAGAAAAATAGACTTAAATATTCCATGGTATCAGAAATAAAACAGGAGTTTGGATTTCTTTAAATAAAAATTAATAATTAAAAAGTAAACTGTTATTTTTAAACAATACGGTAAAAAAAAAAATCTAAATTGACATTCAAATGTGAAATATGAAAAACGATACCTCCAATTAACTCAATGTTTACTCAAACGGAGTAAACTCATGTAGGCAGAGAAGTAAATGAATTATGAGTCAACTACTTCTTGCACACCCTTCAGACCTTATTTTACCCGAATGCGAATGCTGTATACTTAGACGCTCTATTTTGTGTTTTATGCGACAGCCGCACCCTGTAAACACTCCTGGACGTTTATTCTACTACGACCTACTTTTACTCGTCTCACCAAGTCGCCGAAAAAAAAAACATACACACACACAGGTTTGACTTCTTTTACTTAACATCATTCACGATGATAACAACACTACATACTAAATATTTTCCATAAAAAAAAAAAATGTCAGACAAATGCAAGTTGTTGTTGCACAATCAGTGTTTTATCTTGCTAGTATACACAATAATCTTGATGTGAAAGAGGAATTTTTTTAAGAAGTTTTGTTTAAATGTTTGTGATAAAGAGACAAACACTAAGGTGATTTTTAAAGTGTTTCATTTTTTTGAAATACAAACTACTAAAAAGTAGAAAAATAAATTGTTAAAATCATCGGAGAGTAAAAGCATAAAAATACGATTGCTATTAAATAAATTTGGCTTTGAAAGAAACGAGGAGTTACTAGTATTTCTAACTTACCTATTCATGTGTAGATTTCGTAAAATTATGACCGATAAAGAAACAAATTTGAAATTCCTGTATAACCACGGCGTTACAGTGTTATTCAACTTGTAGTCGGATTCCCGTGGTGAAATCAACCCCTTTTCAGTCTTTCTTTTCTCTGGCTATTTTCAGCCCCTAACTTCTTTTTCGTATTGAAAAACATTCTCATATATGGTAATAAACAAGGTCGAATTATTCTCGAGGGTTAAATCGAATTTTTTTCGTCTTATATTCAATTTAATGCCCACATACAAGACATGACATTAAAGCAATTATTCGAGCAATAATTTAAGGTAACATTCGGGGATATTATACTTGAAAATGGACGGTAATAGTTTGAAAATTTCATTGAATATTGATTTATGAATGATATTAAATAATAACTTGAACGAAAAATAATCTTGATCCTGTGATTTTTATTTTCACTTGTCGCTTACCTAATCATTCAAAATGAAGATTCTTGAATTGGCCAAAATATTCCTTGGAAGAAAAAGCTCACCTGTAATTAAAAAAATATTTATTAATATTTAATAAAGCATTACTGTTATTACTATTATTATTATTTTTAAATAAAAAGATATAATACATCAAATATGAAAATATTTTATGTCAACTACAGAAGTCAATTGTCATTTTTCTTGTGAATAATATTTTATTCTTCTTCTTCAAAAGCAAATTCAGGCGTAAAAGAATAAAGAAAGAAAGTCATTTGTCACATACATCTTTGTTTTTTATCATTATTTTTTTTTTTTTTTTTATCTATTCTGATTTTCTTTATCAGCTAGTGCTTGAATAAGTCAAAGCAGCAGTTTGTATGCAAGGACAGAGTCCACTTGAAGTGGATATTTTTTTTTTTTTTTTTCAAATATCACTCGCACAACTTAGACATATTGATTTAAATTTAAGGCACCAATGGATGTTATTTTTTATCTTTATTAGATTTATGTAGACACATTAAGTTAAGGTTCTTGGACGTGCTTGGAGTAAACTTGGCAATGATTATTGACAAAAAAAAAGGAATATTTAAAGAGAGAATATTTTATTATTGATTTTTATTTTTGTTAAAAAAATGATTATTATTTAAATAGAATTAAAAAGATGTCATGAAGAGTATAATAAATCTTTCAAGTACAGTAGAAAGTGAAACAATGAAAATTATAGACGAAATAATTAATATAACAATTATACATGTGGGAAATTTCATAGGTAAAAATGTAAATTAATGGAGACGTAACGAGTGGGCGTAGTAGTAGGCTAATGCGTGAAATAAATCTCGAGTAATAGTAAGTAATTTGGTCTATAAGTCGATAACAAATTGGGTTTGCAAACGGCAGTCCGGCTGGGTTGTAATGGCAGGCAACTGACCGGATCCATCCCCCTTTAGTTCCTTCTTCCCCTTCTTCTATTCTCCACAATCTCCCTTGTACACCCTCCTCACTGTCATATTCATATTTCACAGACTTGTAATATACGAAAGTTTTGTTTAAGCCATAAAGACAAGGTGACCGTGAGTCGCGACTACCGATAGAGTGCAAGCGAGAGAAAATGGAAGGGATGCTTACTACTACCCTCTACTATACCCTTTGCTGGACGCTCAGAGTAAGAAATAATTCACGTTTCAGACTTTGCTTTCTCTTTTTTACTTATATATATTTTTTTCGGTGATTTTCAGTGACAATAAAAAATCACCAAGTGTTATTTCTGTTTCAACTTATTTATCACATAAAATTCAATAATCTCTAAGGGTTGAAATATTATTTCCAAAAGAAAAATCATTAGAAAGTTTTAGATTTAGTGATTGATATTTAATGTTAGAGAGGAAAAAATAAACCAGTTTAAAAAATAAAAATAATAATTCATATTCACAAAAAGGAATGGTGTGATAATCGTGAGCAATTTACCCTTGAAAGGTCAGGGAGCTGACTCTTTTGCATAGCGACCGACACCTTGCGTGTCCATTAGGCAAGCAAAGGGATGAAAAGGGGGTGGTAAAAGGTGTGAACCGTAAACGCGCCACGTGCGGCAAATGGAAATGGACCAAATATCATTTCAAATACTCGATCGTGTGAGTATCGATATACGACACAATCCTCTTTTCCATCTACGACCTTCACCCCTGCTCTTTTTTCATCACCCTTACATAGCATCTCGTTTTAAACTGCACAATTCACCCTCGTTGCTTTTTTCACTTTAGAAATCCATTCTAGACACCCGACATATTCCATAAAAATTGAAAAATCCACAAATTTTCACTTACTTCATTATTTTTATTTTTTTTTTATATACATATTGTAAAATAAATATGTCTCCATCTGTATTTTAATTGACAAATGACTGAACTTGTTGTTAGCAATACTTTACTGATTTGTTCACTGCAAATCCAAGTTGTAGACACTTTTAACACACTAAGACTCTTCAATGTTAAATGCCGTAAACAAACTATAGATTTTTTATACACTATGAAAATCATTCATAGTTTATTAATGGGTATTTTACGTTAAACACACTTAATGAGTGTTATTTTAACACGTTTGTGTTATTTTCAGTGTTTATGTTTAGTTTTTGACTAAGACTTGAGTTGACCAGACGTTTTCCTTGTCAAATAGATATTTCAATTGATTCAATAAACCTTTTAATTGATTTATCATTCTTTTCTGAGTTATTATTTCGTTATATTTACCAATATAATTGTATGCTTCCATCTGTAGTTTAAATGATAAAATGTGTTGTTAGCAACGCTTAACTAATTTTTTAAAATTAGTTTATAATTAAGGGTGAGTTTCACCGATAGCAATTTGCTATTGTATACCAACTTAAAAATTTAAAAAATAAAATCAATTATTATTCATGCTATTTGGCAAGCTTTTAGCCAATTAATTTATGTAATTTACAAGAAATTTTAACATAATTGACTGGCATTAATTATTTTCTAATCGTGTAAACAAGACTACAGTTGAATAGGTAATTGTTTTATATAAATACTTTTTCTTTTTATGATAAAAAAGATGAGATTTAAATCTATTAATATATTAATGAGCTAATTATTAAATTATTATGTCATTTACTCGCCAGGTAGCATCAAAGGCAATTTCTTTTTTTTAAATTTTCCAATTTTAGGTTGATATACAATTGCAATTTGCTGTTGGTGGAACTCGCCCTAAGACTACGGTATCGAATATTGATGTCATTAGTTTGGTATAGAAAAGTATAGGGAAATTGTATGTATCACCTTTAAAAAATTAAGCAGCATTAATGTCAATTACTGTAAACCACATTAAAGGTCTTTCTTGATTATAAAAATCTTTGCTGTCATTTTAATAAGCTTTTCTTTCATTTTATATCATTCTTAAGCTATTATTTCATCTTCATTTTACAATATATTTTCTATTATTAAATAAATACACTTGATAAATGTTACTTTATTTCATTCAACTGAAAATCAACATTTCTGTGTAAAACGTCTCTTAAATATTATTCCAAGACAAATAATGAATTCAAAAATGCATTAAATCATCCATTTATCGAAATATATCCATTAGTTTTTCCATTCATTTATCCCATAGATGAAGGGGTAGAAATGGAATAGCACCACACTGTTGGACTGAGAGCATAAGTGCTTCTAGCTAAACAAATATGTACTCACATACTCATTCACCTATTCTGCCAGTCAGTTTTATCTACACTATACGACCCTTTTAAAGATTTTACTTCTATACTGTCTTTTTGCTGTAAACCACCTACTATTCTATTTTTAATGCCCTACTTCTTACTAAAACAATCCAATACAATTGATACTTCACAAGATGAACATATATAATCAATTTCAATATTTTTCATTGTCTCAGTCTTTATGCAAATGAAAAAAAATAAAAAAAATTCCGCCGTTAAATTTAGATGTCTAGAGAGACCGACTGTGTATTGATATTAAGCTAGATGTCTCCTGAGCGATGTAATATATCATGATATATACTGCTGAAGTTAAAAAAAAAAAAGAGAATATCTATGGCTGAAGAAGTAGAGGACTCGTCTCATAAAGTATTGGATGATTTGTCATAGCAGTTTGTGATGCTAGAGAGAAAGACTAATCCTTCAAATACCTACAGACTACAGTACTATCATCAACCCCTCTTTCAATGTATCTCACTCATTTTTTGTGTCTTTAAAATAGTCTTTTAACTGTTATTTTAATACTCACATCAGTGGGTAAAGTTTTTCTTTTTTTTTTTTTTTAATAGAATACATGAAAATTGATTAAATCATCATGACATTTTTTTCTACTTCAAATTAAATGTTAACTACGACAGATGATCGCGTGTTAACGATACCCTTTACTTGGACGTATTACATGACTGTTTCGTGCGTAGTGGCGCACGACAGCCACGCGACTGCTGGGAAATACAGGGGTTAGCTTTGGATATTTCAAGCTCTCTCTTTCCTGTATGTCCTTGTTCCTCTTACTCGTTCAAGTTTCAAGCTTTTACTAGAGTAGTCTCCCATGCCCCACCGACGGAACGATGCCAAGCGTCGGCGCCCAAACGACGATACACCATACAAAACTAGGCTATCTCATCCAATTCTCTGGAGCTTTTCATCAGTGCGTGCGACGCGTTTCATTTGAAAGCACGCACCATGTTTCATTCACTTTTTATTCACTTGTATACCATTATTTTGTTTATTCTTTTTTTCTTTTTCTTGTAAATAAATAAAATTTCAGTCATCTTTTACTGCGATGGGGCTTGTAAAATACTCACCTCTGAATATAATATCAACTTTATTGTTTATTTATTTAAATTATTAAATTATTTTTTATTGCACTTGCACTATTTATTCATTATTTATTATTATACACTATTAAATGATAATATTATATACTATGGAAAACTTTCACTTTTTTCTTTTAAATAAAAAAAATAAATAAAAATGTGTATTTATTTATCCATTTATTTATTGTTATTGATGAAAATAATTAATGCACTCACTATTAGGATTCACAATAATAATAAAAAAAAAAAAAATACACTTAAAATTAAACTAGTGTAATTTGTCGTAGGGATTTATTTAATTTATTTTTTTTTATTAAAAAAACATTATTCAACTTTTATAAACACATTTATTAAACAATTCACTGATTGTAGAGATTGCAACAAAACAGTATCACTATTGTATATCACTATTCACTTGCTTGTTAATAATTTCACAAAATGTTAAATATTTGATTGATGTTAAATAAATAAATTCACTTGGCTATAATAAAAATAATATTAATAAATAATTAACATTATATTGAATCAATAAAATAATTAACTACAACAACAATAATAAACAATTATTTGGGTAACATCATCACAATATAAATATAATAATAAACAGAGTAAAGTAACTTGTCTTGTTTATTCCTCAACGTTCGATGCAACGAATGATCATGATGGTAGCAACATATTAAAAAGTGGGAGAAACATAAAAATGAATGCAAAAGTGTGAGAGACAATGAGTAAAGTGAGATAGATAAGGGAAAGAAAGAGAGTGACAGAGAGTGATAGAGGGGGTGGGTGGTGAAGTAGTAAGTGGGGAGGTATAAGAAAAGTGAGAAGGATAGAAGTTTTGAGTAAAAGCCCCATCCCCCAAAGTAGAAAAGTCATTCTGTTACATATATGTATATTCTTAGGTCGCTTATATACTTGAGCCTATGAATGGGTGTGTGCTTTTCAGTGTATAAGTAAGTGTGTGTGTGTGTGTGTGTGTGAAAAGATAAAATGAGTCTGAGGGAGACGTACCAAGTGAGAAAGCAGTAAGTCAGTAAGGGTTGCGGCTTGGTCGTAGCTGGTGCTGATCCCTCGTGTGATATTGTCGTGTCGACGACGTTTAGGATGCTAACTCGTATTCAGCGGTCCGGCGTTTGGCCCCGGGGCCTTTAGTTGGAGAAGGGCGACTTGCTGTGTTGTGTCGGATGCTACCGGGTACCGAGTACTTGTTGTTGAGATGCCAAGGGGGATGCAGAGAAGCAAAAGGGTAGAAGAGGGGTAGTGGAGGAAAATCCAAAGGTAGGGTAAGGTAAAGAGACAGAGAAAGCTTTACAGCAAGCTGTACTATCAAGCAAGAAGGGGGTGGTGGCTTCTCAAATGGCCTTGCGCGCTAGGCAAGCCTAGTTGAGAGAAGAAGGAGAATACTGGAAGAGAGGTGGGCTCTGTACGCCTCTAAACACCCTGTGACGATGCGCGAAACACAACTGGGTCGTTTGCCAAAATGTCATTGTACGAGACTACCACTTTATCAAGTAGATACGGTCGCGTACTAGTCAGACAGAACCGACTGGTGATGCGCTGCTGTGGAGATAACGCGTCAGACTGCTTCTATTTTCGTTACCACCGTTAAGAAAATAATGCAATACTTAACGCAACAATGTAGGCAACGTAGTGGGGACATATTATATATATATACATATATACATAGATATACGATAAAGGGTAAAAGCAACCCCACCATCCTTAACAAGACTCTTCTCGTTGCATGCTTTGGTCGCGCTTGCAGCTACTATTATGTCACAGGAGCAACAAAGGTAGAGATATAGGGGCGGGTGTTGTATGGTGGAGGTGGATAGGCGGCGCACCAGACTGCGTGGGGCGGCTTCAAGCGCATTTATCTGTATACATAGGTTTTGATACATAAAGTAGTATACAGAGGTTGACAAAAACTTGCTCTTCCAGCACCAAGGTGATGCTCATGACAAGACGAATTCATACACTTTTCTTCTCTTCACTTTTATAGCCTCACTAATTTTGTACTCAAAAAGACAAAAAACCATTCGTTATCAACAATATCCTCTAACTAAATAAATAAACAAATGAATAAATAACATTTTCATCAATGTAAAATGTTTAAAAAATTATTCTAGATATTGAAAGACATTTTTCAAGTAACTCTGCTAAAATTTTTTCGGCAATAAATAACTCAATAGTGTTGATAATATTGATAAGCCATGTAGACGATAAAAGTAAGAAATAAATAGTATCATTTGGTAGAGTGGACCATAGCCAAAGGATTGAAGTTGTTAGAGGTGACGTACTTGGATATATGATAATGTATATCCACACGTTATACATTGCATGATTTTATGTAATATATACACCTATGTGTATATAGATATATACTGAAACGCAGTAGCATTATAGCTTTCATCCCTCTACATGCACCAAGGGGTGGCCTCAACGCTCGGCCAATAAGAAGTCTCGACGACACAGAGACAATTCAAATGCGGCCCAATAACAAACGTCTTTTGTTGTTACAGTAAACTTTCTTCTGTGGCCTTTCGCACTCCAATGTTTGTGTGCCTACCTCTCTCGATACCACCTACTACCTCCTCTTCTATTCTATCGCGCAGCCTCCCTTTTTTTTTTTTTTTTTCGTTTATTTTCGTTCTTGATGCTTACTTTGCCACTCCTTTCTCTTCTCTTTCCTTTTTCACCAGTACTACAGTCTATTATTTTTCTTTTTATCTTTTATCTTCTGCATTTTACTCTTTACTCCTCCTCGTAACCCTCTCTTGCTAAGCGTCAACACATTAAAATAACCTACGTAATGCTGAATACTATCTTTCTACATCAAAAAAAGGATTATTTCGATTTTATTAATTAAGAATATTTAATAGAAATGTTTTTTCTTATGAATTTAATAAAACCAGGCATATTGATACAATATAATATTAAAATTGATCAGTTAAATTCCTGGAGGCCTGCACTATAAATTTTAGTGTTTTATTTTGAAACATTAAAAGTGTTTTAATATGATGTCACCTATTTAATTAAAATTGTCTCGTTTTTAAGAGTTTAAAGATCGAGACAATGTTAATCAAATGGGTGACATTATATTAAAACACTTTTGATGTTTCAAAATAAAACACAATTTACAGTATACAGAGAACTGAAAAAATCTTTTCAGTTTTGAATTTTTTGTTTACAAAAATGTTCTGAATTCTGAAATATTTATGTGATACAATTATTATACCACTATTATAGAAATTTAAACGTCCAGTTTTGTGAAGTAAAATAAAGTCTATGATTTCCCGTAAGGACACTGCAAATTATAGTGTTTAATATGTGTTTTATATTCAAACACAATAATATTTGATTTTAAAACTTTTCATTGTTTTACAGATGTAGACGTTTTAGAATAATATATGATTTAAGGGTGACTCTCAAACATCATGACGTTTTAAAAAGAAACATTTACAATTAAACCATTAACAGTAGACTACAAGTCTGAAATCACTAAAAGTGGTTTAAAATAAAACATTTGTAAAACACTACAATTTAAAGTGGATCAATGGTGAAGGCAAAAATTTTGAAAGATTACATTGAGAAAAATTGAAATAGTTACAGCTACTACTTTATTTGAAGTATCGGAAAGTAGTCACACTAATTAGTTTGTCTAGTTAAAATAACTACAGAGTAGTTGGTGGTACTAGAAATAGTAGTAGGACTAGTAGCAATGATTATTTTTGATAAAAAAAAATAACTATTTAAAATAGTTAAGTTAACTAGAAATTTCTCTGAGTGTAATATCTTTTTTTTCAGTTCTCTGTACACTGTAAATACCATGATTTCACAAACGTGTTAAAATAACACACACAAAGTGTGTTCAATGTAAAATGTCCATTAACAAACTATGCATTATTTAATTCAATACGTCAAGTGTTAAAAGAAAAAGAATTTTTATGAGTTTGAAATAAAAAAAAAAAAAATTGTTTTCTTCTTGAAGATTATATCGAAGATATTGAATAAATTAAGTCATGATGCAATGACATTTGTTGAAATTAGCCACGTGCAGGTAATTTTATACAAGCCAAGGAATTTTATATCTCAAAACTGTCGCTTAAAGAGTGGAAGAGTGTAAAAGACTCTTGACGGGGTAGATCTAAGAAAGAAAAAGGGGAAAGACGACGCGGTGGCAAAATTGAAATTTCTCTGCTCGAGTGGCGACGCAGCAACTCATAAAAAGTTTAAACGTTTCACTCGGGTGTACGAGCGTTACCTCCTAGCCTTTTTTTCCAATATAAACTCTCTTCTCCTTGCGTCTTGGCGATTGACTCGATTCACTTCTGCAAAACCAACCCTCGAAAAAAAAAAAAAGAAGCCACTATACTCTCGTTGTCTTTGTCTATACCCTCGCTTGATTCTCTCAATTCTTGTGTGCTGTTACCCCTCGGGATGCTTACGGCTGGCAACTTTTGCCCCGCGAGAAATTAGAGGCTTACTTTGCCTCTATCCTCAAACCCTCGCTAACTATACCCAAAGCATTGTGAAAGGGTGTGCAGACGATATTCCATCGCGGTGAACAACGCTGACTCTTGTTTGCCGATATGCTGATGTAATTATTGTAGTGGCCCACTCTTACGATTAAGAGTATATATTGCACTAACTTAGCCATCTCCAGTCCTCTTTTTTTCTTGAATAAAAAAAAAAAAAAATCAATAATATCAACAACCGAAAATTTGAATGGCTGAGCCGAATTTGCCCCGTGGGGTAAAAATTATGTAGCAGTGTACGGTAATGTTTACATTATTTCAATAATTACTTGCCAATAGACTTAAATTTACCCTTTAACTCAAGCAGAAAATTATCAGGGCTGAGCTTAACGGTCATGTCAGGATTGCTGAAGGTTTTAGAGAGCCTTTATCAGAAATGTAACATCTTCAAATATCAGATCTTGATAGAACTAATCTTTGAGACTTGTGAATTAAAATTTTGACATGATTCAATACGAAAACACTTCAAAAAGGGTCATTTTTCTAAAAGAAAACTGGCAATGAATATTTTCATTACAGACCTAGGACTTACTTTGAAGTCTTTAACAAAGCCTACCAAGTCCTAATGGTAACCAGACAGGTCAATGGAAATAGAAAGTTTATCATGTAGCCACAAAGTCCATCTAGATTGATTTTTTTTATTAATATTCAAAATTTACCCCACATGACAATAATTTTACCTCAATAAGTATATCTGGGTAATATTCTGAAAACATCAACCGAATTTATTGACAAAAATAATCGTAAAAATCCTTTTGTCTAAAAAAAAAAACATTTTCACGGAATGATGAAATGTGTACCTGTCTTTTGGATGCTGGAACGAGTCCAGTGGATGCGTCCCGGGGGTGTTAGAGTCGATATCTTGCCGTCTCCGTGTCACGGAAGAGTAGAGAAGGAGTCTATAGGGAGTGAGGATGGATGGAGGGATGGATTGGACGTGCACACAGGATTGGAATGGTAGCAAGAGATGGTTCAACGGAGTGTGCAGGGGTGTGCGATCTCCAAAAGGGTGGGTAGCAGAAGGTGGGAGGCATGATTAGCATTACACTCTGAGCCTCGATGATCAATAGTGGAAACGTCTCTCCCTTCATTTTCATTCTCTCGCTGTGTTAGCCTTATCTCCCACTCCCTTACCTCCATCCTACCACCCTAAGCCACCCTCTCGCCATCGGATATGCGCGAATGTCTCACCCTTCGTTTCTCTACGTCGGCGATCTCATAATGTCGCTATCCCTAGCCTTCTCAAGCTCCCTCTCCCATTCCTTTATATATCTATATCCGAAACTTGAACTTTTTTTTAGCCTTTTCTGTCTACGTCCAGGACCTTGGTGAACTGCATTTCTCATGTCTAGGACCAGACTTCTAACCCAATGTATAATGATGTTATGATACATTGAAGGATTATTTCCGAGGACTGGAAATGCCTTTATGTTTGATCGTGGAATTACATCATCGTAAAACCGGAATTCCTCATCGTTTGTAAAGCTACCTACCGGATGACACGGTTCAATGAGAAATAACATACACATTTGTGCTATAAATTGTAAAATAAATATATGTCTTCATCTTTGACTTATTTGACAAAGGATTGATTTTTTAACAATACACTGCATAATAAAAATTACTAGGCAGTTTAGTTATTTTTACCCTCACACTGCATCGTCATCAAATTACATTTTTTTGCATGTAGTATTTGACTAAGACTAGTGTAGACCAGACATCTTTCTGAATCTGTCATCATTTATTTATCTTGGTTTTATTAAACATTAAGACTTCATTTTGCTTTATTTTACAATATTGTCTATCAATATTGTATTAAAATCGTTAAATTGACGATTTAGAACTTATGATGAGGCATTTGTTATTCTATCAATGATAAAACAATGATTGTAAATGAAAATAGAAGAAGATAAAAACTAAAAGGTTGTGAAGAAAAGGATCTTGAGGTTGATGTCGGCACAACCAAATAGTAGGTTTGTTGACTTTGATTAAATATTAGATGGCAATGGTAAATATCTACTAAGATTACTTTAACTTTAAGAAATGGCTTTTTTATCATTAAAACCTGATAGTCTGAAGTTGATGATTAAAAATAAAATTATCAATATTAATAATAATAATAATAATAATAATTATTATTATTATTATTAAAAATGAGTAGTTAATTGTTAAGATTTACGTTTTTTGTGCTTTAATTGTAATTTAAATTTATCTTAAAAGTTCTTAAAAAATATCACACTTGAAAAAATCTCGATCTTGAAATGATAATTGACTTCTTCTCCACGAAAGAATTCGCAATTATGACCAATGATTATGCCGAGACAATTACCGCGTGAGAATATCGACTGTCCGCCATTTCCTGCCTCTTTAACAGTTTCTTTTATCGGATCCCTTAGTAACTATACCTTTCTCTCGCTTCATTTGACAAGCTTGAATTTTTTTACAATTTCTTCTTTTCCTTACGACCATTTTTTTTCAACTCTATTGCCCTCTTTCTCTTTTCAGTTACCTTTTTATTATTATTTTCTTTTTTACAATCTCTTGTACGAGGCACAAAGTGTCGATTTGTCGGGTTTTCTTAATGGGTAGCAGTCCACTTGTCCTTATTGCGGGCTTAATTACTGTCTGACTTGGCAAAGTTATAATGACCAACAAGGGGCTAGGTTGAGGGTTTGTCTTAAAAAAATCGTCGTCGTTTTATGAGCACTATTTCTTTTTTTTTTTTTTTAGTTACAATGAATACATTATTAGTCATCCATTACATTGCCAATATGAAATACCACAAATCATCAATAAATAAAATAATATTTATCTTTAATTTATCAATCAATTTAATGATCAGTTAGTAATAATGTTTTTTTATTATTACCCACTTTTGATATCAATTTTTTATCTGATAAAAGTAATGAATAAATAAATAAATAAATATTATCAAAGAATGTTTAATAAATACAAAGAGGTGGAATTATTATGAGTATTATGTGAAGAAAGGAAAAATAATATTGATAGTGCTTAAAACATTCCTCGATAGACAAGAATTGAAAATTGACATTAATTCGACCTCAATATTTATGTATTTAACAAATGTGCTGAAATTAATGTTAAATTTAAACTCTTTTCTATCTGAGGAAAAACAGTTGAGTATATAAAAAGAATTAGTGTATGCAATTTAGATTAAAAATAGAGTCTTATAAATCAAAAACATGCTGTAGCATAGAAATATCATTAGAGTAAGAATCGGCTTTTCTGTGTGCCTAAACAATATCTTGCGGCGAATGTTGGGAACATCTATTGGGCCATTACCAACCGTAGCTGACCATTTGGCTTGAACAGTGCGAACGTCAGCAGTCTGAAGATCTCACCCTACAATCATTTCTTTCTCTATCTTTTCCTATTCCCAAGGCCACCCTCGTTCAACTTCTACGACTGCTGTCGATTTTTTTTCGGCTATTTTACTATTACTTTCCCTCGACAACAATTACCTCCAGTGTATCAACAACAATTAAAGACCATTAAGTATTTTTTATCACGGAAATCGTAATGTATTTATCTGAAATTACCATAAGAAAAATAAACTCCAATGTTTCCGAGTTCGTGATATCATGTCGTATTTATTTTCACGCGATTAAATGATATAGACATCGATTTAATCTTGACAGTAAGTAGTAAAAAAAAAAAAAAGAGAAAAAACAAAATAGAAGAAAAACCTTAGTATGAAGCAGGAAATTGCATTTGATTCCCGCGAAAGTTTTAAAAGATCCCGCGATGTGATTTCTATAGGGGTGAAAGTGGGTGCAAGCAGCTTTCGCGTATCCAACCCGAAAGTTTCAAGATCAGTCGGTACGATAGTCACGATGATATACGAGCGTCGATAGAAGAACGAGAGGCCTCAAGACATTGAGCCTCACCCTTAACGTAAACTTTAGATGTACCGATCGATGCCTGTCTAATTCATTTTTTTTTTTTTCTTATTCAACTCGTACTATTACTCGTGAAAACCACTCTGAAATTTCTCTATTGGCTATACTACACCAAATCACGCAAATTAGTTACATCAAGATTATTTAAATTGTAGAAAAAATATTTTTTATTTGTTTAATTGAATTTAATATTTACTATTCATTTATTAACTTCTCAGTGGAAGGTTATTGTAATGAATTCGGTTTTGCGAATCCTGAATTTTGACAAATCTCCACATTTCAAGCTCCCTAAAGTCGAATACAATAGTTTTCAAAAGTAGTGTTTTACTTTAATGCACTTAAAGTGTTTTAAAATGACGTCAATTATTTGATTAACATTATAGTAATTTTTTAAACACTTCTAAACGCATTAAAAGTGACTTCAATGCTAATCAAATGGGTGACGTCATTTTAAAACACTTTAAGTACATTAAAATGAAACACTTCCAAATTTGAGACTCACAGTGAACTGATTACGTTTTCAACAAAATCGGCCCAGCCATGTTTTACGCAGAAAAATGGTAAACTTGCTAAATCTTATCATTCTTTCCACTGGGAAGTTAGTACACTGTAAATCGAACGTGTGTTAAAAAACACACCTTATGTATGTTCCATATTAAATTGCTATACACAAACTATAGAGCCTTGTAGTCATTTTTAACACACTTCAAGGTGTGTTAAAATCTATAGTTTGTTTATGGAGTTTAACATTGAACACGTGTAGATATATTTATTGTAACACACTTTTGATTTACAGTGTAGTGCAGACATTTCGGGTCGCACTCAGACCACTAGAGAGTACTGATATTTATTTCATTTTCATACAAACAAAATGTCTAGATAAAAAAAATATTTCCTTCAATTGAATTATTTTTAATTTAATTAAATTGAAAGTTTTGAATATTTTTCAGTGTAAGGCAATGAAGAAAAAGGATTAGAAACAATGAAAATACTCTTCATTTTAATCTAGTGTCTTCCAAAAATTGATTGACAAATGAAAAATAAATGAGTAAAATACAATTAGATTGTTTCGTAGAGAATAGTGACCTCGTGAAAGTTAGATTGTCCTTTATATTATAAGCGACCATCTCCCATGATACTACCCCTAGCATTTGCTTGAAACATTGCGTGAAATAACGTTAAATATTTACTCGAGAGACAATTGTTCCAACCCCTCTTTCAACGATAAACATCATTATATAATGTCGATAAGCTTCCACTTTTACCCTCATTTTGACCAGGCAGTAAGATATTTTAATGCTCTCACACGTAACATTAAGACATTGGGGTAAAGATGGATCATCCTCCTGTCAACTGATCTATAGATCAACTCCATTGACCGTACTTTAACCTTCCGTGCTTTGTAATATTACACATGCACACTATACACATAGATATAGGTATACATAAAATACTGTAGATAGCCGTTTTACCACTTTGTGAGAAGTGAAACTCATCCCTAGTATCCCTTATACCCGTATCTGCGATTATATTTCAATTAAATCCGGCGTTTGTTTTAGTCTCGCTTGGGAGGATTTTCATTCGCGAAACAGATATTCTCGTCGTTTCTTTCTCTCTCTTCCAAAAGCTTACACATGGGAAAAGGGATGAAAATGTAACTGATGAATTTCAAACCCCAAGAAAATTCTGTATTGAATAAATAAAGAAATTTTGTTTATCTTTACATTATATTATTATTCATTTTTTTTATTCATAGGTGAAATTGAAGTTAAGTACATAAGTATTTATTAATAAATTTTAATTAGTCTGTCTTAAAAAAAGATTAATCTCAGAGAAACGTATAGTTGGATTTGCTATTGATAGTTTGAAGAAGGATTAAACTTTTTTCTGTCAAATGAGAAATGAATATAGGATTGTAAAATCAACTATGGGACTCAACTATTTATTTTTTAGAGTGTAGTCACAAACTTACTTCAAGAGGATTTTAATACGATATTTAAAAACTTTTAAAAAAACATTTGATTTGAGGTTGAGACTTGGTTTCAGAAAATTTTAATTAATTCTTAAAAACTCTAATATTAGACTATACTAGGCTTGTCAATAAATAAACTTATCATCTAGCCATGGTTGAGTACATAACCAATACTCGGCCAGTGTTTTTTATAATTAGAGAACCTGATTGTAAAAAATATGCAAGAGTTTTAAAACAGGACACGAAAGAATCTAAACTACTTGTCTAATTATTTTTCTACAATACTTCATGTTAATTACATTGAAGGAGAAGATAAAATAATGGATCCCTTTTTGTTTCTATTCATCATATTTTACTCGGTTAAATTATCACCAATCATCACTTTTCGAATTTTCTGAAGGATTCTTTACAGCATTTATGGAGTTTCGTCAAAACTAATTTTCTTTACACACAAATACGTGGTACACAAATTATTAAATTAATTAAATAAACAACGTGGTTGTTCAACGAATGGTTGAATTATTACTGAAATGTAATAATAGTGATTCTATCAAGAATTAATATGTAAATGATCATAAACTTCCAATTGGAAAGTGTATTGTAATGGAGTCGATTTTTGAAATTCGTAATTTAACCATATCTTTATGTTTTAAGACATTTGGAAGCATGTTAGAAGGTTTCAAAATCGATGTGTGTGTGTGTGTGCGTATGTGAGGTTTTTTTTCGTTTTCGATATCTCGAGAACCACTGAATATATCGACTCTTGACCAATTTCATTTTAAAGATAATACAATGAAGAAGATCTGGAAGGAGTTTAAACAAATTCGGTCCAGTTGTTTTTTTTATAACAAAAAGAGTGTAAAATGAATTGAGTAAAGAAGACATTTGAAATAGATTCTACTTATTAGATGATTAACATTATTGACAACTCAGCTCAATTTAATATGCTTCTTAATAACTTCATATGACTCTAAACAATTATGTATTGTTTATAACAATTTAAATATATTATAAACAATTTAAAATGGTTTTAATTTATTGAATTATTATGACTATGATTATATTCGATAAATATCAATAAAATATTGGGTAATTATATAGTATTACTCCGTCACTTTCGATTTAGTTAAAAATGGAGTATGTTGTACTTTCAATGATGCTGATCAAGAATATATATATATATTTATAGGGTGTGGAAACCAAAAATAAATACAGTTTTTTAATATTAAAAAATGAAATTTATTATTTCGAGAAATCATCAATTTCGATTAGAAATATTTTTGACATATTTTTAAGAAAAAATTTTATTCTTTCAAGTATATCTATAATTACGTTTAAACAAAAATTCTGCAATATATTTTCCTCTCCGCAAAATTGCTATATTGCTTCGATTCATACCCCCCACTCCCCGCTCTACTCACTTTGTTGCTCCTTTTTTTTTTTATCTATATAATACTTTTTTAATTATACAAGTGCATGTTGTATAATAAATTTCATCAATTACTATCGCAACAAATCATGTTCCAAAGAAATTGAATTTGAAATAATATCATGATTTTCAACACTTTAACATAAAAAATGGTTTCTGTACCCAACATACCTATATTTTTAACGAAATCGAAAGTGACGGAGTAATACTATATAATTACAAAATATTATTATAAATAACGTGATGTGATTAAACAATTGTTTATTGTTTATAACAATAGTAATTATTTATAAACAAAAAAGCTAAAGGTTGGCAAAATTACGGATTTTAATTAATAGGAAGTTCGTCGTCTGGAAACAAACTAAGCTTAGACCCATTTAATTAATTATATTTAATTGTTATCAAAGGATTATTTTTTATTTTTAATAATAAATGAATTGATTGAGAGAAATAATGGATTAGGAAAAAAGAAAGAATGATTATTTGAGTAGAAAAGAGCTTGGGATAGAAATGGAATGATTAATAGGTACATTAGATATTCGTCTTTGCGGCTTTATTTCTTGAATGAGTGAAACTAGACTGAAGTAAATATACACCACATATCATCCGTTCAAGTCTCATCAGACGTTGTTAAGAGTTGCCGTACGGCTGCCACGTGCAATCAGGACGACATTATTCCACAAGATCCCTCAGTGTTGCCATAGGCACATGCGACTAAAGGGGTTGTAAGGCGACGACACGATCACCACTGTCCCTCATTTACTCTTTCTATCTTACCCTACTGCTACCTACGTCCCTGTTCTACTTTAATTATTTACTACTTTTCGTCTAGAAACGCTACTTCAGCTATTACTCTTGCCCTTTCTCTTACACTCTCTTGTTTGACTTTGTCTCGAAACCCAGAAGACGTTACAATTCATCACGTACTCTTTTTTTTTTTTTTTTACATTTTAAACATCTACAGTATCTTAAAAATAAAATGATAAATCGAGTTATGAATTTTTTAGGGGAATTAAATATACAAAAAATCTATGTTGGATATCTTTTTGAATCTAATTTCATGTTAGATCAAATGAAATATTTAATTCATAATTAGTATGAGGTAAAAAGCAGTAAAAAATTAAACTTATCGTCGTAAAAGAATTAAAAATAAATAAGTAAATGAAAAAATCCTCCTTTTTTAATGTAATAATTATGTAATATATCAAAGCTTTTATGTTCACTGCCAAACACCTACTCTTGGATTAAAAATAATTTTATTCTTGATTATAATATCCTTAAATAAAACAATAACACTTATACAACATCACACAGTGGACTAGAGTGGTGCAGGATGGAGGCAAAATGAGGACAAAAATACCATCATCCTGCACTGAACAACATTTATAGATGTAGGAACAATATCATACCCTTCAGATCAGCTATCTGATTTTACTATAACAATATTCCACTTGCTCATGTGGTTAAGATAATCGTGACAGTTATCTAGATAGTTGTAACAGCTATCCAGTTGATTAGAGTAAGCATAAGGATTGCTGTGACATCAATTTACTTCAGCTATACTTTAGATTGATCCTAGATTTTTTTCTTTCAGTGTTACATCTATTTCTTTATTCGTATTATATTGCACAAGTATTATTGTTGTCTTTTGGGATATTATAGTCAAGAATAGAACTATTCTTTGTTACTCTGTACAGGAATCTTTATTTCTTAGTCACCTGAATATAACCTGACTCTACATGAACCCGAAAGGTAATTTTTATTCACCTAAATTTAATTTATTTAATTTTGTTGATAATTATCTTCTACATGAAAAGAAAAATTATCTGTAACAGCAACAGATTTACAGTTTGTTATTATTTTATAATTTTTTTTATATTGTTTTGATAGAAAAATTTTTAAGTGATCCAACTTTTGTCTGTAATAATAACAAGAGAAAGTGGTTGCAAATATAAATATAATCATCAGCAGAATTATTGTTTACAAGGTTATTATACATGTTTACTATCAAAGAAGGCTGATTAATTTATTTTTTATTATTTTCAATATCTTAGGTATGCTATTTTCATTTAATAATTAATATTATAATAATTAGAATACTGCAAAAAAATTATAAATATCAACTGGAAGGAGAAAATTATTAGTTTAAATGATATTGAAAATTTCTCTAACGAATTCACTGAAGTTGCGTGATTTTTTGTTATTCTGAGGAGAAAATTATAAAAATTAACTAACAGAATATGTGTTATTTTTACAATTATCTATTTTTCTATTTGAAAATAAAAGTCCTTCAGTGAAAATCACAAGCATGTGAAATTATTCTTTCTAAAACTGGTGTTAAGAATGTCAATTTAATCTAATCACTGTAAATCTCAATTAAGAAGTGTTTTAATTTAAACCATTTAAAGTGTTTTAAAATAACGTCAAGCATTTGATTAACATTGTAGTCACTTTTTTAAATACTTCCAAGTGTCTAAAATTTTAATTAGGGTAACGAGACCAATAGATGGATAAATTGTTCAAATTATAGAAAACTAACAATTAAAATGTATTAAAATCTTTTTTATCCTTTAAAGCAAAGTCCGGTTTTCCGAAAAAAAATTCAATTTATTTAATAAACAATCATTGTCTATTTTTAATTATTTTTTACTTTTTGTCTATCTTTTGGACTTAACTGTCCATCTATTAGTATTTTTACCCTACATTGATGACGTCATTTTAAAACACTTTAAGTGCATTGTAATAAACCACTACAATTGACATTGTATGGATTATAACTGTAGTTGCAACAGTTTTTATCTTTGTTGTAATAACAAACTACACTGTAAATAAAGTGTTTTACTTTAAAACATTTAAAGCGTTTTAATATGACGTCACCCATTTAATTAATATTATAGTAACTTTTTAAACACTTCAAAATATTTTAAAATCGAGACAATATTAATCAAATGGGTGACGTCATATTAAAACACTATTAATGTTTTAAAATAAGACACTAAAATTTCCAGTGTTAAGTTGTAACACCTACACATTATTTTTTTCTGTATACACTGCAACTGATATTAAAAATAGTTATGATATTTTTATTTATCATAATTGACGGTAATAACTGCAAGTCAATCTTGCGAGTTTGGTCGTAATTTCGCAATAAAATAAAGGGATGAGAAAAGATATAAAGAAGGGTAAGTTTAGACGAGGGAAGGAATAGAGTCAAGACGATATCGCATTTTATAGTTGTAATCGAGGATGATAATCGTGCAAGTTTGTACGTCTTTGCTACTTCTATATACCCCCCTTGGTTTCTCTCACGACTTTACTTCACATCTTTCCCACTTCCATATAGTTCTCTTCTGGAGTGTCTTACCCAAGACACCCTCGAAGAATGCCCGGGGTGTCACGAAGCAACGTTACTTCTCTACCCTTTCCTCCCTATATACGTACCTCCGGTCTTTATACTTCCTTAAACTATCCTCTGAGAAACTAGGACTTTATATATGTATGCTCGTATAACCGTGGCTAACAAGATTTTGTATGTATAATTGGTCGCATATTAAATTGTGAATTTGCGAGAGTAAGTACCCCCGAGAGGCGATTTAAGAGGATAAGAAAATTGGTAAATGAGAAAGGTTATGGTTTAGAGTTCAAATTAGTCACATGTTGTAATATTGATTCATTTTATAGACAACCTAATATTGTTTTAAAACATCCTTTTTCTGCTTTGTAAATTAAATATTAATTATTGTCCATTGCTATAAGTATTGTAAGTATCATACTCCAAATCTAAGTTGTAATTTTAATCATTTAAAACGTGTCATTATGATGTCACTCATCTGACTAATAATCTATTTTTACTTGTTTAAAAATAAGTCAAAAGTGGCTTCGATGTTAATCAAGTAAATGATATCATAATTACACATTTTAATTAATTAAAATTAAACAATTTCAAAAATTAAGATTTTCAATGATATTATTTTTATATTACTGCAAATCTCCAATTTGGAAGTGTTTTAAAATGACGTCACCCATTTGATTAACATTCGTAGTCACTTTTTAAACACTTCCAAATGCATCAAAAGTGACTACAATGTTAATCAAATGAGTGACGTCATTCTAAAACACTTTCAGTGTTTTAAATCAAAATACTACAATTTACAGTGATTACATATCTTTGTTTTCAACTCATATCTCGACACTAAAAATTGTAGTGTTTTATTTTAATGTACTTAAAGTGTTTTAAAATGACGTCAAGCATTTGATTAACATTGTAGTCATTTTTATTGCATTTAAAAGTGTGGAAAAGTGATTACAATGTTAATCAAATGGATGACATCATTTTAAAACACTTTAAGTGCTTATAAACCACTTCTAAATTTAGAATTTACAGTGCACATGAACCCACTTCTAGTGATATCAATCTTAAGGCTGGGCTTTACTTAAAATTTTTGTCCTATTAGCGATATCGGATAGCACTTGATAAATGATATAACGAAATACATGCTAATTACTGTGTTTTATTATGTAAAATGATTTTATTTATAATATAGAAGATGGCAAGGGGGTCGGGTGATAACTTTTTCTAGCGAAAAAGTGGTAAAAAATGAGTAATTAATTATTTTCTCTTGACGGCCATGAACCATGAAAAATCTAGTAATATTTCGATGACAATTTTCTTTCTAATTAAATATTATTAAAATATAAATTAATAAAGAAAACGCATACCAGCGGCATTCTACATGATATAGGCTTTATTTTGATACTAAAATCAATGAATATAATTGCAAATTGGCTGAAAAATTAGTTATTTCCCGACTCCTCGGGATTTTCTAGGGGGAAACCGAAATAAAGCCCAGCCTTAAATAATAAATTATTATTTTAAAAAAATAATATTATGTATAACAGTTCTTTTGATGATTTTTATTATTCATAAATAATTAATTATTATTTGTATGAATCATAACTAATTAATATAATTAATTGTAATTATTATTTGTTAATATTTATTATTTATAAATAAATGTTTAACAACAATTATAATTATTATTAAACAAATATATAAAGATGATTGGATTTATTTATAAATAAATGGTATTTTAAGATCAATAATTTTTTGATTTATTGTAAAGAAAATAATAACTAATAAAAATCACTTTTGATGATACATAAAATTCCTGCAGACTAATAGAGACGAAAGCATCTCGTAAGTAAGTATATAAGTGGTCCTTTGCTTTGGACAAGTACCCTCGGGATCTAAGGGGCTTGGTATGACATCGAAACACCTCAGTAGCATCCCCCACGGGCTTATAACCGCTTGGCCAATCTTCTGAAGGTGTCATAGTCTGCACATAAATGCCTGAAATCACTAAACCAACGACTATTTCCTCAAGACAATGGATCTTCTCTTCTCACATCTTTTCCATAGGTATAAATATTTCATTCTATCCTTTACATTCTCACTATTATATTACTCCAAAAGTAAAAAAAATTCTGATTATTATTTTTTTATACACATTTTTAGTATCAAACTATCATTGAATATGAAAATTAATTGTTTATATTTATTTTGTATAAATAAAATGGAATTTTTTTTATAAAAAAAAAAATGTGCAACATTTTAATATAAAAAAAGATTAACAAATTTAAAATATTAATTAGTGTTTATATTCAAGTAATTAATAAGAAGGAATAATAATATCAGTGATTGCTATAAATAATAATAAAAATTTAATTTATTTATTAAATTTTTTTCTACTTCTTATCTCAAACTTCTAGTGTCTTGGAGTCTATAATTAGTGAAACTTGAACTTAAAAATTCAAACTTAATTGTCTATTTAATATTTTTGTTCTCAACAATGAAATTTTTTCTTTAGAAAATCAGCAAAAATAAAAAGAATAAATTAATTAGTTAATAAAGTGATTTATTTTTAATCTAAAGACTTTGGAAATATTTAATGATTTTTCAGGCATCACTGGTAATTAATAAGGGGGTTAAAAAAGCAAGTTAAATTACATATTTACTGGACGAAAGCTCAAAGGATCCAAGGGATTCGTTTGTAAGCTTTTCGTGTGTTAATATACATGATTCAACGATGTTTGTTTTCAAGGTAAGCATCGACGTCAGAACGATGTAGTCATGATTATGATGAGAGGGGTGGTAAAATTGTAGTGGGCCAAATAAGCTTGCACATTGAAGAAAACCCCCTGGGCAATGGTGCCTTGTTTAACTAGCCTTTTAATTAGAAACGTTTAAAAATTTACCACCCCGAAATACTGTTGCCTTTCCTCAAAATCATGTAGAACTTGAAGGTCTCAGAGGTTCCTTTTGTTATACCTCATATCTATTGTCTTGTTCCATAATATTTACAACACTTTCTCTCTTTTTTTTTTCCTTCCCTTCTCATACTCACTGTCCCAATGGCATAAAGAAACTCGCGAGAAGAATTAAAGGATTTACACGAAAATATTACTGCTTCTCTACTGTTTTTACATATTATTGCATTTTTATATTTTTCGTGTGATAAATTGTATGGGATTTTAACTTGTGTTGATTAAGGAGCTTCTATTCTTTATTTACCCCCCTCATAATAAAAGACTATATGAAATTTTACTCGTTGGTAACTTGCTATGTTTATATAGATTTTTTATTAAAATGTTACTGTGAAAACAGTATTACAGTTAACTTATATTTTTTACCCTCAATACACTGATCTATCATTCGTCTTCTCTTTTCATCCTTATTTTAATGAAATATTATTTATACAAAGTCGTTAATATGTGATGTTCTTTGTACTTTGAAATATGAACATTTTTTTTTTTTTTTTTTTTTTAATTTAAATCTGGAATATTTGTTTACACTTATTTGTAAATATGTAATATTAATTTCAATGTTGCGAATGCGATATAGAATTTTTTAAATGTTGATTCGATAGAGATATTTGAAGCATATAAAAAACAGAAAAAATTTTTTAAAATGAAAGGGGAATGAAGTTTTTATAAAAAAAAAGAAAAATTATGAAAGAGACTAGGCAAAACATAATTATTTTTAAAAGAGTTAACATTGTGAATACAAGAAAAATACTGGATGATACAAGCTTATGAAAACTTGGAAAGCATTTACTCGGATTTACTAACTGTAATATACTTTTGTTTCCAACAAAATTATTTTTATTATTGTTATAAAATATAAAAATCATATTACATCATTTTATTTGTCTTTAAAAGTAAAAAATGAAATTTTTATATTTCTTAAACTAAAATAATCACTGTAAAAAATTTCTTTAGTAATTTTAATGTACATGTGATGGAAATTTTTTACATGTACAATTGTATAGTAATTTTACTAAACATTTGTGAAATAAATTTCATGTACGCAGCATTGAAACTTACTTCTGTATGTCCTATACGTACATTAAAATTTACTCAACATCTATTGAAAATTACACTATGTAAAGGACCAATAGTTTTAGGTTAAAAGTAACCCTGATATTTATGTATTAAAAATAAAATAAAAAAATATTTCGATTATTTAAAGGTTTGTTTATTGTTGACATATTATGGAGTGAACATTATTAGCTTGTGAAAATACTACGAAAAATCTATATTGTAATGAAGATGGTCCTGGGGGAAATTCGAACCTACCAACCGCCAACTTGTGTGCATCTAAATTTAGTATCTTACACGGAAAAAAATTTCTTCGAAAAATTATCATGCTCGTCACTATAAAGCGAGTGTAAATTTTTAATAAAAACGTACTAAATTTTCAAAGAAGCCTGATAATTTTTACCTCACCGGCATGACAATTTTTCTACTTCGTTTGATATTTTTTAGTTGGCAAATAAATTGCATGCAGATTACCAGAAAGCATGGGAATTTTTCTAAGAAATTTTTCTCTGTGTAACCCACTCGACTCATTAAGAAAATAATTTTAATTAAATCTTTTGGTGATTAAAAAAATTCATTGTTGGGATTCAAAGAATACAATGACATCTATTGTTGTCTTAGTTGTTAAAATATAAATCATTTATTTCTACACAGGATTGTACAGAGATATCGACGAAAAACTTTAAAGGTTATCAATTCACCGGCATTAAACATGATTCATTGTGCATATTAAAAAATACTTAACATATGTGTTGTAATTTTCAGTCAGTATAGATGAATTTTCAATGTTATTATTTCAATAAAATTTATTAAAATTCAGCTAAAATATTGAATTTTACTCTACATCATTAAATATTCGTACAAAACATAGAATTATCCTACAATTATTCATTAAATAAAAAGTCATTGACAGTGTTTAGGAAATTTCATGTACAATTGTAACTTAAAATCGTTGAATTTTCAATTTACTTTTTACAGTATAAATTTGTAGCTTTCATTTTTTTTTCTTCTTTTGCTAATCATCTTCATTTTCTTTCATTTCTATCTCACATAGAGTCAGATTTATCGACTCTTGTACTTTAACAAAACTTTAGCTCTAAATAAAACGGATTCCGAGGCAATCCCTATTCCATACGTAGGCAACTGCTTAAATTTTATTTGAAATTTTTTTTTATGTCAGACTCAAGTTTTCTTAGTCCGTAACTTTGACAGGACCAAAAATACCGGGATATTATTAAATATGATTATCCTGTGGGGGAGGTGAAAAGAGGATGAATTCAGGTATGAAGAACGGAAGTGAGTAAGAGAAGGGGTGAGTTGGTGAAGTAAAAAGTTGTGAGAAAATGGAACGGGATGGGACACTCGATTCTAAGAGCGTCTTGAAGGCAAAAGAAGCGGACCGTAGTGAATAAAGACAGAGAGAGAGAGAAAGAGAGGGTGAGAAAGTCATGAGGGGGTTATACTGCAGCGATGAAAACCAAGGCTTACCCTCGGCTAGTGCTCAAACTTTGATACGATTAAGACGGGATGAATTAATCTTCATCCGTCCTGCACCAACGAACTACCAACGACATCACGATGGAAAAATTTTTAAAAAGGGTAAAAGAAGTCCTATGAGGGTTAGAAGGATTGTAGTGTCTTTTTTGTGACCCACCAGATGAAAACGCCCGTCAATTAACGTCGAAACGCGTCGGAATTTCGTTAAAAATAATGACATTTATAATTTATTACCCCCTCCCCCCTCTCCAAAAAAAAAACCTTGAAAAAATATTGAATAATGCTGAGTACTGTATTTATGTCAAATTGTTATTTTTCTAAGAGTTAGCAGAAATATCGACACACACACACACTAAGTATCCGAGGTATCTAAGGATAAAAAAAAGGCGAGAAAAATACGTCTCGCTAACCCCCAGGGTGACCATTCGTACCAAACTACCCCATCTATCGCTCTCGTTGGCGGTTCCATCGGGTCTTTTTATCATCCAACCTCATAGATCTCTTTTTCTCTCTCTCTATCTCTTTCAACACACACTCTCAACTTGACCATCTCACTCTCCCGCTACTCTTTCTTGTATGTACGTATACCAACTCATCATCCCCCTCTCCCCCACTACATCCGTACCGTCAGTTTCTCGATACAAAGGCGCTTGTGAGACCATTTTCCCTAACTGTAATTTTCGCAACTCTGACGAAATCACAGACTCCTTTCACCCCGCGAAGCTGTCGGAAAATCAAACTTTATTGCTAAATACTATCCGATCAGCAATTCCGTTCTCCCAACATACTGGACATCCCGCTGGGACGAATTAGTCTGAACGATTCAATCTTTTAATGTGACCGTAAAAGGTATAAAAATAAAATAAATTAAAATTATCGATAAAATCAAATAAAATATATTTCACATTCAAAAGTTGATTTTCTTTGATGTATTTTTTTTTCAAGAGTAATAATAGATTTATATTTTAAACTTGTACATGATTGATAAAAATTCATATAAAGAATAAAAAATAAAAAAAAAAATGATGAAACGATTGAATTAAACCAAGATAAATCTATCGAAAGTCCAAAACCTGAAGTCTATTCACCCTTGAAAGAGAAGTAACTCTAATGGCTCTTTGAATGAACCCCTTTGATGACAATAGGGTTAAAAAGCAATGGGTTGACCACTGCTGATCGTGAGTTTCTGTTTTAACAAACTACTTCAATAAGTGATTATACCTACAATTCTCCAGCTAGTGCTGAACCTTCACCTTAAAGATCGACACACACACACACACATACTAATTCTTCAACAAAAATACATATTAAATGACGTCGAAGGGAAATTCAACATTTGGATAAGAAAAAATATGAAAATGTATTCATCTTAGGATCAGAATAATAAAGAGTTGATATTATATTGTGGTTAAAATAAAAGTCAAGACATAAAAGGAGATAGGTTTTTCCATGTATCCTCTGGCGGGTAACTTTAAAAGCATCTGAAAGAATGTATTTACCCAATCGCAAGGGGGGGTACATTTGACGATGGAAATGAAACGACAAGGCACAAGAAAAAGTATGGAATATTTAGCGTTCAGTGAGCTATAAAAGCAATTATATGGGACCCATTGTTTGGGCGGGAGTGCGCCTCAGCGATACGGAAGAGAACTCGGTTGGTGAGGATAGTTGAGAGGGGAGAGGAAGAGGTGGTATGAACGCAAAATCAAGAAGTACGGAGCAATAAATACGAACGGAGTCGATTCTATCCTTCTTCTACTGCTCTAGTACTCCCAAATCCCTCAAGTCTTCATTTACTTTCCATTCCTATATTATTACCCTTTTAACTCTGTTACCCCTCGAACCATCCCTTTTACTTTTCTATTGATCAATTTTTCCCTTTATTATTCATTCAAAATTTTTCATATTTATGTTAAATCCGTTCAAGAGACATTCTGTTAATTATAAACATCACACACTGATAGAGGAAATTTATCACTGTTCAAAAACGATTTTTTAATTATTAAAATCAATGTTTTTTAAGTGTTAATAAATATTTTATAACAATAAAAAAGGCTTAGTTATAAACACACTAGTGGTTTTATAATAAATAAATCTCATTTTATTGTAAAGAAATATTTTTTAACAGTTAAGTAATATTTTTTAACAATTAATTAAACCAAATCTTAACCTCATTCGAATGTTGTGTCATTTTATATTAAAAAACCATGTAATCCACAATAAAATATGAATTGTATTGATTACATTATATTCCTTAATAGTTAAAAAGATTTATTAACTATTAAAAAATATTTTTTGTACTATAACAAAGTTATGTTTAATTGTTAAGATATCATTTTATAACTGTTACGAAATATTTTTTAACAATTAAGAAGCCTCCTATGTTATTACCAATCTCTTTTATCAGTGCAGATTATTAAAACAATTTAATCAATTATAAATAGTCATAAATGTTAACTGCACTTTTGTCTGTAGATAACTGACTACAACGTACTTTATGTATAAAATTTGCTGTATTATTTTTCATGCCTATATTACAGAGGGTGTCTCATGAATAATGTCGGTTTCCAATGTTTACTTTGTTTATTAAAATAATGATACAAAAAGAAAGCCTTAATTTTCGAAGTATAGCCCATCGTATTCTACAAGGACTAGTCTTAACAAATTACGACATGTTTAAATTGAGGCGTAGGAATTTTCACATATGAAAACCGACATTACTTATGAGACACCCTTTATATTATTACTTATCTGTAGTCCTAGTCTGGCTTTGCTGTTGGGCCTATATAAATGTCTAAATAAATAAATAGTTTAAGAAAATATATTTGGTTTTCGTGTGAATTTGTAGAAAATTATTTATTATTGGATAATTAAATTGATTAATTATTGTTTAAATTCATTAAAAAATTAATTGATGTTATTAGATAAAAGATTTTTTTTTTCTAACGTTAATTAATAAATAAAAGAAAAAAAATGATTGGCTTAAAGAATAAATTAACGACAACAAATGAATGCTATTATTTACGATGATGTCTTAGTCTCGGTGTGAATTTTAATTCGACAGTTTTTTTTTGCAAACCCCAAGTGTCAAGAGTAGATAATTATTATTTAATACGTAATTAAGAATAACAAATTGGACATTTTTCAAGCGCGGAAAATTCAAGATTCAGTAAAGAAAAAAATATGAAGGGAGTTGAAAGACAGGCTTGAAAACGAGAGTGGCATACGGTGGCTCACAATTCTCTCTTACTAATATAAATGTCTCAGAATCTAAAGTGAAGGCGGAACACCGAGACATTCGCTAATTAAAAAACTTGAAAAATTAAAGCACATTTCTCTCTTGCACACAGAAAAAAGAATATAAGTCAGATAAAGAAAATAAAAATCTAAAAAAAAAAGAGAAAAAATGAACAAGAGTGAGACTATTTTCCCTCAATCTCTGGGTATCTGATCGGCCATCTGTTCCAACTTTCTTCCCAGCAAATTGAATTCGTTCATTTCACGTCATAAATCGACATCGGATCTTAAATAAAATATGAACGATTGCAATATAAAAGAGGACTTGGACGGATTAAGACACAGAGAATATCCGTTACATGTATTAACTAATTATTAATAACTTGTCTTCACTAAAAAATATTACAATAATAAATTTAAATAACTACAATTAAACATCTTATTTTAATTAATAAATGTATTTAAAATTTTTTCTACAATAAATTAAATTTATTTACTATTTTTAATTCTTCAAAATAAAATCCATTAAGTACTACTAATAGAATTAAGTTAAAAAATACATACTCCAAGTGAAATATAATTTAATTAATCGAAATATTCTATTTAAGTTAACCAAAGTTCCTTCCATTGATTCAATAAAAATATTTCAATTATTAATCAACTTTTAAATTTTAAATACTATGAATTACTTTTCTCACTGGAACAAATAAAAATATCTCTACTCATTCATTTACACGACCTCGACCGACATGAACATGATAATTATTTTTAACAATAAAAATAAATTAAATAATAGTTATTGTATAGTCGTTTAAAAAAGATAAAAAAAATAAAAACTAAAATAATTAAAAATGTGTGTATTTATCATGTTTCATGTCACACTGTAGGTGTATCTTGTGCTTTATATATAGTTGATAAAGCTAGTTTATCCAAATAACGCAAACACCATTATCTTCACCTGGACTCTACCAGGTTTAAGGGAGAGATGATATTCCAAACGTCACTGCTGTCATAAGCGAGTAAAGATAACGTGAGAAACATTTACTTTCATGATTTCCTGTATATTTGAAACATTATGAGAAATAAAGCTCGGTTTGAATTTTCTTAGCGTGAAAGTATGACATCGAGGTGCTATAAAGCGTGTATAATAGTGTTACAATATACGAGGCTTTGTCTTACTACTCTTTTACTACTCGAGTATCATTATGATATACGAACCGTCTGCCTCATGTCTTCTCTCCTCCACTACTTCTCTACTAAGAATTAATATTATTTTATTCCTATTTCATTTTTTGTTTTATCTAAAATGTTATATATCTCATGTTTAGATGTCGACTTGTATTATAATTAATCCTACAAGTGTTGTTTGTCGTTTCTTATCATTTGTCTTCTCATGCAATTTCTTCTCACGATGCAACTCAATGTCTCCTCCATGTTACACATCTCAGAAATACTTCTTACACCTCAACTGCTTAATATGCAATTTTTTAATCATCATAAATATACATAAATAATAAATGGCATCAAATAAAAAAAATACTTAAATAACATTTGAAAGAAAAAAAAAAAATAAATCGTTTGTTTGGATTAAAAAATTCACATTACAACCAATCCCTCTTAATGAGAAAGTCTCAAGTGTTCACATGGTCATGATACAGTAAAAATGTACTTAAAAAAAAAAAATCCACTTGTCCTTGAAGAGACTCATATGATAAACAAACATGCAGAGAGCATGGAATAGAGTACGGTAAAGAATGTCAAGTGGATGAAAAAGGTTTCCAGAATATTTTCATCTATCCATGTAAACGCTACCTCGTGTGCTCTCGCGCTTTATTACGTCAATTTAGAACCTTTGTATAAAGGTAGGTTGGGGTTGAGAGAGGTTTCACGATCCGGACAAGTATATAGTAGACAGAGTTAGACGACTTGACGTAACAATATACCCTGAAAAGACTCTTTTACTCGCTCAATATGCACTTCCTATCTCCTTTTACCTCTCTTACAACTTCTTGCTTGTTTTACTTTATATTAACTTCACAACTATAGATAATTTCATGAGGTTTACATCCATTTTGATATGTTTAGAATGTATGGAGAAAAAAAGCAATTTTGTGAAACTACAAATTGATAATGAGTGAAAATAAACTGTTAGAATATTAAATATTTATTAATTAAGATGATTTTCAATTTAAAATTATTTATTGTATTGTATATATTAATCTTTTTATTTATAATAAATTTTTAAAATGTTTTTAAAAATCACATTTTTTTTACGCGGGTTATCTATAAATTTAATAAATAGAAAAAATTTTATTTTTTTTTTATTTTAAAAATTTATGTGAATATATACGCTGATAGAAAGATGTATTTGGTGGAACTAAATAAATTCATTAGAATTATTATTCAGCATTTGTTTGATACAAATAAAGATTTATTTGTAGCTAATAAATATTTTTTTCAAATCTATCTGATGTCATTATATTTATAAAACTATTAAAAATTCACACGACATCAAATAGTTACAATGTAATTGCTCACTAAGCTATTGTTTAAAAAAAATATTAATAGTAATAATTACAAAACATTTGTATTTTTTTTTTTTTTTTTAATTTCCAATAAATAAAAGTTATTTTATAACATAATCTTACATTTGATTATGCTTTATCGTCATTCTACTTTACCATTGAGTGCAATCATAGTATTTAGATGAGAAAAAAATATTTGTTAGCAGCTAAGAAATCATTTATTTGAGCCAAATAAATCTGCTCTAATAAATAATTTCTTAATTGTTAACAAATGTTTATTTGAATTCTCTTTTAAATAACATCTTTATTAGCTGCTTATAAATTATGTTAGAGTCAAAGAAATCCTTCTATCAGTGTATAAATATAAGATACGTCCTGTAAGTATCTTAAATATATCTTTTTTATTACTAAGATATATTTTAGATATATAAAAATCGGCCAAAAGTATAATATCCCAAATGTATCCCGGATATATTTTGGATATATCTTGAATATATTTCTCAAATACATTATGGATACATTAGATTTCCATGTGGGTTCGATCGAGAAAAAAAGTAAGAAAAATTTTTAACAATTTGTGTATTCAGTTTATTCATAAATAGACTGTAATAATAATATACTTGACTACTTTGTCATCGATTTACACAATTAATTACGTCAAACAGATGTTGAATATCAGACGTTTTATTTGGCACAATAGCTAATACTTTGGGAATGTTTTATTCTTTTATCAATTAAATTCTGTCGTAATATTTGGGTTAATAAATGAATAATAAAATATTTTTTAAGTGTATTGAACTTACACGTGATAATTCAAAACTGCACAGATGGCAAAATTACTAATATAAAATAATTTTGAAATCTGTAAATATCTATAACTATGCTAATAGTTATTAGTACATGAATAATAAATTACTATAAGAATTCACAAATATTGATTAAACATCTGGATAAAGTATAGTTAACTTGTAGTATTCATTAATTAATAAATCTATAATTATCATTATGAAAGAGACAAAAAATTAATCCTAATAATAATGGCAAATATTAAGAGTAAATAAAATAAATATATTTATATAATAATTTTATACTTTTTTCTTTTCTTTTTAAATATTTTTTTCGATTCTTGACGATATTAATTATTTACTTAGTATTAAAAGTATAAATTTCAGAATCCAACTGAGTAAATACAAGCAAACTTTTGTTTTTTTTTTTTTTCTTCGAAGAGTTTCAGTCAAATGAAATTCTGTATTATACTAGCTTTTAGAACAAACCTTATTCAAATTTTATTTTACTATTATTTCTATCATAAAAAAAGAAATAAAATGAATATTTAAAAAATGTTTTCAGAATTTAGAGTATCAGTAGATAAAATTAATAAAGTGTATTGAACTATTAGCGTGTCGGTGAATAATGTACGTTACTCTTTATCTTTTTCATGTTAAACAGGAAGACAGAACGAGGGATGACCGACGAAGGTACCGTAGAGAAGACATAGCATAGTAGAGGAGGAAACATCGCGACCAAATTGAATTTGGGTTTCTGGCCTTTGTTTAGATTCCTCGTTGGTTGTTTAGTTTAGAGGAACAAAGAAAACATCTATGTGTTTATTCTAGCCGACGCTTTACCTCCTCCTTTTCCTTTCTATACTCTAGTCCTACCGTGTGTCTCTTCTGTACCCACCACCACCACTACCACCACCTTCTTTAACTCATCTTGCAACTACTCTTTTTCACTTATTTTTTTTTTTTTATTTCCTTTAGATAAGCGATTTTCTTCTCACCAATTCAATTTATCCAGCATTAATATTTCTTTGGAGCTTTGTTATTATATTTTGGAGCTGGATAAAAAAAGAACGACGTGTTATCTTTGTTAGTTATTGTTATTTAGCTTCAAGGGATGCGATTTTAGTTTAACTTTCATTCTTGTTACTACTATGCTTTCTCACTCAACTTATTCATTACTTCCGAGGCATTGGGCTTCGCTTAGGATTTCAACTCTCCCTGAGGCACACTTACGCTACGCAATTTCCAAAATAAACGCCAAACGGCCACAGCTCAGCAAATAATCATTGCGCGCGTGCTTTTAATTAAGTTTTGCTGGTTGAAAAGCTTGGGAAATAAGAGTATCTAAAACATTTGTCATAGTGAATATTATCAATAGAATTTTTTTTTAATTCATCATTAATGGGGTCATCAGTTATCTTTTTTAATTGAAACTCAAATAGACAAATTTCTGATACTCCGGTGATGTTATCAGTAATTTTCCATTTTTAGAGTAATTTAACTCATTATATTATTTTGGTGTAATAATCATTTTTTCAATAATCAGAATTTATTTTAACTTAATATTAATTTATTTATAATAATTCTACATTTTTCGCTATAAAAAATTTTTCTGCAATTTTAATTCAAATATTTTTGAAGTAGGAAAAAGAAGAATATAGTGGCTGTTAATAATTTTTGATGCATAATAAAAATTAAAAAATGCAGAAACAATGCTATAAGTATTTTTAAGCTTATTTTAATAAACTAGAGGTCGATAGTGCACTTCACACTCCTTAATAAATATGTTAAACTTAAAATAAAATTCAAATAAAAGCTTTTTTTTTCAAATTTACCGCCCCAATCAATATAACGACAAATAAAATGACAACAGATATGACACAATTATGACGATATCCGCTAATTAATTTTTTAGAAAAGGACTAGTACATTTTCTTGAACCTTCCACTTCACCTTTCCTTCCCCTATACATACAGACATCAGGAATTGTCAAAATCAATTATTTAATCACTCATTACTCAATCACAAGGCAATTATTAATCAGAAAAAAACAATTATTCATTACTTCTGTAATAAATAATGTAGAAAAAAAAAAATATCAATTACAGTGTCAATTGATAATTTTCGAAAAGAAAATTTTCAATTAACACTGTAATTGATAATTTAATTTTCTATATTAATGATTATTTAGTAATTAATATTATTTTTTGCTAAATTATCCATTACAGAAATCATTGATAAGTTTACCATATACAAAAAAAAAAAAAATAAAAATATTAATGCCAAATTCTGACAGATGTTAAATCTTTAAAATTAATTTAAAATCAATTAGCATCATGTAAAAACAATACACAGACTAAAAATACATAGATGCTTGAATGTAACTCCTCTAGACACGTATTGTAATGATTTTTTTATCAAAGTATTTGAAAAGGAATTAATAAAAAAATAATTATTATTTAAGATGTTGGTAATTAAATGAGAGCTCATAAAGTGTAAACATTACTGTATTGCTTTTTTTATTATCTTGTTATTTAAAAAAAAAAAAAAATTGTTTAGTTGATTTTTGCTGATGACTAAGCTCGTCAAAACCATAATCTAACATTCAACATAAAGGATCACCTGAAATAACTTGTAAGAATATCATCAGACAAACATTTGTGTCGCAAACGAGTAAACACTATCAAGCACTACGGAAACCACACGTAAAATCCCGTCATAAAATAATTCTCTTCTTCACTAGACTCATCAGAGAAGTATATAGAAGCTCTATAGGAAAAGAGAAAGAGTTTTAAGTATAAAAGAGAATATGAACCGATCGTACAGTGGAATAGAGAAACGAAAGGCGAGTGCACCTGAAACAACTACGTGCTCTCACGATTTTAAAACAACGTGCGTTCATCCTGAACACACACATGTTTCTCCTCTTCACTCTCATTTTTTTATTTTTTTCTTCGTTCATTTTTTATTTCTGCCATATCATTCCACTTTTATCTTCTATCGATTTACTTTATTTCTAACCCAAACGAACACACCAGAGGCATTTGTCACTCGGTTATATTATCACGAACAAGTGACGGGACAATCGTAATCCGAGACAGTGCGTGACATCGATTATTGCATTAATCGATTCGACAAATTAATACTCCTATGCAATGAGCTTATTTATCTATAATTTGCTATTTGTTATTAATATAAACCAATCTCATTCTTTTTTGTTTATTAATCAATTTATTTCACAATATTTTGCAAAATTACTGAAATATTAGAAATAAATAAAATGTTTTATCATTAATTTTAATGACTAGTCAGCATTATTTTTATCAAATATCTATTGGCAATGAAATCAGTCAATTATCAGGCTATGTTTTTAAGCGACTTAACATCGTTTTAATAGATTTATTTTTGCAATTTAATTTTACATGAATATTTGAACAATGTTTAATAAATAATAGACTTTATAATTTTTGATTAAATATCATATTAAATTATATCCCGAGTTGAAAAATTTCCCTTGTTTTACGACTCTTTGATGAAGACTGAATTTGTCCTGAAAAACTTTTGTTTTATTTCTGATACCATGGAATATTTAAGTCTATTTTTCTCCGCGATTTTCAATAATAAACAAAAAACAGATCTTTTTTTCGTATGTTTTTGTCCTTCGAACTGACAAATTAACGTTAAATAAATCTATGAGTAGTACATTGATTTATTATGTACAAATGCATCTATTAAATATAAAACTACATTTAATAAAAAATTAATAAATAATTTAAAAAATAAAATATAATGAAAAATAGCAGTAGTCAATACTAATAACGAAATTATTATAAAAATTATTATCAATATTTGCTTATTTGTTTCATAGTATGACTTTATCTCAAGATTTATATTAATTTAACCTACGATTCTCTTTTAATTGTGCTGCTTCTTCTACTTACACTCATCAGAAAGGCCATGCTCATAAAATCATGGAGAAGAATATTGAGAAAAGTGACACAAAGTATTTTTTTTTTATCTGGATTCGAACTTGCGACCCTTAGAATCTTAAGTCCAACATGTTACCACTACGCCACTTAGACTTTAAAAATACCGTTGTTAGATTTAACTCTTAAGTTAGACATTCGATTATATATATATGACAAAAAGGAGAAAATGAGATTGAATTGAAACAAGAGTAGTAAAACAGATGAAGATGAGGACAAAATCAAATGAATTAAAGCTTAAGGGATAAACACAGTAGTAGATCCACAATCAAGGAAAAAATCCAACTAATTTTGGAGTAAAACAGGTAAAATCATCCATTTTAGACATCAAACAGACGAAATTTTGCTACTCGGGGTGCACAATTGCAATGTAGCATAATTTATAAAAAAAAAAAATGATAAGTGCAATAAATTAATTGATAAATAAATAATTTTCAAAATTACAATCAACCCCGACTCGTTAAAATTTTTGTTAATTGATCAAAATAAATAATAATGATGATAAAATAATGAATTTAGTATTTATACAAAGTGTTTGGATACTTTGAATAAATGCTTGGCCAAGAATTGTTTAAATGTTTGTACTGATTGTAAAGCAACTTAATGACGTATCAGATTGATTAATCGATTTATAATACTTGACTTGACAGAGTAAATAATAATTTGTATTGTTAAACATTGAAATAGTTCACTAAGCATTTTCTTAGATATCACTCAACAACCGCAAACTAACTTGGGTGAATAATAGACGGTAATCGTCCATATTCACTTGTAACAAGTAAAACTCCGTACATACGAATATACCAACGTCTTTCTCAAATTCTCTCTCACCTTTTTCTCTCAGTACCACAACCAGAGACAAGGGGTCGACGGTGAAATTTCTAGATTGAATTCAAGTACACAGCCGTAAGGTTCTAGATAATTAATAATGCAGATAAAACCTTCTCGATTTCAATACACTACAAGACGATGTCTATGTTACTTGTATCGAACTCTTTATCTCTCTCTCTCTCTCTCTCTCTCTCTCTCTCTATTTGCCTCTCTTCTTGCATTTATTACATTTAATTATTATTTTTTATTATCTCTCAAAATATTCATATTGTTTTATAAAAAAAAAAAAAATGTATAGCTTTGATTACTAAGTTAAAAATCATGTCAATTGTGTTTATACAGTTGGTATACAAAATGAAACAAGATAGAGCAGTAATATGTGTTGTAATATTTTTTTTAGTTAAATATCATAAATTAAAAATAATTAGTGAGTTATCTCGAGAAAGGATTTTTATCTTGATATTTTGTATACATCTAATTTTATATCTATTGTTCTAAATATATTTAAAAGATTGGAGTTATTTTTATTTCCATATCAAGGAAATTGGTAAGACTTCATTAATAAATGGAATAATTTTAAAATAATTACTCAATACTAATATCGACAGTGAATTAAAGATCTATTTTTAATCAAGAGAATTTTATTTAAACCAATCAATTGATTATGATTACATCATCAATAATTATATTAAAAAAAAAAAAAAAAAAATGAAAATGTCAATGAAAGTAAATTAAAAAATGGATGATTAATGAAGATAAATTTTATTTTAATAATTTACGTTTTAGATAATACTTTTGATAACGTCACTTTCTATCAATTAAGTAGATTTGTTTATAAATAAAATAAAAATTCATTGCTGAGTAGGATATTAAATATTAGTGAATAATATAAAGTCAACATCATTATGTACATATAACATTCTTGCGTTGTGTATTTGCACATATATGAGGCATCATAAAATCTTGGATAAACCAGATTTATAACAATAGAAGCTTTTGAAGAGTCATAAAAAATCTTTCTTCCCCTTTTTACTCCAAACGTAACCTCTGACTCGAGATATAGATCAAGCGCGGGATTTTTAAATTTGGTATTAAATTTAAAAAAAACTCATTACTATCCTTCATTGAATATTTATAAAAACTGTTGATGAAGTATTTGTTATTTTTTAATATTGCTTAATTGAGATAATTTGCAATTAAGTAAAAGCCAGTTTAAAAAATAGACGTGAATTATTGAAACGTCTTAAGATAAGAGTAGAATAATGGAGGGTGTAATAGGGATTTTTGTTAGTACCTGATCTTTGTCGTGTTGATCTTGGCTGTAGACTGGACCGTCACCATTTGGGGTGGTCGAAGCAGAGGGTCGTTGAGACGTTGACAAGTTGATCGCTCCGTCTCCGTCTGTATCATGATCCATTATGCCATCGTCCTAGAATCATGACATGATTTTTTGCATTTTTAAATCATCATAAACTTCATTTTAATTGAACATTTATACTCATTATTTTATCACTTAATTAACATTTATTTATTCATCATTTATTATTTCGGAGTAAATAAATTATTTTCAAGATAAATCATCCTTTTATTTTGCAATGTAATAAAAAAATTAAATATTGATTTAACAATTAGAAATTTTATTCAACAATTATTGATTCTTACATCATTTTTTTTTCTCTATCACAGATCAATTCTAAAATAAGATCACTTTTTAATAGTACACTGATAACTTTTAGCACAAAGGGAAATCACTAATCACACATCACAAATAAAAAGATCACAAAATTGCGGAAATCACCGCGGGTATCCACTAAAAAGGCGCACGTGTATCCACGATCGAATGGAGGGGGAGGAATTGGAGTGCAAAAGTAACTTATATATGAATAGATAAAAAGAAAAAAAAAAAAGGATTTTGATAATAAAAAATGAGAAAACGTAACGGTAAATACAGTTGTCGACTATAACGGAGGACTAAACACTAAAAGCGGTGATGCCAAGCGTTCAGAGTCGGCTGAACCCGGCGGGGCTGTTGCTTATTGTGTAAATATAAACAAATATAGTTGAAACGAACCAACAGGCCTGCTTTTAGTTCTCCCTTCCTGATCCTCCTCGCCCCTCTCTCAAGATCGCGAGCCCCTTCCATCTATTCCAAACGCCCTGCCGACACTCTTTCTTTCCCCTACCATATTTCTCTATCCGTATACGTCAAACTCCGTCTCACTTCGCATATCTTTCCTTTTCCCTCTTTAAATCTACTCTAACCACTCTCCTTCTTACTCATTTCGCGGCCCTTTTAGCCTCTTACCGCCGCCCGGTTTGCTACTTGCTCTTCGGACACACTACTCGTTCATATGCCTCGCAGATATCAAATCATTTTTAGAGTCGTCTTTCACGTGATAAGTTGTACAAAATATCGTTGCTGATTTTTTTCTTTTAAATCAATTCTTTATCTTGTTACGCTTTTTTTTTTTTTTTTTCTTAACTATTGAGTGTTATTTATCTTACAAATTTTAAATTAGAAAAATCATGAGTGTGAATTATTTGGAATTTAAATAAATTTTTTGTGATCACAGATGTTTATGAGTAAACATTTCTAAAAGATTATAGGCCCAATACCATGTGTTTTTATGTAGTGTCGTTTCTGCGTTCGCAGAAGGACAAAAAAAAAATTTTAAAAGGGTCGTCAAGGTGGTCGATTTGTATGACGGAAATATAACGTTTGATGCTTAGAAAAAAAATAAAAAGGGGAAAGAAAAGAATTTGAAAGAAAACTTTGAGATGAATATTATTCGGCAACATGATGCTCGTTTCATTGAATTTTTAATTTTTTTTTTCTTACTCGTCATTCAGTCTCCCCTTCTTTAATAGTAACATAAGCACAACTATATATATATATATATAAATCTCATGTTAAATGAAGGTCACAAATATACACAGAAGTTGATTTGTTTTTTATACGAAAAGAATTGCACTTAATGTATGCTATTTTTATTTTTTCGATCCCTTATTGATTAATAAACATTTAAAATATAATAATGATTGATCAGCTGTAGAAGACAAATATTTATTTATTTACTCTTTGTTGTGAGCTGGAAATTCGATCAAGTAAGAAAGAGAGAATGAATTTCGAGGGTTCCCATATAATGACGACGTTGCGGACAGACGGTTTATTTGGTACAGGGTGAAACACTTATATATATATATTCACCCAATTCTCCTTCTCTGTCTTTTAGTCCTATAATAACAAAAGTGCTTAAAATCCGCGCAGCCGGTATTTCAATTCAAAATACCTGTTTATTTAATAAACAATACAAATGCACTCTTCCTGTTTATAATATGCCTTTTGAAAATATTCTTCGTTATTTTACATTAATTTTTAGACTTTGCTTAATCTATCAATAATATTTTATTTCTTATTTTCATTTCAGTTGATGTATTATTGAATATATTGAATTATGTCTATAATAAAAGATAAAAAAAAAAAAAAACAATAATATTGAACTGAATCTAATTAAATTTTAATGTCAAGGCAAACTATTATGCTGGTTATTTTCAACTGATCCAAATTCATTGATAGAATTATTAAAAATTGATTAAAAAATTAAACAAAATCATTTAAACAATTAAATTTTGTTATAAATAATTTAATTAATAAAAACAATATTGTTGGTGTTAATTAATATAAACAAGAAACACTAAGGTAATTATTTTTTTATGAAATAAGAATGAATCTATTACAAGCCTTAAGTATGTCTGACATTAACAACAATTTGACTAAATCTACTTATACACTTTTTTCTGACTTTTTTCCAAGCTCAATCGTATTCTTTGTTCACAAAACCTCTTTCAAGAGTCCTATTTCATCACATCTAGTGTTTACATAAATTAGAGGACACTTGTTTGAATAATTAATTAATTACATCACTTGAAAAAATTCTCCAAGTGCTGATCAGCAAATTTCCTATTTCTATTCTGAGTTATTTTTTATATAAAAATCTATATAAATAAAATGAGAGTGTCTGTCTGTGATTTAACAAAAACGGCCTCAAAATGAACTTAGAGGGTTATTCGGGTGCTATTAAAACGTAAATAACCATTTTTAGAATTTTTGTCTGTCTGTCTGTTCGGGATAATGTTGAATACGGCTGAACCAATTTCAATGAAACTTTGTAGACATAAAAAGACAATCGTCAGAAGTAACATAGGCTACTTTTTGTTTATGTAAATTGTTTACAACAAATTTAGTTGTTATAAACAATTAAAAATGGGATTTATACTATCAATTTGAATTCTTCCGATAATAATTCTTCCTTTTTTCCTGAAAAACTCACTGTAAATTTTAGTATCTTATTTAAAAAGCATTGTCTCGATTTGAAAATACTAAAAAATGTTTTAAAATCAAGACAATGTTAACCAAATGGGTGACGTCATATTAAAACGATTTTAATGTTTTAAAATAAGACACTAAAATTTATAGTGACTGTTACCAAATATGCAATATATTTTAAAAAAAAGCTGTTTTCGTTTATTACAATTACATCAGTGTAAAGGAGTAGCAATTAAATTCCACGATAAAGTTCGAATACTTTTTCTCCTATTATCGACATTAAGGAATTCCTCACATTTTTTTTTTTTTTGATATTCTTATACAAGAAAAGGTATCTTAAATTTGCGTATTCAAACTACAAATCTACTATTTCAAAATTGTTCTGATCAATCTATTGTCATGTAACGTAATTATGTAGAAAAAGGGTGAGTGAAGTGAAACACTCAAGGAATATGTACGAATTTATCAAAATGAATTTCGAAACTTGATAGAAAAATATCTCAATTAAATAAAAAATTGTTTATCTTATGTGAAACAATTTTTTTTATAATTGTAAAAATAAAAATTAGCATTATATCTAATAATATATTTAAATTTTTACATCAATTCTAATTAAAAAAAAAAAAAAAAGGAATGATATAATGAATAAAAAAATAAAGAGTATGAGTAATTAAAAAAAAAGTCAATTAAGAGAGTGCAGAGAAGAATGTAAGTAAGAGATATATGAAAAAGAAACGTGTGGACACATCATCAGGGGTTGAATATACAAAGATAATATGTCGGAAAAGAGACTTCTCGTCGAACAAGAAAAAAAGCGTGAGGCTTTTCGGCCTTCGCTAAATAATAAACGAGAGGATTTAAGCCCAGACCGGACCCACAGACTACTAAGGGTTACTACATAAAAATACTTGAATCTGAGAAATTAGCGAGGTAACGGGTTGTCAGGAGCATGAGGGGAACCAGAGTCTGGGTATATGGACGCCAGAACTGTTAGTAAAAACCCCAGAGAGTAAGAAACAAGAGAAAGAGAGAAGGTGAGAGTTCTAAAAGGGTTGAATTAATGTCGCGATAAATATATGATTTAAGGTGGAAACGTTTGCAACTCTGGCTAATTTTTTATCTCAGAACTGTGTCCGTGGTCGACACTCGGAGAGTTTTTACTCTAGCCCATCTTCTCTCACTCATTTCATCCCCCTTTTAGCCAATTCTTTTTTCT